>CM041294.1:43310735-43910735 GCA_023052935.1 Piezodorus guildinii
AGAGCCGTTTTTGAGAAAATCGTAAAAAGGTGCAAAGTGGCTCTCAAATTTTTGATGAAAAAGTTGCAGCGCGTATTTTTGTCTTAAATAATAACTTTTAGTTTTCGCTCTAGGCTTACCACACACAGTCCTTTTATCGGGATGTGGTCATTTGGACTCAGGAAACCCTAAAAGTGTATTTCCGTTGAAAACTAGGATTCCAAAATTTTCACAGTCGCAATACTTTCCCTTATTATAGATTTCTTATATAGTTAAATAAAAGTAAAGAAATGTTATTGCAGACCTACAAAATAAGGCCGACAATGTATTCCATAACTTGGTTAAAATACTTTAAACAACCTGTTAATTTTCAAATTAATATTTATTTTAAATTTTTTCGTTTCCGATACTTGCTATACTCAGGCAACTTTTTCTAAAATTATATCAAATTGTTTTTGTATAAACAACACACAACAAACATTTTCCATAAGAATTTTCTAAAAATACAACAAAACAACTGTTTAATGTAAAAATAAAAAAATCTGGTGCGGGCAACACACGACTTTCACTTACCTCGATTTTTAAAATCAATGAAACAATTTTCAAATACAGTTAGAGATAAAAATACGTGAAACTATTAAGGAATTAATCAAATTGAATTTATATAGAAATATGTGTTTTATTAAAAAATCTATTAAATTTTATAAATAATCAGTTAGTTTTATGTTCATTTCATCACTCTCTATTAACTTTTAAATGCTTGTGTATGAGATGATATTTTTTCTAAAATCTTTAGCTTTCCAACGGTATATCATACATGTATATTACAGCTCTTATGTTCAAAAACGAAAAATTGCATTAAAAAAATATTTTTTCTGTTTTCTCCTTTAGTTGGGTATCGAATTTATTCAATTTATATATTTACCTGTTTTCCATCAGCGTTAACAAGATAATCTAGTTATTATTATTGAATCTAAAAAATTAAAGGTACTTTAGGGGAAGAAAATTTAAAATATCGGCATTTAAGCCATGTCAGACCATTTTTATCCAAATAAAACCTACATGATATTAAAGCTCAATAAATTTCACATCGATATAGCGAGTTTAATCTAAATCGTCGGAACCGTTTTCGAGAAAATCGAAAAAAGGTGCAAAATGCATGGTATAAAGTGCCTCTTCTGGTAAGCTCATTTTGATGAAAAAAGTTTTGTCACGTCTCGGGCGTATAGTTGTCTTAAATATGAAATTTCAGTTTCATAGGACTTACCGTTTCAGCCCGGGAGTTACCACACACACAGACCTTTTTGCGGGACTTGGTTATTTGGACTCAGGGGACCCTAAAACGTGTATTTCCGTTGAAAACTGGAATTCGAAAATGTTCACGATCGCAATACTACTATATATAGTAAGTGAAAGTAAAAATGAATAATAATAATAATAAAATGAAAGTATAGATGTCCAAAAAGGTGAGGAGCAGTTGCAGACAGTTGGCTCTTGGATCAGGATAAGGAGGACTATCCTCACTGACCAATGATGGGGGAGGAAACGATTAAGAAGTCTAGAAAAAAAAAATACATATCTATTATGAATCCACATAAATATTATAATATTAAGATGAGGGAGGTGTGGTCCAGAGGATAGAGCACAATCAACTGTTCTCTGTCGGTCTCGGGTTCAATCCTGAGGGATTATTAATTCTGTTATTTAAGCCGTGGGGCGTCCTGGGGTATGGAGACTCTCCTGGGAATCTCTAAATGCACTGAACCCAAGATCCTAAATTAGTTTTAAAGTTACAGGTTGTTAACTGTTTGTTTGTTTTTTTCATATAATATGAAAATAGATCAACAGTAAATGTATCGATATTTTTACTTCTCAATTATCGAAATATTTTTGGAGTATCAAATCTGATCAAAGATTAATGAAATGTTAATATATCAATACAAAAATAAATACCAGTACATCAAGTCTCTGTGAACTTTGTTTATTGATAATCTTTCATTGTATAATTTGTATACTATAGCCGAAAGGTACATTGTCAGCCTTACATTATTTATTTACTAGATATTTCAACCTTGTGGCTACTCAAAAATAGGCGTTGGGAGTGATGGCCCTACCCTGTAAAATATCATCGAGAATTGTGATGTAGAATCTTAGGAAAGAAATTATACCCAAAACCACAAGTGTATATGAATATTTCATGTTTGTAAACAAAAGTTTTTAGATTTTTTCAGTGTCCTATTGTTCACATTTATTAATTATTGTTGTTTTGTTGTTTATCTAGTTACTTTGATTAATTTTCTTATACCGCCAGCAAATTCAAATTACTATTGCTGCTTACAACATTCTTAAGTAATGAACCACTTTTTATATGTTCTCATTGCCGAATCTTACAAAATTGTCTGCCTAAGTGTAAACACACATGCTCACATTTGTATACATACCTTTCTACGATTAGAAACATATATTTAGTAAACATTGAAGCTGCATAGTTTATTTTACTTTTTCTCGTCTGATCGTCTGATCCATTCTCTCATTGATCATACATAAGGTAAATTATACCTGTAATATTTCATATCTCAATTTACACGTTCTGGTTTCTCTTCGTGGATGTAGGAAATAAACTTTTTATGTGACCCCTCAGCTATTGAAACAAAATGAAAATCAATTATTCAACATTCTATTCCGTCCCATTAGCTATAATCAGATTGTATTGAAGGAATCAAGACCCAGCATAGTAACTGAGGGAGGGTCTGAGAACTTCTAGGAACCTCTACCATGTTACTCAAGCTCAAACGAACACATCATCTCAATAGAAGCCTTATTGCATTTCGTGTTACTGAGTAGTTCCCAACTTCTCAATGCCTAAACACATAAATTCTTCACCTAGGAAATCTTGACAAACCAAAGGTTGATTGAATATGCATATTTTATTAATACTTACTAGTTTAGTTAGAGTCGGATTTTGGTGCTACTAAAAATAATGGGATATTTATTTCCATTGGCACTCACCAAAACACGATTCGGCAATGTACACAGTAAATACCTAAAGCTGTTAATTGATTCAATTCAATAAGCATAGGAAACAATTGCAATTAAACAGTCTTTATAATTGCCCAAAATATCACCCTTCTCCGGACCAAATAATTAAAATTCGAAACTTTGCTATTGAAGTATGTATGTCATTTTTCTCCCTCTTTTTTTCTCATCAACATCACGTACAATGATCAAAGTTCAATTTTCATCTTTTCTACTTTCTAAGCATAATTTTGCTGGAATTCGGTAAATATAATTTTTAAGAAGCTGATTATTGGTCTTTAACTTGGAAGCTGTTTACTTACCCTAATTGGAATTTATTACAAACAAAATAAGTATATAGGCGTTGACGACCTCAGAGTTTTACACCATGATAGATACACAAACTTATCTTCAACCTTTTGCATTATTTCCTAGTCATAGCATAAAACAAAAAAAAAATCCTGTACCACTACAACCTTTGAAGGGCTTAGTATATAAAGAGATTCCCAACAGTCGTGAAATGTGGTGGTTGGACCGAGATCTCACTCAGCCGCCAGAGCTTTCCCTATTTCGGGCACCCACTTTATAGAGTGTGCCCCTGGAGGGTCTCCATACCCCAGAGTCGCCCCACGGCTGAAATTAAGGAATAAATAATATTCTGCCACAGCCAGCATTCGAACCCGGGACCGGAGAACAGTAGAAAAAAATTGGTTTACCCACTAGAGATAGCCGTTCCACAAATATGCATGTCCTAACTGAAGTAAATTCAATTGAATTGAAGTTCTTGAAATGATCATATCGGTTTATAACTCATTTCAAGTTTTGTAAATATACAACTGTACTAGATTAATTTTTTTTTTCAAAAACAACAAGAACAATTTTTTATTCAGTAAAATTACAATCGTCCCAATTTGGACATCAATAGTACTGCTGAAAGATATCATACATACTACATTCATACAAGATTTACACGGCATAAAATTACAATAAAATATATACACAATAATGAATCAATACAATAAAGTCAAGAATTCACTTACACACACTCATACATACATCACATTGAGTGGAGAATCTAGCCAGTGCTAGAACTCCAATATATTTACAAAAGGTCGCTGGGCCACTGCCGTTTCAACCTTCTAGGTGAGTTGTATGGATGAGTGGAGCTGGATAGGGATTGAGCTAGGGGATTAGGATGATGAATGAGATTCTGGTGGAATTTGGAAAATTTGGATGGAATTAGGTCTGAAATAAAAGGAACATTAAGGTCGTGGTGCAAGGTATAGTTGGAAACATAATAAGGAGCATTTACTATTGTACGGAGGACTTTGGATTGAAAGGATTGAATGCGTTTAAGATTAATTAATGTTATTTTCTACTTATGGTTAAAATATATAAAACGTTTGCTGTCCCTTTCATGCCGTCAAAATCATTTTATGTTGGCAAGTTCTTTTCTTTCAAACATAGTTTTAAAAAATTCCATAAAATATGTTCAAGAAAATCGAATGTATTTATACATAGAACTTGACTAAGCATAAAGAAGGTGAATATTCCTGTGTTACTGGAATCCATCAAGGTAAATACTTTAGCTGACCAATGAGGCAAACTATTCGTCAAAGGTCAGTGGGTACTTCCAGTTTTTCTTGGAGGGATGTTGCAGAACTTATATTTGTATAGAACTTAGCTTGGAATATTAGTGGAGACTGTTCCACTTTGCTATCTATGTTACTGTAGAACAAATATGGATTCAACATACTTAAACCTATGCTATCAGCCAGTCCCTAAAGAAATATTTATGAAATTTAGAATTATTTATTTATGTTAAAATAAAGCACATTTCCTGCAGAAATGGTTCTAAAGATTTTGATGAAACTTGGGTAAAGATCTTTTTACTAACACTTACCTATATATGAAATATATAATAGTATTTCAATTGTGAACATTTTTAAATTCTATTTTTCTACAAAAATACACCTTTTATGGTACTTCGAGTCCAAAATTACCTCTAATTTTGTAGATTCTACAAAAACAACCATATCATCTATTAGGATTGATAAAAAACAGATATATATATATATATATATATATATATATATATATATATATATATATATATATATATATATATATAAACTGAACTAATTTAATGTAAAACTAAATGAGAAAAGAGCACAATTTTTTTTTTTTTTTTTTTTTTTTAAATTTTTGTGTTTTTGAACATAACAACAGTAATATAGAAGTATAATATACCGTTGGAAAGCTTTATATTTGTATAGAACTTAGCTTGGAATATTAGTGGCAGACTGTTCCACTTCGCTATCTATGTTACTGTAGAACAAATATGGATTCAACATATTTAAACCTATGCTATTACTAGTACTTCAATTAAGCCAGTCCCTAAAGAGAAGTATAACTAAAGAGGTCTTTATAAAGTTAGCAACTCTTTGTCAGCCATCATTCCTTTAAACGGAATAGTTTTCTGACTTTATGCTGAGTTTTTTAGATGTACAATAATTACAACTCTCTAGATTTATGTTCTAGATTATTATAAAATAACAATTTATTCCGGTGTAACTTTATTGAATGAGATAGTATATAGGATTATAAATGTAGGGGTATTATATTTAGAAGGGGAACAATATCTCATGTTGAAATAACTGGGTCGAAGGGAGCCGATATTTCATCTGATGGAGTGGGGCCCTCGGTTCGACTCATTTATTTTCTAACTCGGCGATGCCAGATGTTTGTTCATGTCAGTTGGCTTCAATCCGCAGTTCCCTCCGATAGCATATTTATATCAGCATTGTGTATAAATACTCCAATAAATGTTTGTGTAATATACGGCATTCCAATATGTTCCCTATCAGGTGTAGAACACAGAAAGGCCATTCCCGGGGAAGAAATGCTGTATATCAGTCAGAACGAATTACAATATAGTATTGTAAATAAAAAAGATGTTTTGTTCTTTCATTATTATTGCCATAGAAACAGATAAAACATAATTACTTCTATTTGATTTTTTCTTCAGCCATTCTGCTCTGAAATTCCTTTAAAGACCCTTTAAATTGATGTTAGTGGTGTTCGGAAATCATTATGATTCACTAATATTAGCTTTTTTGATAGCTCATAAGCAATTTAATTACCCTGAGATCTTCGAAATCTATGTATTTGATAAATAGATCAGTAGAAGCAGCAATATCACTTTCACTTGCCTATGTATGAAATATATAGTAATGTAAAGTGTTACGATCGTGAAAATTTACGAATTCCAGGTTTCAACGGAAATACACGTTTTAGGGTCCCCTAAGTCCAAATAACCAAGTTTTGTAAATAGGTGTGTGTGTGGTAAGTCTAGCGCAAAAACGAAAAGTCGTATGAAACTGAAATAGAGGCATTACCTTATCAATAAAGATTGAAAACATTTTTAAATAATAATAACAATTGTTTATAAAAAAAAGTTTTAATATTTATCCAATTTAGACTTATTTATATATGTTAAAATAAGGCACATTTCCTGCAGAAATGGTTCTAGATATTTTGATGAAACTTGGGTAAAGACCTTTTTACTAACACTTACCTATATATGAAATACATAAATAAATAAATAGTATAAATAAATAGTATTTCAATTGTGAAAATTTTAAAATTCTATTTTTCTACAAAAATACACCGAACATAAAAAGAGTAATATAGAAGTATAATATACCGTTGGAAAGCTAAAGATTTTAGAAAAAAGAGTGATGAAAAGCCGATAAAACCAGCTGATTGTCGTTGATAATAATATAATAGATTATTTAATAAAACACATGTTTCTATTGAAATTCAATGTAAATTTATTCTTTAACTATTTATTTTTATCTGTAAGTGTATTTAAAAATTCATAAAAACTAATTGATCTTATAAACAGAGGTTAGTGAAAGCCGTGTGTTGCGACCACCAGATTTTTTTCATTCCTAGCCGAATGAGAGAGATAATCTTCTTACTACAATTTGTAATAATTAGGACATTAATAATAGTGATACGTAAAAAGGTAGAACAAGCCCGTAAAGCCACGCGGATGCTCCATCCTGTTCTATGGAATGACCTTCTTTTAAAATAAAACAAGAGGAAGATCTACTATGCCATCGTAGAACCCATCCTTACTTACGCTTCGGAAACGTGGACGATGTCTAGAAAGCTCTACTCGAAAGTCCAAGCTGTGGAGATGGACTTTTGGAGAAGATGTCTAAGGATGGACCGAATTAGAATGAGGTTGTTCGGGACAGGATGGAGGCTCCTGGGTCCGTAAACCAGCGGATAGGACAGCGAAGGCTAAGCTGTAAAATGAATGTCTACCGAACGATGGGCAAACCGAGTTTTGGATTGGCAGCCACCGGAAAGGAGGAAACGAGGTCGACCAAGTAGGTGGATATGCGGAGTGGAAGAGGAGATGGCGGGCTGGGGTCTGCAGGAGGAGGATTGGCTTGACCGTGACCTCTGGAGCTCAGCACTGACTTGAAAAGGCAACCCTAGTTGGAACGCCTGTACAAGTATAAGTATAATAGTGATGAATAACTTCATTCATACAATATTTAAAAAGCAATAAAAAATGTTTATATATGATATATATATAATATATATATATATATATAATACATCACAAGGAATCAATAAAATATTTAATCAATAAGTCTTAACTCTTAATAAATCATTAAAACGAATATATATGATTTCCGTGGAGGAGGACTTTTGATAAGTCTAAATTAATATTTTGTCAGTCAAATTATTTATGTAATTTGTAATCGGCTATTGTAACGAAAGAGCTGATGTTAGTGTCGATTTGTCGAGATCAAACCGAGGTAATCTATGACTTCGGTTCTAAACCTCAAAAAAAAAAATTGGCCTCAAAAATCGGAGGAAAGCCGCAGACAGTGTTTAAAAATAAGAAAGTATTGTTTATCATTACTACTGTTCCATTTTTCAATTCTTTAAATATTAATATATTCATTTTTTTTTTCTTGAACGATTGAGGAGTAAGTTTGTGGAAAATCGTGAACCTAAATCCTTTATTTTAGATTATGTTTTAAAAATTCATAATTATGTTTCGACTGTTAAGTATGCCTGAAATGTAATTTCTATATTATTAATAATTTTTCCCTTATTTCTGTTTTACTTACACCTTTCTGGTGTTGACATCAAGTGAATATATATGAATTATAAGTAGTATACTAAAAAGTATAATTAACAAAAAAAGTTTTGTTTTTTCTTTTTGCTTTTTTTCCCGTCAGAATTAACAATTTTTTGTCATTATCTACAGATTATAATACTATACTACAGTATTTGTTATTATTTTGAGTAAAGACATTTCATTATTGACTACATTATAATTAATTCATTTTTACTTATAAAGTAACGATATAAATATAGTGTTTTTTGTTTTTTTAATTATTCTATTTGATACTTTCACTTATAAAAATATTTATCAATCAATTTATTTTGATTCATGGTTTGTACATTAAAGCTTTGGAATACCATGGAGAGATATAAATCACAATAAAGGATCTATAGTATAAGAATAAAAACCGCATTTGCCGACTTTTGGATGGATATGCGGACACTAGGGAAAGCGAGAAAAGGGAAGCGGTGTATTTTATATTAAATTTGTGAAGAAGTTTGGTACTCCTCTCCTCTGGAGCCATCCTGGAGGCAAAGGATGATGATGATTAAAGGCTTCCTGGAAAGGTCTGCTCCTTGAGGAGTATACTCTTTGTTCCTTCTTGTTTTTCTTCTCTGAGGATATTCCTCTAAAGCCGTCCGTCAGTCATTACTTCTTTGTCAGCGGCTTCTTATGTTTTACATAACGACCAGGAAATACCAAGGCATTGTGCATTACTAAAAATATCATAATCAAAAAGATCATTATAAATTTTTTTATTTCTTCTTCAGTTTAACAAATATTTCGGGTTGTTTCACACGAAATGCCCGTTTTTATAGTTTCTGATGTACATAAAGGATTTTGCAGGTCTCTGTTGCTTTCTTCCGATTATTTACATATTTAAAGTAAACAGTTACTAATCCTCTACCTTTGTATTGTAAACATTAGCTTTTTGTACGAGTTTAAACTCGGCCATTCAGCAGCTGAGGCCGCTAGAAATATTTGCAAGGCGTTTTGGGAAGGGAGTATTAAAGAACGGACCATTCGCCGTTGGTTTGCTAAGTTTTCAGCTGGGGATACAGACTTGGAAAACTTGCCCCGAGGAAGACCTCCGTCCGTAATAGACAACGATGTCCTCAAACATACAGTAGAAGGAAACCCCTACCAAACAGTTAAAGGACTCTCAGCACAACTAAATGCAAGTGCATCTACCGTTTCCAGACATTTAAAGTGTATTGGGAAAGTAAAAAAGCTCGATACATGGGTACCTCATGATCTCACTGAGCGGCAGCAAGACCCCATTTTTCAAAACATACCGTGCAAAAATTGAAAGAAAGACTTGTCTCCAACAGATTACCACCTGTTCAGGAATTTAGACAACTTCTCCAAAGGAAAACTTTTTGAAAATGATGATCAAGTGAAAAGTGCGATTTCAGATTTTGTTTCACTCCAAAGCTCAGAGTTTTTCAGTTCGTGTCACGTTGGGAAAAATGTTTAGAAAAAGAAGGTAAATACTTCGAATCGAATTATCTTATTTTCATATCGTATTTTTAATAAAAATCCTTTACCTTGAAAACGGATATTTCATGTGACACAACCCAATATATGTATGATGGATGGAAGTGTAAAAGCATCTTTACTTCCTCTGTGGTTATATATATATATATATATATATATATATATATATATATATATATATAATTTTTTTTTCGAAATAGTCTACGGCAGAAAATATATTTTCTCTTTTACTATCTTATCGTGAAAATTTTCAAATTCGAGTTTTCTACGGATTAGTTTTTTGTATTGGGAGGATCTTATGAAAGAAAAAAAGAGAAAAGTTACTTTGTTTGATATATTTTTTATTTTTATTCTATGAGGTAGACTCTTATTTACATATATAAAAATGAATCCCCCTTTTCCTTGATCATCGCATCACGCGTAAACGGCTTGGCCGATTTGGCTAAGACATATTTCAGCTATTCCTACCTATACATTCCTTGGTACACTTACTTGATTTTGTGTTTTGCACCTAAGGTGGGGCTAACGATGATGCTATGATGATGATGCGGACGAGATAGATGCCACCGCTAACCGCTTTACTTTATCCCTTACAAGAAATATAGTCCCAGGAAATAATCCCTTTCGTCCCTATAATCACACCGCCAAAAAAAAAAAATGCTTTTCAACTGATGGATATATAAATTTTTATTCATGTATATTAAATTTTAAAGCAGTTTAATCGTAGGCACCTACCAATCATACACATAATATGGTGCAAAAACCTATTTCTATTTATTCAACCTACACTCTACCTCATTTTTTTAAAACTATTTCGTGCGTAATATAAAAAATATTAAAAATCAAAATACAAAATATGTTGATTGAAACCTTTCAAAAAATTACTTTCAGGCCTAACTTGAGTATTCAATTGAATTCTTAGACTTGCTATTAAAAGTGGTATAACTAACCCATACAGAGACAAGGCATGATGTGGTTTATGTTACACATGTTATTCCCAGTAAAATTATGGCATCAGTCACAGCAGAATGTTTTAAATCGGCCGTATCCAGCAAATATTTATCACAAGCCTTTGGAGGCGTGTAGTGGAAAATCGATAAAACAATATTCTTTTGAAGGCTAGGACCTACCGACTCTGAAATTTAAAGAACCTATTAGATTTAAAATTTGATGCTCTGCAACTTTTGTTCTGTGACTTTTTTCATTTGGATAGTTGTTTTCAAGTTACAGTTGTATCTTAGTGACCAAATTGGGTTTTTCAACAAAACTGGAAAAAGTTGCCTATTTCTGACGAAGGATTTCGGGAATACTACAAAACCAAATTCAATAACTAAGATAATTTTTCGAAAGGAAATTTTACTTTCTTTCATTTTGAAATGAAAGATATTTTCTGTCGAAAGCACCGTTTACGAGTTAGAGGTAAAATACTGAAATAAGTGCGAAAAATTCGAGGTTTTTCGGCTCCAAAAAGTTAAGCTCACCACCTGTGATGGTGCAAACTCAGATTACGTTTATTTAAGGTCATTAAGAGGTATTAAAACGATTTCCAAGTTTGTCCGAGTTACTTCCCAATAATATCCTTATTTTACTGGGCTATGTATAATATACCGTTTTTTTCCTGCGACGAGACAGGCCGTGTAGGATCTTGGCCGTGTGATGTAATCTGCTGAGAGAATACACGTTTCTCGATGATATTTTATAGGGTAGGGTCATCACACCCTACGCATTTTTCGTGAGAGGCTATTAGTTCACTGACGGGTCTCACATACCCGGCGGAGAGCTGTGAGTAAATCCCCATTCAATTATATGATTGAAAAAGTCACTCCGAGACTGAAATTGGAACTCAAAACCTTTTGGCGTGAGAGACTAGCGACGCGCCAGCCACTCAGCCGCTGGTTCCCGATATTATACTGTTGGAAAGCTAAAAAATTGAGAGTAAATGTTATATTATATGCAATGTTTTGGAAGGTAGTCTCATGTGAAGAATAGGGCATAAATATAAGTGTTGTATGTGTTTATTGCACATACAAAGTTTATATTGTTATGTTTTAACTTTCACTTACTATATATAGTAAGGGGAAGTATTGCGATCGTGATAATTTTCGAATTCCAGTTTTCAACGGAAATACACGTTTTAGGGTCCCCTGAGTCCAAATAACCAAGTCCCGCAAAAATGTCTGTGTGTGTGTGGTAACTCCCGGCGGAAACGGTAAGTCCTATGAAACTGAAATTTCATATTTAAGACAACTATACGCCCGAGACGTGACAAAACTTTTTTCATCAAAATGAGCTTACTAGAAGAGGCACTTTATACCATGCATTTTGCACCTTTTTCGATTTCTCGAAAACGGTTACGACGATTTTGATTAAACTCGCTATATCGATGTAAAATTTAATAGACTTTAATATCATGTAGGTTTCATTCTGATTAAGATGTTCTGACAAGGCTTAAATGCCGATATTTAAATGTTCTTCCCCTAAAGTACCTTTAATCTTGTAGATTCAATAAAAATAACTATTATCTTGTTAACGCCGATGAAAAACAGGTAAATATATAAAGTGAATAAATTCGATACACAACTACAGGAGAAAACAGAAAACATATTTTTTTAATGCAATTTTTCTTTTTTGAACATGCAGTAATATGCATGTATGATATACCGTTGGAAAGCTAAAGATTTTAGAAAAAAAAAAATCTCATACACAAGCTTTTAAAAGTTAATAGAGAGTGATGAAATGAGCATAAAACTAACTGATTATTTTAGATAATAATATAATAGATTTTTTAATGAAGCACATGTTTCTATAGAAATTCAATTTAATTAATTCCTTAATAGGTTCACGTATTTTTATCTCTGACTTTTTTGAAAATTCTTTCATAGATTTTTAAAATGGAGGTAAGTGAAAGTCGTGTGTTGCCCGCACCAAATTTTTGAATTTAAAATATATGTTTCCAACGAATTATAATAATTATTTTATCTTTTTTCAACTTTAGCTTTATGTATTAGTTCTTAAATTGATTTTAACAGCCTGAATAATGTTTAAAAGGGAATCGGTTTATGTGTGATATTTGCCAGAAATAATTTAAATATATTAATTCTTGGAAACACAAAACAATTTATGGCTTTGACATTTTGCAACTTTCCAGAGGAGCCCTTGACCTATAGACCGGGTACACTCCCTACAGCTGACATAGACCTACCTTAATCAAATCAGCCCCGTCATCCCTAACCGAGTTAAAATTCAACCCGCCAGTTGTTTGTTCCTCAGGGGTAGGGTAAAGTTGGTCTAGAGTCAGGTCAGTTTTAAACCAGGTCATTGAATGTGTTCGTTAACGTTAATCGCGTTGTCAACGTTTGAAGGATTGATTGCAATTACTTGGCCACGCGAAATATCATTGATCAATTTTATTCTCTTATAGAACAATAATTATCTTCTTGCGATAATGAGCTCAATGGAAAAACTAGTCCTTGTACATTAGACCATTGGTCCCCAGCAAAACTTACTCCCAGGCCCCTTCCTCCAAACATTTCAATTGCAAGAATCTCCAAAATACTCTACTATATTCATAAATATCATCAGATTATGGAAATTGAAAATTAATCCCACCAGATCTGAAGCAATTCTTTCCACTAAACGTCCTCCACAAATAAACCATCAATTCAAGACAAATTCAGTTCTCATCCCTTGGTCAAAATCCGTACAGTACCTAGGCATAACATTAGACAAATCTAAATCTCTTACTTTCACAGATCATATCAATAGAAAAATCGATAAAGCCAAAAAATTAATATTTAAAATGTTCCCATACTTCAACAAAAAATCCCATTTGAGCTCTCATAACAAATTTATAATATGCAGATCAGTAATCCGCCCGTTAATTACATACGCCTCGCCAGTCTGGAGCTCAACCTGCTTGACTAACTACCAAAAACTAAAGACAGGAAGACCCGCTATAGCCATCCTTGTTTATCGCACTTCTAGAGAAAGTGTTCAGAGAAATGGATTGGAGCGAAAAAGGTTGCAACATTAATGGGAGGAAGCTGAATCATCTGAAATTTGTAGATGATATAGTACTGATTTCGGAAAATGTTGAAGAGATGAAAACTATGTTAGAAAGTCTCCTAATCCACAGCGCAGAAGCAGGTCTGGTCCCAAACTATTCTAAAACGGTACTAATGACAAATAGTACAAAGAAGGAAATAAAAATTAATAATGTAGCGTTAGGGTATGTGGACAAATTCGTCTACCTCGGACAGCTCGTATCTTTTCATAACCGGATGGCAAAAGAAGTGCAAAGAAGAATAACGATGGGATGGAAAAAATACTGGCTCCTAAAAGAAGTAATGAAGGGAAATTTTAGTTTAGAAGCTAAGAAAGTAATGTTTGAAAGCTGCGTTCTCCCTTCAATTACATATGGATGTCAAACATGGGAATTGACAAAGAAGGAGGAATCCAGGTTAAGCGTATGGCAAAACTCTATCCTAAGAAGCATTATGCACTACAGAAAGAGAGATAAAATCAAAAGCCTTACTATGCGTAAGGAATCTGGAATAGGGGACATCAAAGAAATAATAAGGAAAATTAAATGGAAATGGCCAGGATTCAAGATGGAAGATGGTCGCTGAGTGTCACAGAATGGATTCCTTACAACCTGAAGAGAAGAAGGGGTAGACAATGTAGAGGATGGAGAGATATCCTGAAGCTAGTTGTCGGAACTAATTGGATGCGAGCAGCTAGAGATAAGGATACATGGAAGAAACTTTGGAAAGAATGGCCAACTCCACTTCCCAATAGGTTTGGTCAACGGGGAAGTTAGACCATCACCTCCGTAGGGAGAGACCTGTAGGGATAACATATTGTAAATATCTTAAGCAACTAAGGAACATTAATTATATAGTTGTTGTTTTGTTTTTTTCATTTATCAAGTATACACATTATTATTATTTTTCACTTAGCACTATATTTTTTTTTTCAATTATATGAGAACTTTTTATTAAATTATATTAGAAATTATATTAGAACTAAAAAGTAAATATTATAACTGCTTTTAACTGGAAAGGTTTCGTGAATCTGTGAGACTTTTGTTCAAGGTCGAAGTATCTATGATATGAGTACTTTCTGGGCTAAAATAATAATATTTTTGACTCCTGAAAAAAGCTCTCTAAATATAAGCTATTGCTAAAGAAAATTATGGGTTCATTTTTAATTGTTACTATATTTACTGCTTATCTTAAGCACAGATAGAAGGCTGACCAGGTTCTCTTTATATTCGGTTGGTTGGTTGGTTGGTTGTTGTATTTTATTGGCACAAAACATCTCGGTCATCAGTGCCAGACACTCATTTTTAGAAACTAATTTAAGGTTAAATGATGAACAATTGTTTTACTAAAAAAACAATTACAACAAATAGTTGAAAACAATTAACTAATAAGAACAATCAAATAAGAATAATCACTAGTAAGAAAAAATTTAACAGCATTAGAAAAGATAAACATATATCAGGTTAAATTACAAAAAATAAAAAAAAATAAAAAAAAAATAAATAAAAAAAAATAAATAAAAAAAAAAATAAATAAATAAAAAAAAAAAAATATATATATATATATATATATATATATATATATATATATATATTTATATGTATGTAGATAAATAAAGTTAAAAATTAATTAATTAATTTAGAAAATAAAATAATAATAATTTTAAAAATAATAATAATAGTAAAATACAATTTTCAAATCTGCTTGTAAAAGTCCATTTTCGTAAGAAAGCACATCAATTCGTCAATTCTACTTATATCGTTCCCCAAAGCAACCGCGGCATTGAGTGGTATTCCCCTTTGGTTCAATTTCCCTGTGTAGAAGGGACATTCCTCGAAAATATGAGTAACTGTCAGGGCTCCCCCACAATGCTGACATCTTGGGGGCAAATCCTTAGATATTAAGTGCCCATGGGTTAACCTTGTATGTCCGATTCTCAGGCGGGCCAGGACCACCTCCTCTCTGCGGTTGATGCGATTTGAGGTTTTCCAAGACTTTGGCTCACTCTTAATCGCTTTCAGCTTGCTTGGATAGCTGTTTTTCCATGTTTCATCCCATTTTTTAAATCCCATCTTTATATTCGGTTCAAAAGTCGTAATAAACATTTTTCTCAATACAAAAAATGTTATGATGTTCCGATTCTTTCAAGTCGACGCATGTACACCGCCATACACAAGCCTCAAACATTGCTTAAACATATTCTTTTAACGTGCTAAAGTCAGTCAGTGGTTTTACCTTGGATTACATTCATCCATCGGACGTAGTTCGTCATGCCAATATCCTTACAATCCAACTTTGTATTTATAACCAAAGTAGACTTTTACATTCCCTAAAAGTTGGCTCTAAAATATCTTGAAAAACATATTTTTTTTTATTTCTGCTTCTAACCCGCCTTCCTAAATCATTTTTTCTTTATTCAGGTACTCTTATGACCACATTTGAATATTACATTTTTAAATTTGAAAAAGAAGATGGCCTCGAGACCTTCAAGTTTAGTTACTTAGTGGAGTAATGCCAATGGGCATTTTCTCTTCATGTTTTTTTTATGTATTTTATCATTACCAACATATTTACTTGTTGTATTACAAAATACAGTTGTAAATTTAAATAAAAATATTAAAAAAAAAAAAAGTTTGAAAAAATAATTAAGGGTGAAAAATTAATCATAAGATATCCCACTACTATACTGCTTAGCAACCTTTTTATTCCTTTCTCCTTCATTGAAATACGCAATGAATGGATTCCGATAATCCTTGTTCGGAAACTGGTTGTGAGAGAAGATATAATTAGTTATACGAGTGCTTTACCTTGCTTATATAACACGCTCACTTATATTCGATGCAGTTATCAGGATATCGTCTGCTTGTTATTTAACATGTTATTATTTATACACAGCTGTTTATAATAAGAGTTGGTGAAAGTTTACTCCTTTCGTGAAGTTGGGATTACAGACACCTGTTGTTGCTCGACAACTCCTCTAAAACATATATTACCTCTCAAGTCAGGATCTTCATCCCTGTACTTATATTAATTCTAGGAAGATAATGTAAAAGTAAGATAGTTTGCGAGAGCGTTAGAGAAATTAAAAGGTTACATTTGATACGTAGAATTTTTAAATTTAATTGTTATAAGGAAAATATTTTATATTCCGATTTTCTTTGAAGATCTTGTTACAGTTTACTAATCATATAAATCCTTGTCATACTTTTTTAAGGCAACGACTCTACTCTTATTGTATTTTATAATAATATAAAATAACAAGTTAATAGCTCAAGATCAATATAAGTCTTAATTCCTTAAACCATTTTATTGTATTTTTAATGTTATTTTTTAGTTATTTTTCCTATTCCTATAATCTGTAGGGTACGTTGTATCAACCATAATTTTCTTTTATTGTTTATTCATTCTATACTACTTCCTACTATACCTCCATCCCAATATAGGATATGAATGATAATGTTGTGGTTGTGGTTGCAGGGGCCGGACGGGGCCATGAGGAGATGGGGAGCAACCTGAGCAAGCGGCGGTCGCAGAGCTCCGGTAACCTGAGCAGCGGTAGCAAGCTGCAGGACAAGTACAAGCTGTGCGGGTCCCTCCCGAACCACCTCGACCTCCCGAACGACAACAACAACGAGCCCAAGGACCTCGGCTATGGGAGCGAGAAGAGCCCCGAGGACGAGGAGAAGACCCCTCCCTTCCCGGCCTGCCCCGTCCACCACGCCCACTTCATCAAGAAGTACCCATTCATCAACTCCAGTAAGTGCACCACTCTTCTTATTAATATATCTATATTTATAAAACAAAGTCCTCTTTTACTGAAGTCTCTATTTTTACTGATCATTGCAGTATCTCTAATGGAGCGGTTCCCAACAAATATTTCTCGTGGACCCACTTGTCCAATCATTTCAATGGCAAGGACTCCAAAAATTCTAAAAATCGAAATCATAAATATCTAATTATAAAATCTAAATATCTAAAGAATCATCCCCAAGAGGGTCAGCACTGTAGGGTAACCCTTACAATTACTCGTATATTCGAGGAATGTCACTTCTACATCTGAACCAAAAGGGAATACTGTACAACGTCGCGCGGTTGCATTAGGAAACAATGGAAATTAATCACATAACACGTTCACGCGGCGGCGAATATCTACGTTTTTTCGCGTGGACGGGACTGTGTTAGCTACTTTCGCTTCGTGCGGCGGGACGACACTATTGCAAGTTCCAACGTGTTTAATGCCAGATCACAACAGTTTGAGGCTTCCAAGGCGTTAAATGCGAGATCGTATGTAACAGCTGTGACATATAAATATGACTTGAAGGAGTAATCATGCAAATAATTTAAAAAAAATTCTTATATTATTATTAAAAATGATTCTTATATTATTATTATTATATTATATTATTATTTAATATAATGAAGAAAAAATATGAAAAGAAATGACGCACAGCTGATTAAAATTCTTAAAGAAGTGTAATCAAGTGAAGTTAACCGAGAAGAGTCCTTTGATGGGGAGGGAGGAGCGTTAAAAGTTGTAAAATATTTAATAAATATACCCTTATGCTTGTTAATTGCTACAACATATAATGATGAGAAAAATAAAATTAACTTATTTTCTAAAATCAAGTGACTCACCTGTGATGCACGTCGTCCCACGGGATAGTTGAGCGTGACCCACCGGTGGGAACAGACAAGTGTGACCCACCGGTGGGTCATCCCGCCCCACGGAACAGACAAGTGGGACCCATCGGTGAGTCACCCCGTCGTAAACGTGTTAATGTTCTTCCTTTCTAAAATGGACTAGTACACAAGAGGATTTGGCACTTTATTTTTTTTTTTCTTCTTCCTTGAATATTGTCTACTAATCATTTATTTCAAATTAACTTAATATGGTATATATTTCTTTTTTATTAGTGCTGTCATATTTATTTTCTAACTGATTATTCTTTGTTTTAATTAAGATTTTTATTTAATATTTTAACGAAAACCATAATTGATTGTTTCAAAAAATAATATTTAATTTGAATTGATTTTCGAAAATGAGTATCACACTGACGACCAAGATGTTTTGTGCCAATAAAAAAAATAAAAACCAAACCAAACCGTATCAAGTAAATTATATGCGAGATTTCACTGCTACCGAAACTTACAAGGAGAGGTTTCCAAGTGTGTCTCACCGATTTCGATGAAATTTCATTAAAGTAAAAGTGGACATTAATATATATATTATATTGGGTTGTGTCACATGAAATTTCCGTTTTCAAGGTAAAGGATTTATATTAAAAATACGATATGAAAACAGGATAATTTTATTCGAAGTATTTACCTTCTTTTTCTACACAGTTTTCCCAACGTGACACCAACTTTTTTATCCCCGAACTGAAAAACTCTGAGCTTTGAAGTGAAACAAAATCTGAAAACGCACTTTTCACTTGATCATCATTTTCAAAAAATTTTCCTTTGGCGAAGTTGTCTAAATTCCTGAACAGGTGGTAATCTGTTGGAGACAAGTCGAAGGAATATGGTGGGTGCGGAAGAACTTCGTAGCCCAGTTCTTTCAATTTTTGCGCGGTATGTTTTGAAAAATGGGGTCTTCCTGTCGCTCAGTGAGATCATGAGGTACCCATGTATCGAGCTTTTTTACTTTCCTAATACACTTTAAATGTCTGGAAACGGTAGATGCACTTGCATTTAGTTGTGCTGGGAGTCCTTTAACTGTTTGGTAGGGGTTTCCTTCTACTGTATGTTTGTGGAGATCGTTGTCTATTACGGACGGAGGTCTTCCTCGGGACAAGTTTTCCAAGTCGGTATCCCCAGCTGAAAACTTAGCAAACCAACGGCGAATGGTCCGTTCATGAACACTCCCTTCCCTAAACGACTTGCAAATATTTCTAGCGGCCTCAGCTGCTGAAGGCCGAGTTTAAACTCGTACAAAAATATTACTCGAAAATCGCGTGTTTCCATGTTTATATTTGGAGGTATACTTAAAGTGAGTAATTGATTGGGAAGCTAATGTTTACAATACGAAGGTAGAGAATTAGTAACTGTATACATTAAATATGTAAACATTCGGAAGAAAACAACAGAGACCTGCAAAATCCTTTATGTATTTCAGAAACTATAAGAACGGACATTTCATGTGAAACAACCATTATATATATATATATATTATAGTTACTCTAACCATAGGCGTATATAAATTCCCACAAAATAAAATAAGCATTAAACGAGCAAAGCCTTAGGTTCATGCTGGTATAAATGTTTCACTCCCTTAGATGACCCCACAGGTACGGTTGCAACTAGTAATCAAAGCAACATCGAGTGGATTAGTACTTAAGTGGATGAGCGCCACTATTGAACTACAAACCATCGGAGTAAACTGGGATGCTCTTCATTCTCTATGCTCATAGATAGTGAATCTAGTTATCTTTATTCAAAATGTCTTATAGTCATCCGAAAGTTTGCTCAGTGAACGATTATTTAGGAAATGAAAACTAATAAATACATGCTAAAAGATGATTGTTCTCTACTAAATGCAGTTTTCTAGAGTGCATATGCATTTTTTCTCCATGTTTTTTCATGTATTTTATCATCTACCATATTTACTTATGTCATAATATCAAATAATGTTGTAAATTTCAATAAAGAAATAAATGAAATTTTTGTAAGATTACTTTGATACTTTTTTCCCGGAAGTATATCAACTAAAACTAAAATATACAATTTTGCAGCTATGTCGAACACTATTGCAAATGATGTGTGGTGGCAACACATGCAATAGCCTAAGCTGATATTACCTCCATGTTTTTGACACTGGTACAAGTATATTTCTGTGGTGTTCAAACAATTTTTTATTTTTCTCTTGTATTAAATTAAAGAATAACCCTCAATAGTGTTGCTGAGATGGTGATACCTTAAGGTATTAGGGATATCGAAAAGTAATTTCATTCAAAATAGGAAATTCAAATGTTTTTGAGACTTATTACATAGACATATAACCATGCAAGTCAAAAATATTTTTTTTAGTATTTTTGTTTTGGGATGTCGTTGTTCTATTATATTAATTAACAAATAACCCATATTTGAGTTGTTAATATGAGTTGTTGAGCTGTTGAGTTCAAGGCATCCTATGTTTTAATTAGGCATCAGGAGACCCTTTTAAAAAAAAACATTGAATTTGACGATAAATAACAGTTCTTAAGGACAAATATATAACTAAATTATATAAATTATCTTCCCCAGTATTTAATTAGATGAAACGCAAACTTTGTATTCATTATAGTATTAATATTTATAAATAAAGTGTTACAATCTTATCTACCTATAGTTAGTCATCCTGATACATTTAGCAACGAACGTGCTATGAGTCAGTGTTGAATAAATGCTAAATTCGAAGAGATATGATCCCCTTCAACCAGTTGGCATTTGGTTACACCCGTTTGCCCGCGAATATATTTGAATTTTAAATTTACTAAAAGATCTTTATTAATATTCATAGATACTCGGCAATTTTTCTCCTATGCATATTAAAATAGCTTCCCACTTTGGGTTTCCATTACGTAGGGACGGTAATTGCTTAGCTTCATAACCCCGTCCCAGCCTAAACCTGTTTTAGTTTGCCTCTTCTATCTGCCAACACATGATATCACTCTAGTATATAAGCATCGCTACACTTTAATCAAGATTAAAATAGATATTTTCTGAGTAAATAAACCCTTTTTCTTTTGTAAACCAGAATTAGTCTAGAATAAATATATTCGAAGTATAAATTAATGGAAAAATATATATATTTTTTATTTTCATTTTCAACTTTTTTAGATAAAACAACAAGTAAATTAGCTTTTAGATAAAATACATGAAAAAACATGTAAAGCTACTGTCATTTGGCAGCAATTTATCCGACCTAATCTAAAAGATCGCAAGGCATCTTCTTTTCAGATGCCTCAGAGGATTATTAGGTGAGGAAGATCAAGAACAATTGGTTAGAGTGGGAATGGCGTTTGTCATGGTATTCGTGATATCTGGTTCGAGGCAGGACTCTCCAATCTTCCAATCTCCCTCTCTCCTCTCTCTCTCTCTCTCTCTCTCTCTCTCTCTATATATATATATATATATATATATATATATATATATATATATATATATATATATATATATATATATATATATATAAAGTCGTAAAAAAATTATTCCTGAAATACAAGTAGTAACATAGGCATAATATACCATTGGAATGCGCAAGAATTTATAAAAGTTAATATGCAATAAAGGAATTTGAGGTCAAGAATCAGAAACCTCTGTACATATGTTGGGAAAATGTCCACATAACTTGCATCTCGTTACCCGCCGGCCCAGCCGCATAAAGAAGAAAGTATCAGAACTTTTGGAAATGAAAAAATACAAATGTTTTCCAAAAGTTTTTTCCTTGATACCGATGGGTCAATAAGATTTGTAGACATCTTGGCATTTAGTGCCACAGAAAATGAAGCACTGATAGTAGATCCCACTATCAGATGTGAAACAAACGACCGGGAACAAGGCAACAGGATTCAAGACGAGAAAGAAAACATTTATACACAATTTATTCCATACCTGAAAAAAAAAAAAATTTCTTGAAGAGTTCGGTGAAAGAGAATTACAGTCACGGGACTTTGGTTCGGAAGTAGGGGGACCATCCCAGTAGATCATTTTTTTGGAGAATTATAGACTCGAAAGAAATCAGTTGCAAAACATAGCGGATACCATAATTCTGGACTCATTGGGAATCCTGCATCACCACATATATTGAGGCTAAGCTGAATTATATATTTCCATGAGCGAAATGTCTATGTATTTCTATTTGGCAGTATCTCCCTCTATTTTTTTCTTTGAAATTGTCTTCAGGATTTATGCGGTAAACACAGCAACTCATAGCAATTCAGCGAAGTTGAGCAGCAGATCCAAGTTGGAATTTCTCCTTTTAATATAATGTTGTTGTAAGTTCATGAAGTTCTGAACATATGTTATTGGTAAAGTGGAAGGTTAAACATAAATGACAACAGCTCATTTAAATTGCACCCGTTCGAAACAGGGGCTGGTCCAATAGTTTACAATCAAAGACTTATTTACATGACTATCATAAGGATAATCTGGGGATACGAGTTGTGATTTTGGCTCTACTAAACCATCCAATTCTTTTAGCATCTACTCTTTTGAATCCAGAATCCTTCATAAAATCCTCTTTGCTTTAGATTGCTCTGCCTACACCCGTAGGCCGGAGTGTGGTGAACTATATATCTCTTATTTAGAAAGGTTATGGTTATGTTTGATCCCATCATTCTGGCTAGTGCAAGTGTTGAAAAAGGTTATTCAGCCTCATATTTGTAATTTCTTTTCCGTAACTTCCAACTGAATCTTGAAGTAAATATTTATACTGAACTTGTCATAAGCACCTATAAAGGGTGTAATTTTTACATTTTTGTCTGGTCTTCAAATAGAGATATCACAGGTCAACTAATGAAACAATTCGAAAAATCCGTTTTTTTTTTAATTGTATATTTCTTTAAGGGTAAGCAGCTCACCATTGATTTTCTATTTAAAGTAGCTATTCTGTGTAATATACGAGGGAAAAAAAATATGAGACCACAGAAATGATCCCTTCTTTAAAAAACTACAGCTCAAAAATTGTTTTGTTTTTTTAATTTGAGACCAATAACTTTGAGCTATTAAAAATGCACCAAGAAATGAATACAGCTGGGTGAATGATGATTTTAGAAAAATATCATCAGACTTATGTGTTATAACAAGTAATTCTTATAGGTAAAATGTAAATTATATATTTTTTCATTTTGAAATTTATTTTAAAATTTCAAAACTCATTTTCAGTCGGATGGCTATTTAAAGTTGCTATTAAACTAATAAGCATTTTTCTAAATTACTATATTAAGAGTTACAATAAATATAATACACAGGCTATAAATATCAAAATAAAAAAAGGCTTTTTTCCTGGTTTATTAATAGACTCTGACGCAGTGCTTTTTATTTTCTATTTTAATATAGAAGCTCGCTAATAAATGAAGTACCTCGACTAACCAAATTAATAAAATAATATTAAATTTTCATTTATGAGAGTTTTAAAGAGAAAATTAACTTCCCTACCGAGCACGTGTTCAACGTAACTTTTTTAATAATCTTCTAAAGTGGCTTTTTATGAGAATATCGGCGCCCTCCTTCCTTCGTTATGGCTATCTCATTTATATTACTATTTTATGGTGAAAGAATAGGAAATAAATTTAATTCCATTATGAAAATACAAACCAACCATATAAGCTATATTATAATGAAGAGAAGAGATTTTCGCTGTCTTTTAAAAAAATCAGGTACGAGCAACACGTTTCATTTACTAATCTTCTTGAAAATTACTTTAAAATTTTCAATAAACCTAACGTTGGGAAAAAGAACAAAACTAAACAAGAAATATCTATGGAATACTTTATTTTAGGTAATACGGGCTTTTCATCACTCCCCATTATTTTAAACGACCTGTTATGTTTTTCCAATGATATTTTATTTATCAATATTTAACACGACTTGTTCCAAAAACTATAATAATAATAAAAAACTTAAAAATATTTTTGCTGTTTTCTCTCTATTTTGACATTTCTTGATTTACATTATGTACGTTTAATAATTTTTTTTCGAAAATCTCCGGTTTTTCAAAAACATATTTAGTAATTTTACATTCTGTTTCGTAAAGGACAATGGTAATATTGATAATAGATTTCATTCGCTCAATATTTACAAAAAGAAATGCGATAGAATAAAAAGTGAAAAAATAAATAAATAGAAGTATAAAAATTAAATAGGACAGTTCATTTCCTATATATGTAAACAAACACTTTTTTTCTTTGATTTTATGATGTTAGTGAGAAGTACAATTATAATATCTCTCTCTACCTACACATATGTATAACATTATATAAACATATATATACTCTATTATCGTCGTATTCACTACTTTATAAAGAATGTAAGTAGTAGTTTATGTCGTACAAGTAATCTTATTTACTACTTTTATAAATAATATAAGTATAACCTTAAGTTTGTTTTTAGAAATGTTTTTATTTTTATGCCAGACACAAGACTCAGCTTTTGTACTTTACTGTAATTCTTAGGGGACAGAAGGTCTCAGGATTAAATTCACTTTTCCTTCTTTCTTCATACATATTCATTCATATGTTATCATTATTCATTCATTGTTCATTCATTGTTATCACATATTCATTCATATGTTATCATTATTCATTCATTATTCATTCATTGTTCATTCATTGTTATCACATATTCATTCATATGTTATCATTATTCATTCATTGTTCATTCATTGTTATCACATATTCATTCATATGTTATATGTTATCCTGTTCACAATATGAGATGGTGAATTATGGATGTCGAGTTTTTCGTTGATGAATTTATTGCTTTTTATAGTGATTTGGAAATAATAGAGCATTTTGTATTAATTTGCAGCGTTTCAAGTACATTTTGTATTGTTCTTTCTTTTTTAATTAAATTATGAATGTATAATGTCATGAGAAACAGCTCACGTTAAACATTACAGTTTTTTTTTGTTTTTTTTTTGCTAATCTTTTCAGAAGCTCCCTATGGTCAGGGAACGTTACTGCCATACTGATAGGTTTGAAATGTATAGCCAACTTTGAAACAAATTCTTGGAGTCTCAGACATCGACGGCCAAACACCGGTCAAAACTAAGATCCGAGAAATATAAATTTGACTATTTTTGTAGTCAGCATCAGCACATCACAGTATCTTGGGAAACGAAAAAGCAGAGTAAGCAGCCACAATTGGAGTTAGGACAGGAATTATTCAAATTCAGGAAGTAAGGATGGAAGATTTGGCGGAAAAAGTGGAACGGGAAGTGAAAAAGGTGAAAATAAAATTTTCAGTAGTTAAACTCAATTGTGAAAAGTGGAAAATTAGCTCAAGATCTTCAAGGAAAGAAGAAGTCATATCCTGGAAATTCAGAATAGGCCATTGCTTATCTACGTATGGATAACTCCTAAAACGTCTGGAAGCAGCCACTTGCGTAAAATTTGGTAACTTCTAAATACTTGCTAATAGATTGCCACCAATATGAGCATATATAAAAAGAGAGAAGAGAAATGCTTTATTTATTTGGCAATGCTGCCCAAATACATCGGGTTGCTTATAAAACACAGCATACTTATCAATCACTTGGACATATTTTACATACATTTTCAATTTTTTTTTTCCTATTCTAATACAAATTTATAATATTTACAATTTTTGTTTCTCTCTTTTAGCCATTTACATTATTTTATTTTATTTCACTCTACCACTATGTTGTAAATTTAGACCTTTGGTGCGCACATTACATAATCAAAATATAATCATATCCACTATTTAATTGCATTACAAGTGATGGTGGATAATAGCCAGGGAGTCCAAAATCATATTTTCTGCTAACACCGCTATATCTCCTATATCGACACCCAGGTCATCATAAAATATCCTTGTGCTTCCAGGGATCGCTCCGCGAGACCCAAACCATAGAGCTCTAACGGCGAACTGTCTCTCGCCAAATGTCTCGCAGAACTTTTCTTTTAGGAAAGGGATGCATTTCTCGTAGATTGCTCTCTTCTCCCTTTCCACTCCACCTGCTTGATCGAGGTAATTAGTCTCATATCGAACGGTAGGGTCCAGGATCATTGCAGAAGTTTCTATATCTAGTTGGGCAGTGTAAACCCCCCATTATAGAGAAAAAATACTTTATTTATAAAATAATGATGCCCAACTATATTGTGTTGCTCAAAACACAGCATACTACTATTTCCTTAGAAATATTTATTACAGAAATAATTATAATATTATGTATAACAGTAATAAAAATATGATAATATAATTACGTTTTTTTCTTCCTAATTTAGTTTTATAATTTGTTTTCTCCTATGGATAAAAAACTCTCTTAAAATAACAACAAAATATTTGCTCATTAATCCTAACATGTTTAAAATATTTACATGTAGACTTGCCTCTTACCGGATACCGTGCATGCGGTGGTGGATGATACCTAGGGAGTCCAATATTATATTTTCTGCCATACTAGCTACTACCCAACATCTACCCCGAGAATCTCCAAGAAGCTCCTCGTATAGTTCGGTACAGTTCTGGGAGCTTCGAACCAAAGGCCCTTGACGTAGAAATCTCTCTCGCCGAAGCCCTTGCGGAACATCTCCTGCAGGAAAGGGATACAACACTTGTCATAAATGTTCTTCTTTTCCCTTTCTACCTTTTCTGCCTGATCGTGGTCATTACTCTCGTATCTTACAGTAGGATCCAAATTGATTGCTGACTTTACGTTCTTATAAAACGCCACGACGTCAGTATATCGCGTGGATCCATCCGAACCTATGCAATAGACCTCATTAAAGCAGGCTAAGTTTCTCTCCTTGAGAAGCCTCATCAATTCATTCTTGACATGGTGGTGACGGCGTGTTACGAGGAGGGAGTCGTCGGGACATTTTCTCAGTACGTGTAATGGAGTTTCTGGGTCTCTGTTGCATTTACGGCTGAGGGACCCAACATGCTCATACAGTAATTTCATTGAGACTTCAAGCTCAACTAATTTTCAGAATGATTAATTTTTGGATAGGATTTTTATCCCTGTTAGTCATATTGGACTTTTACTTGATAACTCCAAAATCAGAGGCTTTGATATTCAATATGATTTAGAAAGCGAAGGTAGGGGTAAGGGAGGAGCAATAATAAAGTAGGTAGCGAAGGGTGGAAGGTGCTAGGTCTCTGGGGGGATTCTCCAGGGGGAAGAGTTATTATAATTGGCACTCCCACCTGCTGCTTCTGGGAGTCGATAGCCAGTGCTCTACCCGTACCAGTCCTATCTCGGGAGCAAGTCGGGGATATAAAGATCTTTTCAAAGCTTACAATGTACGTATGCAAGAAGGAATACAATCGGTTGAAATTATAAGGAGTCAATGTAGTAAACAATATTTTAATTTTGCCGAAGTACCGCAACAAACATAAGAGCCATCTCATGGCTACAAACTCAGAAAGCGAAATACATTTATTATCAAACAGGGTGCAATGGAACTAATGAATTAACAATTTGCAATGTCAAACTCAAATAATGAAAAAAGCTGCAAATTGTTACATAAGGTTTTATATTTCCAAATTACATGTTAAACAGTTATTAGCTGCTAATCTTTTTCAATTTATCTATCTTCAATAATAACCGAGTTTTAGATATTATTTACTATTTCTATAAATTTGTGTTGAAATAGATCAACTTATCTTCTTCTTATTGTTTATCGCGCTTTAATGAATTCTAAAAACCTATATACTTATAATTTTTGAATGAATGATGAATAAAATCTCTTAATTAATAAAACAAAAATAGTATAAATATATATACATTTTTTAGATCAAAGCCACAAGACATGCGGTTAACGGCTGTCGAGTGTGCCCCTTTTCCTATTTTTTTTTTTTTTTTCCATTTTTATAATAATTTAAATATTATCATAATATTTAGAGTAACGTTTTTGATTATTCTTATTATTGCTAAAGATTTAATAATTAAATGCTGTACCAAAAAATTTCTGTATTTTATCTTTACAAAATTACGCAACTTAAATTCCTCTTTCATCTATTTTACCTGCCTTTTGAATTTCTGATTTCAGTTGTTATGTTTGTTCCCTCTAAATATTCCATTAGGACATATTTTCAATTTCCAGTGGTGAGCATTCCATCACCTGATAAGAACAATCATCATAATTTCTAGTCAATTCAATTAATTTATTATCTAATCAAATTACTTTACAATTATGGAATTTAAATAGATCGGAACCGATGATATATTTTTTCATTATTTTTAACTTAATACAATTATTGTTTGAATTAAGCAGTATTCAACATGATTTGTATTGAATTTTTTTTTATTAATGATTATAGATAGATACCCCACTGGCTTTCACATTATACCTCCTTTTTAGCACTATAGACTTCAATTCGAAATCTAAATTTTTGTTTATAAATAAAACATTTTCTTATTAGATAATGTCTCTACCAACAAAAAAATATCGAATTTTTAGACAAATTAAAAAAACACAAACATTTTCTTTAGATTTAATTCCCCTTATTATAAAATAAATATTTATCTCCCTAAATTTTATAATAGCTTTATCAAACTCACTTATACCATTTTTTACACTAACTTTCCTTCGGTTTTTGAACTAGACAATGAGGTAGACGGTTGACTGTTTCGGGTCCGCCTCAACCGCTACGGAAATCCTCTGAAAACTGCTTTCATGCTCTCAATCATTCTTCGAAAATGTAGTCCATGTACTTCTTCCAGAATCCTATATCCATCTTTCCATAACATTTAAGACCTCATAAAAGTCCCAGAGAACCTTTTGTTTTTAAATATAAAGGTAGAAATCTAATTTGACAACAGCGCTCTTATCCACTTGTATAACTTTTTTCCTTTTATCCTCTATAGGCACTATTTTCTTTCCTAGTTTTTCCAGAAGATCCTGTGTATAAGATCCCATAGTATACTTATCTTTCTCTTCTTTAACAATAACTGATTTACGAGCGTATTTATGAGTAAATTATCATTTTTTTTTTCCATTTTAATGATCATTCGCGTTTTTTGGTTAAAAACCATTAATAAACTATTTGTTCGATAAATATTAGGCCGTTTTACAAAAGAAATTCTTGGATATTTTTTTTTTAAAACAATTTATTTAATCCAGTCATCGCAACGTTTCAGCCTCTATGGCCATTCTCAAGCTTCATGCATATCCATCTTAATTATCATTTCATTTCACCGCTTTTCAGCAGCGTCTTCATAATTTTCTTAAAATATCATTTAAAAAAAAAAAAAAAAAAAACTCAACAGTTTTCGGCCGTCTTATAGGTGTTCTCGTGCGCTTGAGAATGGCCCTAGAGGCTGAAACGTTGCGATGACTGGATTAAATAAATTGTTTTTTAAAAAAATATATCCATGAATTTCTTTTGTAAAACGGCCTAATATTTATCGAACAAATATTCAAACAAGAACAATACGACATGTGAGAAAAACATTAATAAACTATTTCTCTTTCTTAGAAAATAACTGAGTTACAAGTGTAATATAGCAATATTTCAATTATTTCCTTTTTGTTTTTGTTTTGTTGGCTTCTCGCGCTTTAATGGATTTAAAACTATATACGCATTTTTCTCTACCTTCAAAATAACAAAAATTATTATTAAAAAAAATTATTTTATTTATTTACTTTGCGGAATAATACCGTAGAAGTGAAAATTCAAAGTAAACATACGACCACCATCACGAAAATAAACTGTTTTAAGTTTTCTTGCGACCCTAAATTGCCTTAAAAGGTTTGGGAATTGGTATGTAAATTGAATTGGTGTTAGATCAGTTCCAATAGGATGTATCAACTTTTTTCTCACGCCCAATCCGTTCAGTTATTTACATTTTTTTGTTTCAATTAAAACCAAACTGGGTGACAAATATATGCTCAGTAACGGTTTTTTTTTTTCAGTTTTTTTTTTTTTTATTGAACATTTATTGATTGTGCTGCTTTATTTATTTGACTTATCGTTGTCTATTAAAAATGAGGTATAATTTATAATTCATTTTTATAAATTTACTAATGAACATACTATTGAATGTTGTTATGACTATAGTTTGTTTATTCCTTTGAAATTTGAACTTGGTAATTATAACAAAACTTCACTAAAGCGATACTCGCACAAAAGAGCAATGCATGCACATTTAAATTAATATTGTAACTTATAATGTGTAGGCTTTTTTTTCTCATGTTATTTTTCCTACTACTGTCTCAAGCAAAACATTGCATTATCATTAGGTAAATCGAACGATGATTGAAACCATATTTTCATTATAAAAGGATAACTAAAATCATGTAAGAAAACTCATTTGTATCTATATGTACTTGTATATATTGTATATAAATAAATATTACTATTATTATTAGTTTGTTTACCTAATGCTACAGTGGTGATACTAAATTTTGCTTATACAGGTATAATTAGGATAGGGATCTTTAACGATTGTTTGGTATTGCACAGGGTCGGAAACCACCTTTTTTAGACCCCTCCGAAATACGACATAACAGTGGGTTTTTAACTCCTATTAAAAAATTCTACGGTCATCTTTCCAGTTTGAACACGCGGCCTACGACATAGAATCCTGTTTTGATAGCTAGTACACCGCAGGTGACTCCATAATGAACGTAGTTTAAGGTGTTACGTTTTTTTTCTGGTGGTTTAGGTCTCGGTTATTTTGTCATTCACATAATGTAGTTAATATGAAATATTACAATATTAATTGATTTAATAATAAATTTTTTTTTTCTCTTTTCATATCTTTATTCACACCTGTCTGACAATCAGCAAATTTGCTGTACAAATGTGAGATCAGACATGGTAGGCATTGGGGAAGTAAAGTGCCCAACGGCACCCCTTCCAAAGCTTTAATTTAGCACTGGAGGTTCCACATCTAGCTTCTCTTTAGCCTTCTTCTGATTGGTATTTCATCTATTGACATGTCGTTAATCAGTCTATTGTCGTGTCTGTTAAGTTTACTGTGAAAACGAGAATAGAGTGTTCGTATATGTAGGGTTCTGTTGTTCACATACCAAGGAGCTGTCGTTATGAGTCTTAAAATTTTGGATTGAAATGATCACAGTTTTTGTATGTGTCTTTTTTGCTGAACCAAAGATCTGTGTATCGTAAGTACATATTTGCTTAAGAAGGTATGTGTATGTATTCAGTTTCTGTCTAATTTTTTTTATTTTGATGATTTTGATAAAAGAGAGTATAGTACTTTCAAGAAATAAATATCAAATAATCAATATTCTCTGAAATTTTGAATTTTTTTAAAGGTTACATGTGATTGTCTTTTATTTTATAAAAGCGCAGACATCATTGATATCTTTTCTAAATAATGATAACAAAATGATAGGAACCAAAACTTCTCTGCTAATTGTTGTTGCTATCCGGTTTTATTAACTATTTCCAGCTCCTATTCTGAGCATGTAGTTCCTGGAAGCAGTGCCATTATCCGGATTAAGGAGGAAGCTGTAGGCATAAGAAGACAATATAGCCAGGGACCAAGCTATTAATCAAGGGTTACTCCCCTCCCCCCTCTACATCCCCTAACTCCCCTTATCCTGCAACCCCTTCTTCCTCAACCCCCAACTCCCCCACCCCCTTCCGTGTAAATACCATGGTAGTGGTAGTGGGCGACGCTCCCTCAGAATGTTAATGCCCTCTAACTGTGTGCCTCCCTGATGAGCTCTAATAAATAGTTTAAACTGGCCATATTTACTATCTTACACTGTTAAGTACTTGCCAAATATTTTGTAACAATTTAGTAATAATGCTTTCATATATTATAGGGAAATTATTAGAAAAGCGGATGGAATTAAATATTTATCAGTATTTTTATATATTCAAAAATCTTCATATATAACATTAAATTTATTAATGTATATATATATATATATATATATATATATATATATATATATATATATATATATATATAAAAGCAATTCATCATTTACTCAGTTACGTGGCCATAGCAGTATCTCAGAAATGGCAATACCTTATAAAGTTGAATTTTTTGATGAAGCGTCCACTTTCCGTCCACGTGCAATAAGACTGTGATTGGAGAAAATTTCTCTTCTTATTTCGAAAAAATTCCTAAAACCTTAAACCTTTTTTTTTAGAATAACTTAAAGACTAAACGTCATGAGAGACTTTGAAATGTAATCGAAGTGTCAACAAATCTCGAACAAAATAATCTTAATTTGTCAAGTATTAGCAAAGATTCTAAATATATATATCAAAATATCAGTCTCTTTGTATCCATTTTTTTAGTGCAGTTCATCATAGAAACATCAATTTCAAAATCGTAAAATATTCTTATGTACTTTTTAGAAATCATTTTCTCAATTGTGCAGCATATCTGTTTTTTATATTTAACTTTTATTGGTGAATTTTAATGAGACCCTTTATCTCAAAATGTTTTTTCTCATTAACATCTATAAAAATTAATAAGAAGATTCATTTTTAACTTTGCTGGAATAAGCAAAACCTACTAATCGTTTTTGCAAATAGCATGCGATTGAAAATCTCCAGAAAGCATGACTTCCAAAATGACTGAATGACAACTACGCATCTATTGATGTCCCTTTTTAGTTATAAAATAGTAAACTCATAAAAAAAAACTCTTAGAATTGAAAATAGTGAATACATACAGTGTAAAAATTGCCTATCATTTTAGATATTGTATTATTATAATAATTTCACATTATGAATATTTAAAGTTTTAAAGGATAAAAATAATCCTATTTTTGTTTGAGAGACGTCTAACAAAAAAAAAAATAAATGCAGCCTTTAAGAAACAGCGCCTTGAAAATACTAAACCAGCAAAGCAGTGCTGTATAGCGGGACTGTTAAAGGCGCCAGCAGCTTGAGATGTAATTTCATCTTTCTCCCTTGGGCCTTAATTTTCTTATACTTAAACCATAATTTGGTTTTTCTGGTTATACTTTAATTTATAAATATATATTATATATATAATATATATATATATATATATTATATATATATATATTATATATATATAGCTAGGATTTAATATAAATTATTTTCATAGATAAAATAAATTTAACATTTATTAACCTATTAGAAACCTATAACTATACTTTAAACATTTAATTTTTTTTTCTTAAAATCTTGATTTGCTCCTGTAGGGACGTAGGGACGTGCAAGGACAATCAACAAATGTGAGGAATCATCTATGAATGTTGACACGTGAGGTATGAGAAGGGATGAGTACCCAGCACGCCATCCCTGACGTGAACAACCATTAATTATTTCAGGAGATCTCGTATCCAACGTGTTTTGAATTTCCTCCTCGAATCCATAGGCATGTCGGTTGTAGCCATATCTCTTATTAGTGTGTTGGTATGTCCGTGTAAGTTATTATGAAATCGTAGATAAAGAGTCATTTTGCCCAATGTTAGTTAAAAGTCTTAAAAAAAAAAAAAATCTCGGATACGAGGTACAAATTTATGGGAGTATTTTTGAGTTGTTTGAATTCTCGACCCAACGTATCTTAAAAGGGAAAACAGTTTTGTGGTACTCTTTAATGTTTTTCCCTAAGTAGATTACGAATGTTAAAAAACAAAAAAACTATACATTAAAAACTTAAAAACCCACTACATTGACTGCTTCATACGCGGGCGATACTCCAATTCTAACATCAAACGAAAATCCTATACTGGCCTCACTAAATGTACAAAATCATTTCATACCATTACAACATTGTACGCTCTTTGGAAAATTCGATTAAATCACGAGAAGTAAAAACATGTTACGTTCACACTATAACAAAACACTTGCCCACCAATTTTTATCGGCAACAATAATTCCATAGACGAACTCTGTACATTACTGTAATGTCAAGATGGAAAGACAGACTCTCAACCACCGACTGAAAATGCTATACTCTATTTTATCTAAATCATCAAAATTAAAAATTAGACAGAAACATAATACTTATGGCTCAGCAGAAAAGACTCACAAATAAAAACTGCAATACTTTCAATCAAAAAATTTAAAACTCATAATTACAGCTTCTTGGTTGGTTACAACAAAACCCTTCACACGGAGTTACAACAACCAACAGCTGACCAACATATACGAACACTCTTTTCTCGTTTTCACAGTAAACTCAACGGACACAACAAACTGATTAAAAATATATCAATAGCTGAAATGCCAGTCAGAAATGCCTCCTCTGCTAAATTAAAGCCTAGGAAAGGGTGCTGCTGGGTACTTTCCTTCCCAATGCCTACCATGTCTGATCTAACTTTTTATACAGCACATTAGCTGATTGTTAGATAGCTTCTGGCCGGTGTGAATAATGACTTATGAAGAAGGAAAAAAAAATTGATGAAATGTATGGATGACATCTATAGAATTTCCTTAAAGTAAAAATAAGATTATTAATAAAGTCCAAAACAATTCAAGATTTTAATTTTTAAAAATCAATTAAATGAATTCAATAAAAAATTAATAAGAGATTTTTGCGTCTCAAATTTCATAAAATGAATATAGTATCTAGTGAAATTCCTTGTCTTAATTATCAGATTCCTCACATTATTTAACGATAATAAGACATAAAAATATTGATTAATGTTTTTAAAAAATTCAATAAAAGTTGAGTATTCTTAAGTAAGATTATTGGATAAATCGTTAACATTTACTGAACATATCAATAGAAAATTCGAAAAAATCAAACGATTTTCTTAAAACTTGTTCCCATATTTCAATAAAAAATTCAATTAAAGCACTGAGAACAAACTCCTACTATATAAAACAGCTAGACGTGCCCATATTTGTTATGTCTCGCCCTTCTGGAGTTCGACTTGCTATTCCAATTACAAAAAACTAGAAACAATACAAAATACATGTATGCGAATCATCAATAACTATACTAAAATTTCAAAAATGCTCACTGAACTAAATCTTCCCACATTACAACAGTATCTACCTAAAACTATTTTGATAAAACCGCAATTTCTGAAAATCCATTGAAATTCGAAATTGGTGATTACAACCAAACTTCACTAAAGCGATAAAAGCACAAAAGAACAAAGCATATACTTTTAAATTTTTTTTCATGTTACTTTTCCTACTTGTACTAAATCATTGTATTATCAGGTAAATCAACCGATAATTGAAACTCTATTATCATGATAAAGGGATAACTGAAATCATGTAACAAAACATATTTGTATCTATATGTACTTTGTAAATATTGTATATAAATGAATAAATATTATTTATATTTTAAAGTAAGAGTACTATAAAGTAAGGTACTCTCGTGTTTTTTTTTTTCCTAAATATATTACGAAAATCCATCTAATAACTAAAAACAAACAGATTTTATTGATCCCGTACCTTTACAATATCGGTTAATACTTTTAATGTACCCGCTTATAAAAAAAATAAAATAAAAATAAAGGATATGGGTACTGAAACTTTACTAAGAAAAGCTTTGTAGTGGAAAGGCAATGAACACAAACTACAGGCTAAATTAAGAGCCATTTGTATTGTGTGGTGTTGCCGCCGACGACGATCAAAGAGAACCGCAGAGACGACAATATAAAAAGCGTTTGGCTTTGGCTGAGGGATGGGAAGAGGGGACCATTGATGTCCGAATTACTGGAGCAACTGACCGCTCATTGTGGATTGACTTACAATGGAACCTTCCTCTCTTCATTTGAGCGTTGGATGACTATTCAATCCTCATCCCATTGTTTGATCGCTCTGGGCAGACAATGGACCCCACTTATCGAGGAATCGCAATCAAAGCGGTCCCCTAATATGGTCGCTCCGCTCAACTCGCCGCTCGCCGCCTTCCACACTCACCTCCTGTATCAATCAACTTCAAAAGGTTTATTCGCATGTGAAAATTCAGTCCTAACAATTAAATACGACCTAGTATTTAACAGCTCTTTCCCCCTGGCTTGCTATTTAATTCAAATCAACCTGATTACTGTTCACTGGGCAGTGGTGTTGCTAATGTAATTGCTTTTTTGTTTAACGTGTGAATGCATTTCCGAACACCAATTATTTATTTATAATTATATTTAAATGTTCTGACAAGAGTATCCATCTACAAAAAAGCTATTTGCAATAAGAAATAAGTAAAAAATGTTAAATCAGAGAATTTCAAAAACTATAGAAGTGGGTTTGAGATAAGTGTGGATTTAAGTTTGCCTTTGGGCTCATGTTTTGACACAAATATATATCTTTAATTGTTTAAAGAAGAATAGTAATTTCCTTTGTTTTAAAAACTGTGTACATACATGCATATGCTGGTGTGTGTATGTGTGTATATATGTGTGTATGTATGTACGTGTGTATGTGTGTGTTATATATGGATATATACGCGTGTGTGTGTGTGTGTATGTATGTATGCGTATGTATGTATGTATGCGTATGTATGTGTATGTGTTTATATGTGTATATATATATATATATATATATATATATATATATATATATATATATATATATATATATATAATGTGTGTGTGTGTTTATGTATATATATTTCTTTTATCTGATTAAATTTTTGTTTTGTTTTTATATAATTTTTTGTTTCTCATGTTAACATACTTTTATTTTTCTGGTTTGTACATTTTTATTACAATTTAGCTTTTAAGTTATTTTATTAGTTCATGTTATTAGTTTAATTCTTTTCTGTTTTTCAGTCATTTTACTCTAAGACTCTAGTCTTAAGTCCACCTTTTTATTTCCTGTTATGTTATTCTGAAGGGACTTGTCCCAGAATAAATAAAGAATTATTATTATTATTATATTAGTAATGTGTTGGTCCAGGGATTTTTCTCTTAATAATTCGCAAGTGAAAAAAAAAAGTTATTTTGTAGAACATAATGTATCCTTCTTTTGTTCATCCATGAAATATATTACCACGGTACACCAACTAAATTGCCTATATTATTTTTACATATATAGATTCTATATAGATACCTATATTGATTATATATTGATCTTCACCAAAAAGAATCTACACCTAATTATAAACACATGTTTGATTTTGAAAACGTTTCAATCCTACATAACGAAGAAAAATATAACTAAGAGGAAAAATTATAGAATCTCTCTCTCTTATATATATATATATATATATATAACAAAAAAATTAAACAAAGCAGTAAACCACCAAAGTAATGTAGACAATTTAAACAAGCTCTACGCTAGCACAATAGATAAAATAAATATACAAAGCCTTTAATATCTCCACCCCTAGTTAGTCGCGCAAAGAAGACCTAGAGGACGGGCGATGAGCTGTTGAGTGAATGAATATAATTTTAGAATTAATAGATTTTTTTTTTCAGAAATAATGTATGTAATAAAATATGACTCTTTTAAAATTGTAGTTTTTGTCAAAGTAAGCAGAATTGGACGAAACTACTGATGAAGCGGTTTATGAGTATATGTGGATAAATATGCATGATGGGTAAGATTTTTTAGAAAAAGACAGGATTGATAAAATAATTAATTTAAATGTTAAAATGAGATGTAGGAAGTATAGAGATATCATAAAAGTATAATTTTTTTAACAGATACTCGAAAATTAAATAAATCAATCAATTTCTTTTGGAAACGGCCAAATATAATAATAATAATAGGCTTAACGAACCCGAAGGTTCGATGCCGATACCACCGAATTCCGCCTACACAGACTCGTCCAATTTTCACTGTTAAAGCCCAAACCCCCAAGATCATCCTTAACGCAATCCCCCCATCGACGCTTCGCTCCACCTTTCGGACGCCTCCACTCGGATCAGCAAATACCAACTGTCTCGGAATCCGTTCCTCACCTTGAGTCTCCACGATGCTATCAGCTCAATTATATTCACAGGACACAAGTTCCGCAATTCCGCGTTGTGCAAACTTCTAAACCTTCTAAACTCCCCAGTGGCCTCACCTCTATTCAATAAATATAAATATTTTATGCAGTACCTTATTTTCGAAAACCTTAAGTCGTTGTTCATCCTTCGAAGTAAGCGGCCTCGTTTCACATCCGTAAAGAATCGTCGGAAGAATAATAGTTTTATAAATTCTAAACTTTAAGTTATTAGATGGAAGCCGCGAGCTAAGTAATTTAGCAACTGAATAATAACACGCATTCCCACCTTTATCCGGGACTTTATTTCTTCATGGATTTCATTTTTCTTGTTATCATTGAACGTAAATACTTGAATTTCTCTACGTGTTCAAAGGTATGCCCTGATATATCAATATCACCACGATCGCCACCATTTCTGCTACTAATCATATATTTCGTCTTATCGGTATTTAATTCGAGTCCCATCTCTTTACCGGTTTTTATTAACACACTTGTATTTTGGTTTCCATGTCTTCAACTAGTAGTACCAAATCATCGGCATACCCCAAAACCGGAATCTTGTCACCCATATTTAAACCTTTCTCGGTACAAATCAGTTTTTCTGTGACATATTCTAAAGCTATATTAAACTTAAGTCATTAAACTAACTAAAAGAAAACTTAGGGCGATGATGAGAAAATCCGCAATATAAATGTTCCTTTGTTCAATACTAAGTAACGACCGAACTTTTCCTCATTGGAGTTTATAAGGACGCTAAACACAAAAATTAAGTAGTGTTTAATGAGCACTTATTTTCCTTCTCGAGATATCCAGTATAAATAACTGACAATGCTCCGTTTCTTCCTTTAAATTTTATTTTATTCGAAAATAATAGACTACTGACTTCTTCCAATGTTTCTCGGATAGAGCTAAAAGTGCATTTTATATCTGTTTCGTAATATACTTATACTTCTAATATATATGTTTTGTAATATCCTTTGTACTTCAGGCTTTATTCATACAAATCCTTTTTCCTTGTACACTTTTATTTTATCTTACTCACTTAGGGCTAATCAAGGAGGAACCCAGTCGGAAAAAATTGATATATATATTTTTTTTAATAAAGTTTCCGTCCGTAGACTGTCTACAAAAAATCGAAACGAAAATGAAATAAAAAAACAATTTTTTTTGTCTTTAAGCTCAAACAAATAAACCATATATTTTCTTCTAATCTCTAGGTCATTAATGGAAGGGCTTTTGATGGAGAGTGGTTTTTATCGATTCCAAAAATCGAAAAAAAAAAAAAAAAAAAAAGTATGGTGTCTCCTACTTTTTAAATTCTGTATAGTAATTTTTGAACTTAACGTAATTTTATTTCCAGAAACAATTTTTGTAATATTACAATCTGTCCTAATTAGGACATTTTAATAGAGATTACAACATTCATACTGCATTTACACTATATATATAAACAATAAGTTTATAAAATAATAATTCTATATACATATATTCAATAAAGAATGTATAAGAATATGTACAAAAATCACCCATAACTATATACAATCCTCAAGCATACAGCACGTGAGTGGAGAATCTAGCCAATGCTAGAACTTATAGAACTTATATATTTATTAGATGAGTAAACAAATAAAAAATTACGGATATGAAAGAGAAGGCACTCTGATAGATGGTGGGTAATTAAGGGGCTAAATTATTTGGATAGTGTGTAATAGAAAAAACAAGATTAAATACAATTTATTTTAAAGCGAAAATTAATGTTCGTTCGAAATATAGGACTAGGAATATTTAGATAAAACTAAATGATGAGAATATAAATATGTAAAAACATCAAATTTTGTAAAAAAATTTCCTTTGATATCTTTTGGAAATAAGTCTCAATTAATGAGCCCCAAAATCAATGAAAATTAATTGTCTCTACAAATTATAGCTAATCGTTTCTAGAAGAAACAAGGCCTTTGTCAGAGTTGGGTCTAAGGCCCGGGAAATTAGCCCAAAATATTGACAGAGTAACAGACGTTTTACTCTTAGGCGTGTTTTCTCTCATGAAATTACCTCAGCCAATTTCTTCTATCTTATAGACAATTTTATTCCATTTCACATGAAAAATTAAGTGTTGGTTAGAACTGGCTTAAAACAAGAACCGGAACTCTCCTATAAATCTAACCCCATAATTTTTAACGAACCCTCTCATTCTCCCCTCTAAAATTTAATTCCCGACCTCAAGTAGTAGATTAGAACTCCAGTAATAACTTGGGTGAAATCCGCATTGTAATGATCGGGTCTATAGTGTTTCGTGATCCCTTACCACCTTCTGATTCACGAACCTTGGTCTGTAATTATGCCGTGAATCCCCTCAAAAATATAGGCAGTGATGATAACAGGGTGTTAGGATTGGCTGTTAACTAAGGGGGTGAGAGGCTTACGGAGCTACCGCACGCGCGCTACGTGAATAGAATGGACAGCAATAACGTCCACCTCTATCAATATTATGTCATTAATTATTCATCACTCCTCCTAAATAATGTAATACTCGCTGACATGCCTGGTGACAGATCTACTAACGCGCTATACAAAGTCACGCCACCATGAGGCCATAGTGCACCTGCAGATCACACCATATTCCTTGAATCTTATTCAGCAGTCCTATTAACCTTTATATACCCTGTCCCTTCTCCCAGGGATCACTCTCTTCAAGTCCTCGCAGTAATTACGGTACGTAATCTATGTCAGACCTAGTATAGCCATATTGTTATTATCAAGATTGTCATTATTGTCTTTTAAAGTGTTATTATCGATATTTTGTAACTTTTGAATAAATAAAATATTTTTTTTACAATAACGAGTACGAACACCAAAATTGGCGCCCAGAACAGGAACTGCATATTTTTATCGCAGTTTTAAGAACCGAGTTTCCGCAGATCCGAACATTTTCCGCAAATCCAGAATTAGGACTACCGCCTAGGATTCCTCACCTGTGAAGACTCAAGATTTTGGCTTACCTACCGAGGACTACCAACTTCGAGATCTTCAGATTCTGGACGAGTTCACTCACCCCGAGCATCTCGCAACGCAGGCAAAGTCTCTTATCTGCACTCAACCTTGGCCGGACTTCACTGTCGTCAGGTATCCAGCTCAAGGACAGATCTTCACACCCCGTCGAAGATTATTTTGACAGCGTACTCAATTTTTGTAAGTTAATTTCCTTTACTATTGTAATTTTATGTCTGATGATTATTTAAATTCTTTAATCCTGCGAGTAAATAATTTAACATTAACTACAAATATGGCAAGCTTTCAAATTAAATCGGCAGACTACGATCATATCCCTAATTTTAATGGAAATCCACACAATCTGTTAAAATTCGTGACAGTTTGTAGACAAGTTTACCAAATCGTGTGTAAACCGGACAACTCGTTTAAGGAACTAAACGAACAAAGATTATTAAGTAAACTTTTAGCAAAACTTACGGATGAAGCTGATTATATAAATACAACGTGCGAATTTAGTCGTGTTGAAGAATTACTAAATTATCTCGAAAGAACCTTCAGAGACAGCCGCTCAATTGAACAATTATCGCATGAATTATTTAATAACAAAATACATCATAAGGAACACCCTCTTGATTTCCTTCAAAGAATTGATAAGATCCGCACTTTAATAATTTCTAAACATCGGATAGAAAACACACCAAATAGAGAAACAATTATTAGCGCATTAGAGAAAAGTATTCTTTATTTTTTTTACACTAACATGCCCCTTCACATAAGAACATATCTTATGACTAAAGCAGAAAAGTTAAGAACATTAGATGATTTGAGAAATTTAATTCAGAATGAGAACCATCTACTCTTCGATGACCTCATAAATTCGGGAAATATGAGAAGACCCGGAGAACATGATTACAAAAGAGGCTTCGACCATAAGAAAAAGTTCGATAAAAAACATCACAAACGATTTAATAATTGGCAAAATCCCAATAACCCGTATAACCCACATAATCAAAGACAAGAGCATCAATATCGACAACAAGAACCTCCACAAGACTACCGGCAGAATAATAATAATAATAATTATTACCAACAATGGCCCCGTCAAGAACAACAAAGGTATTTCAACGGTTCAGGTCGATACCGGAATCAAAATTATAATAATAATAAGAAAGATGAAAATCCAACTGTATCCATGAGAACAGTTAGCGCATTCGGGAATAAACCGAAACAGCCTAATTTCCAAATTCAGCAAGAAGACCCGAAAGACCAAGAAATCAGAGAATTAAGAGAGAAATTAGAAAAATTAGATCCAAATAATTCTTTTTTAGAGAAAGGCCCGCCAGACAATCAAAACACATAAAAGAAGAGAATAAAAGCCAACTGCCTTATGTTAAAGACCACGCGAATCGTAAATGGCTTATTGATACCGGATCTTGGAAGAATTATATAAGACCAGACATTGTACCACCAGATGTTGAAAGAGAAAAAGAAAATTTTACAATAAAAACAGCAACCGGAGAAGAACTTGGCACGGAATCTATTTCAGTTTATTGCAGAAATAATTTTCTTAAAAACCCCGAAAAAATAAAATTTTATCTATTTAATTTCAGTCCCAATTACGAAATACTACTAGGAAATGAGACAATGAGGGAAATGAAATTTAATATCGATTTCGAAACCAACAAAATAAAAACTCGCTATACAGAGTTTGATTTTATTATGGAAGACGAAGTTTTAAAATTAGTTTTGAAAGAAGGCGAAAATCAGATAAAAGTAGAACAAAATAAAAATCTATATTTTATTGACTATGAAGATGATAAGATTAAAATTAAACCTGGCATCTATGATCAAAATATAATAATCGACAGTAAAGTTAACGAAACCATATATTTACCTTTATACTATTTGCAAAAAGAAGAAGTAGAATTAACAGATTCTAATAAAAAAGGAAACCATGAAATAATAAAACAAATCCCCCAACTAATCAGAACCGACCATATACCTCCTCAAGAAAAATCAAATTTAATTAAATTATTATCGAAATATCCATCAGTATTTAAGACTGAAAATGATCCCCTTTCAGCCACTGATTTATTGGAGCATAAGATTAAAACAAAAACCGAAGACCCGATATATTCGAAAAATTACAGATATCCCCACCAATTCAAAGAAAATATTAAGGAAGAAATTAAAAAGATGTTAGAATCCAAAATAATAAGACCCAGCAATTCCCCTTACAATTCTCCCGTTTGGATTGTCCCGAAAAAGCCAGACGCATCAGGAAAAAGAAAAATACGAATGGTGATTGATTACAGGAAATTAAATCGAGAAACAACCCCGGATAAATTCCCCATTCCTAATATTGAAGACCTTTTAGGCAAATTAGGAAAAGCGACGATATTTACAGCAATGGACCTTTGCTCAGGCTTCCATCAAATAAAAGTCGAAGAAAGTTCTATCCCAAAAACAGCATTTTCTACAGATCAAGGCCACTTTGAATTCCTTCGCATGCCATTTGGACTCAGTAATGCCCCAGCAACGTTTCAAAGAGCCATGAATATCATTTTTTCAGATTCTATTAACGTTTTAGTCTATATGGACGATATTATAATTTTTTCTGAAAATTACAAAGATCATTGGAAACATTTAGAAGAAACTCTTAAAAAGTTAGAAAAACATAACTTAAAGATTCAGCTCGATAAGACAGAATTTTGCAAGAAAGAATTGTTATTCCTCGGACATATTATCAGCGAACGCGGCATAGAACCTAATCCAGAAAAGATAAAAGCAGTAAAAGATTTTAAACTCCCTAAAAATGAAAAAGAAATTAAAAGCTTTTTAGGATTAACTGGTTTCTATAGGAAAATGATACCAAATTACGCAAAGATAGCTTCCCCATTAACGAGATGTCTTCGAAAAGATCAAAAAGAAATCAAACCAGAGTTATATGAAAACGCTTTTGAGAAATTGAAACAACTTGTATGTAGTAGCCCCATTTTGCAAATTCCAGATTTCAATCAGGACTTTTTCTTAACAACTGACGCAAGTAATTTCGCCATTGGTGCAGTATTAGCACAGAAGAAAGATGGAAAAGAACTCCCTGTATGTTTTGCATCCAGAACACTTAATAAAGCAGAACAAAATTACTCAACAACGGAAAAGGAATGTTTAGCCATTATTTGGGCTTGCAATCATTTTCGACCCTACTTATACGGTAGAAAATTTTTCATATATTCAGATCACAAACCTTTAGAATATTTAAGAACGTGTAAAACACAGAACGCCAGATTAATTAGATGGAAATTATTGTTAGAAGATTTCGAATATGACATAAAATACATTGAAGGAAAGGCTAATAAAGTCGCCGATCATTTATCCCGTTACCCTATTGAAGAAAGGAAATTAAAAGAACCAGAATTTGATATTTTTCATACAGAAAATTCTCCTAATAACTATTCACAAGAAATCGTAGATTTATTACAAGAAATGGGAATAGAAGAAACCCAAGAAGAAGCTAACAATGAAAACTTAGAAGGAATTAATAATGATGAAAACATAGAAGAAAATAATAATGGTGAACACCAAGAAATAATTCAAGATGATATATCTTCTTTAGCAACGCAGCACTCCACAGAATCCTCCGATAACAGAATCTTAATAGTTGATGATAAATCTAGACCAGTAAATGTTGAGAAAAATCAAATAATAATAAAAAAGGGACACGCGAAAATTCAACGCGAAACAATATTCAATAATAAGCAAAGAACAACAATTGAATTTACTTGGCCTTATCATGAAAAAGATTTTGAAATAGAAGAAAAACTTTTAGAAATCTTAAGACCAAATATAACTTACGGCATATACTGCTCACCCATATCAGATTCTATAGAAAGTGAAAATAATTGGTATAATGCATTATTTAATAAAGTTGCATCACTCATTAGAGAAAAATTTCCCACAAATAGAATAAAAAGATATTATAAACTATTGCCAGATGTAAAGAACACGGAAGACCAGAAATTACTTATCCTTGATTATCATATCGCCAAGACATGCCACAGAGGTATAAATGAAACATATTTAGTTTTGAAAACCAAATTTTATTGGCCCAATATGAAAGATCATATCACAGAAATTATAAACAAATGTGACACATGTGGAAAAGGCAAATACGATAGAAGACCTATAAAACAAAAATTTAAAATTACTCCCACACCTGAGAAACCCTTTACAGATTTAATGATTGATACCTTACACATGAGTAATTATTACATTTATTTAATAGTAGATACTTTTTCCAAAAGAATATTTTCTTATTACGCAACGAGTTATAATGCCATAGAAAGCATGAAAGTATTGAAAAAATATTTAGCATATTTTCCAAAACCCCAAAAAATATCATGTGACAACGGAAGAGAATTCGACAATAACTTGTTTAAAGATTTTCTAAACTACTTAAATATTGAATTACATTATACTACCCCCAATCACCCTAACTCTCTTGGATTGCTTAATCGAGCAAGCTCTTCGTTATTAGAAATTTTAAGACTTATAAACATAGAAAACAAAGATGATAAAGAGGAAGATAAGTTAGAGCAAGCAACGACAGCATATAATAATTCCCTTAATCAAGATCTTAAAATGACCCCTAACGAAATAACTTTCGGTATCACTAATGAAACTTATAATGAATCCCCGGAAATAAAAGAATATCTTGTTCATGAGTACCATCGGAAAATGAAGCAGCTTTTCGAAATAACTAAGAAAGGTATAGAACAAAATAAAGAGAGAAAAATAGGCAAGTTAAATGAAAATAGAGAAGACATAGAAATCCCGGAAGATGTGTATATAAAGAGACAACAGAAAAAGAAAATAGATCCTAAATACGAAAAAGGAAAGTATGTTGATAAAAGATTTCAAAATAGAAATAAAGGTAGAAAGAAAAAACTCCACCCTGATCAAGTCAAACGACCGAAAAAAGTCACTAAGAAAAAGAAATCAAATAATAATAATAATAAACCTAGTACAAGTCAAAAAAACCCAGAAATAACTGATGAAGATATTGAGAATGTCATAAAAGAAATAGAAACGTCTAATGTTACAGGAGTCAGCCAAGATGACTTTGAGTTCGACGACGAATTGTTTCAAGTATCTTCTGATCGCAGCGCTTACGGTTCAGATACAGACCCTGCTAATACAAGATTTATCTGACGGACCAGGAGCATCCATCGTACAAATTAATCCATCTTTTATAATTGAAGATTGGTACACATTTTTACATTATAAGAATCTTACAAATTTAACAAGAGAAATTCAAACCCTTAAGATTAGCATTGACGTATTAACAATTAGTAATGAATATAAAACTTTGCATAATATTATTGAACAAAAATATAACAAGATATTAGAAAAAATTAATCATATTGTAAATATAAATCGGAATAACCGATCAAAAAGAGGTTTAATTAACGGACTAGGCAATGCTATTAGTTGGCTCACCGGCAATATGGACGCCGATGACAAAGAAAAGTATGATAATATTTTAAATAAAATCGAGAGAAATATGTATCACATAGAGCATAATGAAAATGTTAGATTAGGATTAAATAAAGAATTAACATCTAAACTTAATAAAGAAATAATTGTTTTAAATAAATATAAGGATAGTATAGAAAAAATAAATAATTTTACAGATTTAGCTCTTACTAAGTTAATGTATCATGATTTATTAGCCGTATTAGATTTAGTAGAAAATCAATTAAATGATATAGAATTTTCCTTAGAACAATGTAAATTAGGAATTACCCATCCAAGCATATTAACGACTAGAGAACTAGAACAATTAAACATACCGTTCGGAGAACCAATCACAGAAAATGTAGAATTAAACTGGTTACTTAGCTCCACATTTTGTTCCCTATCAGATACAGGATTAATTTATTATTTTATTAAAATCCCTTTGAAATCATTGCCAAAAACAACTTATTATGCTATGTCATATCCAGTTACAAGGAATAATAAAGTCATTACTCTAAAGATTAAAGAACAACTAATCATTAGATTTAAAAATTCGTTTTACAATGGAAATTGTATTAAATTCAATAATCATCATTACTGTAAAGACATGATAGAGATTAAGGACAAATGTATTTTAGAATTATGTAAGAATATAGAATTAAATGATTGTAAAGCTGTAGAAATAAGAACAAACCCTATAATCAAACTTATACCCACATTACACCAATATTTAACCTTTAATATTAGCAATGTAACAACTAGTGTAACAAACACACAAATGTATCATCTACCATCTACTAGCCTCCTTAATCTTAATAAAAATGAGAAATTTGTAAATATAAATGTACCACTTTCTTATGTTGACAATGTAAATATTCCTTTTATTTCCTATCATTCTGTTAATAATAAAACTATTGTATCAACAAATTTTACTTTTGAGGAATTACAACAAATAGACTTAAGTAATATAGAAATAGAAGAATTAGAACCTTATGATATAACTGTATCCCAATTTATTTCTTATATATTTATGTAATATGTTTATATCTTTTATGTTATAATCTTTATCGTCAGTATTGTAAACTGAAATTACTGTGTTCTAATCCTTCAAATGATAATCCAAGTACCCATCCTCAACCACCTGAATGTTTTGATGGCAGAGCCAGAGCTTGGTTTCAATATTTACAGAATAGACAAACCGTCCCAAATCCTTAAATTTAGAGTTCAGTGGGCTTCACTCTCATAAGGACGGAGGAGTCACGCCACCATGAGGCCATAGTGCACCTGCAGATCACACCATATTCCTTGAATCTTATTCAGCAGTCCTATTAACCTTTATATACCCTGTCCCTTCTCCCAGGGATCACTCTCTTCAAGTCCTCGCAGTAATTACGGTACGTAATCTATGTCAGACCTAGTATAGCCATATTGTTATTATCAAGATTGTCATTATTGTCTTTTAAAGTGTTATTATCGATATTTTGTAACTTTTGAATAAATAAAATATTTTTTTTACAATAACGAGTACGAACACCAAAATTCAATCTTACTTATATACTCAGGAATTCTCCTTAACCTTTAACTGGTGAGGTGGGGTCTACAGGACCCCAGGGCCTCTTTCAAGTTTTGTGAATCCCATTGTCCCGATCCGATCGGCTTGTGAAAACCTCACATTTCCTGTCTCCACATGATTGTAATATAAGATCCTTTTTAGTCAGTTTTGATCCGACATTGCTTTAGGACAGTGTTATGGGGGTCCAACAGACCCCACCTCACCATTATTGTTCGGATTTATTGAAAGTGTGTTTTTCAATTTGTTGAAAGAAATGTCTCGTAATCGTGTTATTTTACGCACCTTTTTAATTTTACTAAGAAGCTGGGATCACCCTTATCAACGGATTACATGACCAGACGGTCAGAAAATCCCGGACTTCCCCGGAAGCTTCGGTTAAATATCAATCATTATTAGCGAAAAAAGAAGCAGAAGAATTAAACACATATAGTCAGAAGGCCCCTCCGAAGAAAAGGAGGTGTTATTTTTGTCCAAGAAACAAGATAAGGAAGTCATCTATAGTTTGTATTAAATGTGAACAAAATATTTGTGGACAATGTTCGATTTCCTATTGCAGAAACTGAGCCTAATTTTAGCTGTGCATACTTTCTTTACAGTATAAAAGTTTCATTTTTTTTTTATCATTTTCCGTTCTTCAAATATAATAAACTTTATGATAAGGACTTGTTTTTACATTATTTTACGAATGTTTTCATTGCTTAGAAAAAAAAAATACAATTTATTTAATAATATCAGGCATTTATTTATGTTAACATAATATATTATTTAATAAAACACATGTTTATATCGAAAATCAATTTAATTAATTCTTTACACTAATTACATCTCTAACGGTATTTAAAAATTCTTAAATTGATTTTAACAAGGCTGGTAAGTGAAAGTCGTGTGTTGCGCGCACCAGATTTTTTTATTAAGCAATGCACCAAGTAAATAAGAACAAAGTGGTTTGGCAGTGGCTTCTTGACTCTTGGCTGGTAGCCCTGATGAAGACCCTTAACGTGGGTCAAAACGTTGGGTAATAACATTGTTTGTTTTGCTATTTTCTAATCTTTGATGGCCGCCATCCGAACCATCTCATTCTTCATATATGTCCACTGCTCTTAGATTCATAGAAATAAATTATAACCTTTAACTGGTGAGGTGAAATTTATAGTCATAATTGGTGAGGTGGGGTCTCTCAGACCATAGACCTCATTTTTTTTATTTTTTCTGAATCCTGAAACATCTATAATTGTTCATTCTTGTAAAATACGTTAATTGAACCTATTTTCAATAGTTACCATACGAAAGGATGCTTATAAAATTGAATAAATGCCTGATATTATTAAATAAATGTTATTAATACCTTTTTTTTTAACGTTATATTTATTATAAGCAATGAAAACATTCGTAAAATAATAAAAAACAAGTCCTTATTTTAAAGTTTATTATATTTGAAGAACGGAAAATGATAAAAAAATGAAACTTTTATATTGTAAAGAAAGTATGTCCAGCTAAAATTAGGCTCAGTTTTAGCAATAGGAAACCGAAAATTGCTCACAAATATTTTGTTCACATTTAATACAAACAATAAATGACTTCTTAGTTTTGTTTCTTGGTCAAAATAACATCTTCTTTTCTTCGTATGTGTTAGATTCCTCCCCTTCCCCTAATAATGATTGACCTTTAACCGAAGCTCCCGGGGAAGTCAGGGATTTTCTGACCGTCTGGTCATGTAATCCGTTAATAAGGGTGATCCCAGCTTCTTAGTAAAATTAAAGAGGTGCGTAAAATAACACAATCACGAGACATTTCTTTCAACAAATTAAAAAATACACTTTCGATAAATCCGAACGCTGATGGTGAGGTGGGGTCTGACTAAAAAAGGATGCTATATTACAATTATGTCGAGAAAGGGAATGTAGGAGTTTATATCCCTTTTATAACATATTTAGTTTTTTTTTCGGATAGCTCGGATGAACACGAAGCTACTACGTATATTGCAATATTGGAGTACATTGCAGTTCTTCATCATAAAAAAATGAAGACGATAGTTTCATTAATTAAAACATAAAACAACAACACCGTCATCAAATCAGAAAAATAATCCTTTCTTATTTTTCTGAACAGTATACTCAATTATTGAAAACTAGAAAATAACCCAATTTCCGGTCTAATTATTTTTCTTATGAATGAGATGGTGTAATTTTCCACGAAGTGTTTACAATTAGTGTCCTTCGCTTCTTGGCTTTTTTCGTAGAAATCACTTCGTCTCTGCTGTTTTATGGATTTTATTAACGCCAAATATATAACATTCGGGTTTTTCTTTTTCCATAAAACATAAAATTTATTCAATTAACAATTTTTTCCCCCGACTTTTGTTCGGATAAAATAAAAAAATCTGGTGCGCGCAACATACGACTTTCACTTACCCCCGTTGTTAAAATAAATTTAAATAGTTTTCAAGAATTTTTAATCTCTTTCCAACCGTATATTATACGTCTATGTTACTGTACTTATAAAAAAACCAAAAATTACATTAAAAAATAGTTTTGTTCTTTTATCCTATCGCTGATCATCAAATTGGTCCAACTTGTATATTTAGCCGACCTTTATCAATGTTATTAGGATGATATGGTTAATATTTTAGAATGTACAAAATTAAAAATAGTTCAGAATAAGAAAATGTAAAATATCGGCATTTAAGCCCTGTCAGAAGATTTCAATCAGAATGAAACCTACATGATATTAAAGCCCATTAAATTTTACATTAAAATAGTGAGTTTACTTAAAATCGTTAGAGCCGTTTGTGAGTAAGTCGTAAAAAGGTGCAAAATACATGGTATAAAGTACCACTTCCGGTCACCTGATTTTTACCCTAAAGCGTGTATTTCAGTTGAAAACTGGAATTCGTAAAATTTCACGTTCGCAATACTTCCCCTTACTATATATTTCATAAATTAAAGTAAAAATAACATAAATGAACATAGATTTTTACAAAATAGTATCGTAATTCAAACAGCTTAATTTCGGAACGACTCACTTCTTAGATGCTTGAGAAAACAAATTTTATGTAAACACCTACAATATTTCTTTTATGTATGTACTGTGCTTTGTTTGTTTATTTAACGTCACTTTATGCTACTGTGGCTTATCGAACGAAAATACTATTTAAGTAAAAGGTAAAATTCATTGCCTTTAATTAATAAACTATTTTAGACACATGTACAATTCTTAATGAGTACTTTTAAATCTCCTAAATTCCTATTCAGCGAATGTCCTTGTGCAACGACAAAATCTATTAAACCTTGGAGGCCCTTTTCAAAAAGATTTTACTCCATTAAAATTAGGAAAAATTATTTTAGCTGCTCTACATTTCTTTTAGAAAATCATTCTTGATATTTTAGTGTTATTGGCCTTAGAGTATTGTGTTTGTTTGTTTATTTATTTAACGTCACTTTATGCTACTATGGCTAATCGGACGATGCTACAGTGGGAGTCCTAAATTTTGCCTATCCAGGTTTTATTAGGAAGGGATCTTTAACGAGTACCTGACATCGCACAGGCTCGGGACCACCTTTAACGTCCCCTCCGAAGGACGGCGTAACTAAGGATTTTTTACTCCCATTAAAAAATTCTAGGACCACCTGCGGGATTGAACCCGTTACCTTTAGCATGGGAGGCTGTTACGCTAACCACCCAGCTACAAGTGATCCCCTTAGAGTATTCTTATCGGAATTCAATAATCTATTTTCTACTCTTTTTTTCTTCTTTTTTTTACGTTTATCATTATTTCAAAAAGATCCCGTAGTGGTTTCCGTAGTACGCTACCGTTGGCCTTTTCCAAATCTATAAATAAAATGCGATCTACAACAGTTTTGGAAAACCAAACTGTTAAAATAAGGATATAGGACATAATATTAAAAGAAAATTTATTTATGACTGTACTATTTGTTCTAGCTAAAGATACTGGCTAATAAATAATTTAAAATGTGAAAACAACTTGAATCCCAAAAAAGATAAGTAAAAAAAAAAAAATCACCAATCTATCCTTGAAGCTGGCCTTCGTAAAAATCGAATAAATTAAGATTAACATTTAGATATTTGTCTTACTACAGTACTACATAAAGATAAGCGAAAATTTTCTTAGAGGAAGAGATTAATCCGTATTGCGGTCAGTAAAAGAAACTATTAAATAGTTTTAACTACTTATTATCTGCCAACGTTTCGATTCCCATTGTAGGTCATCATCCTGGCTAATAAGAAATACAATTATTGTCTAGCAACCTATGTATATAAATATATACATATATATGTGTGTGTGAAAGAACAATTAAAGAGATTATATAAAAAATGGGTATAGGAATTATTAAAAATTGCAATGAAATTAAAAACAAAATTTATATACTATTGAGTTAGAGGATGTCAATATACAAAACATAAATTCTTACCCATATATTTCTATTTTTATGTTTTACACATTGACATCCATTCGCACTAATTCCTGTAAATCTCAATGGTCAACTAATTATACCAATTATGTTTAAATTTATCTTAGTTTATTCATTACACATTCTATTTTTAACTTATTTAATTTTTAGTTAATTAATTAATTTGTCATTCTAGCCTATTATTATTTGGTATGAATCCTTTTTGCATAGAGCAGAAATATAAAAATAAATGTACTCCCCCTCCCCTCCCTCTTACACAGATGCTAAATTAAAGGGAAAAACATCTATGTTCATGAAAACATCTTTTCAAAAGCTTTTCCTGTAAACTACCTTTACTTATTTTTATTTGAAACAATCAACCCTTTAAGTTGTAATTATATGTTTATTATTAAAAAATATGAAATATGAATATGAAATTATTTATTACAGAGATTTTGTTTTCCATGTTAAAATTATTTTTATAATAATATTAGATACGTATGTATTGTATGCTATATAAACTTAAGGGCTTTTAGTTAATAAAAAAAAAAATAATAATGTATAATATCGTTAAAAAAACTCCATGGAATGTCAACATTTATTTGTTATTATTATTTGTTTTTAAATTTATTTATTGAAATTTACAGCTGTAATTTATATTACAACAAGTAAATATGCTAAAAGAAAAATCATATGAGATAGACTTGTAAAGGAAAAACCTAACGGTAGCTCTCCAGTAACTATTTTAAACTAGAAGGTCTCGAGGCCATCTTCTTTTCAGACACGTCGGAACATTATCAGGAATCGTAGAGGAAGCAAGGGTTGAAACTAGTTGGTTGGGGTGGAAATGGAGTTTGTCATAGGATTGATATCTGATTCAGGCCAAATCAGCAACATATGGAACATTTAGGTCTTTATGGATGATTTTATTTGTGACAAAGTAAGGAGCATTGAGGATTTTACAAAGGATTTCGGATTGTAAATATTAGATATGGGAAGAATTTGATGATTTAGTAGAGCCCCAAAGCTCAGCTCCGTAAGTCCATATAAGCCTTATGATGGTCATGTAGATGAGCCTTTTGTAGTTAATTGGAAGGTTTGAGCGTCTGTCTATTAAGTGTTGAAGTAATCGAAAACGGCGAGCAGTTTCTTGTCGTTTCAGTCTTGTTTGGGGATTCTATATGAGATGTTTGTCAAGGAGGAATCCTAGGCAGCGGATCTGTTCAACAGGGGCAAGTGGAATATTATGAAAGGATACTGTAGAACAGGATCTCATAGGTTTACGATGAAGGGTAAAGGTTATTTGTTGGAATTTATTTTAATTCTCCAATTCTGACACCATATCTCAAGGTCTCTGATGTGGGATTAAAGGGTTTGAGAGGCAACAGTTCGATCGTTATTCACTGATATCACACAAGTGTCATCGGCATAAGTGGAAAGGAAAGTGTTAGGATTGGTTGGGATATCAACTGTATATACTGTCTAGAGAATGGGTCCTAGTATACTGCCTTGAGGAACACCAGTGGACTGAGTAAAAAGAGATGAATAGGACCCATTGTGATTTATTTTGAAGGATCTGTCAGTGAGGTAGAACTGGATGATAAGGAATTATGTTGGGGGGAGGAATTTTTGGAGTTTGTACAGCAGTCCTGGATGCCAGACTCTGTCAAATGCTTGCTCTACATCGAGGAAGGCTCCCGTGCAGTACAATCCGCATTCCAAAGCTGAGGAGACTACATCCACCACATGATGACACTGCTGAATAGTGGAATGGGATGTTCGAAAGCCAAACTGATGATCAGGGATAATATTATTGGAATCAAGGATAGGATGTATATGTTTCAGAAGGATTTTTTCAAGGATTTTTCCCATGATACATAAAAGAGAGATGGGGCGTGAAGGCGATGAGAGGATGGATATCAGGTGACTTTTTGGGTTTATGGATCATTTTGACTATTGATAAATTTCCAGGGGTCAGGAAAAAATGTTGTGCTGAGTACAGCATTATAAATATAGGTAAGAAATAGGATGGCTTTTCGAGAAAGGAGTTTTAAAATTTGGGATGTGATTAGATCAGGCCCAAGAGCTTTGGGGGAAGGCAGAAAATGAATAATGCTGGAAATTTCTGAAGGATGAAAAGCTTTAGGTGGAAGGGACATTTGGAGAGGAATAGTTAGTTCTGCTTCAATACATTCAAGGTGAACGGGATTAAGGATATCAGGGTGTGGAATAAATGTTTTAAGAAGGTGATGACCAAAAATCTGGGCTTTTTCCTGGTCAGATCTGGTCCATCTTTGGAATTCGGTAAGGAGTGGATAGTTGCAGTCTTTGAACTTGAGCAGCTTCTTAATGGTCGTCCATAGTGATTTGTCAGTAGTGGTGAGATTTTGTGTAAAATTAATTAAATTTTGAATTTCTGATTTTAATTTGTTAGTATGTTTAGTATAATAGGTTTTGTCGGATGGGTATCTAGTCCTATGCCACCTTACCCTTGCTCGACGTTTTTCACATTTAAAATTGATTTTAAATTTTGCAGTAAGTGAAAATTGTATGACAAGCACACCAGACTTTTATTTGTTTTAATTTATGATTTAAAAATAAGAACTTTGCTTATTTAAATTATTATGTAAATATTAAGCAAACTTAATTTCTTTAGAGGAATTTATAATTCACCTGATATTTACCTATCATTAATATTTGCATTACATACACAGTTTATTTGCATTTAATTAAAATATTTTATTAGATAACTTGTTTGCCTTTATCTGAAAACTGGATTTAATTAACTTTTTGAATAATAATAAAAAATTCATTTCCACTCTCCTCTCGCAGCTATTTTCAATATTTTTATCTTGAACCAATTATAAATTATATTATTAATAAAATGGTGATTTTCAAAAATTAAGGTGCTGGAATAGGGATCTCTTTTATTAATCATAATTTTTTATTTATTTTATTTTTATTTTATGGAAAGACATCCTTAACCTCTTGTCCCTTGATGAAATTATTCCTTGTTCCTCCATAACATTATTATTTTTTAATGCAAGGAATTAGACCGGGTGGCGGTCATTAAATGAAACAACTAAATAGTTTCAACTATTTATTGTTTGCCAACGTTTCGACCCCCTTTGTGGGGAAGTTGAAACTATTTAGTTGTTTCATTTAATGACTGCCACCCGGACTAATTCCTTGCATTAATTCTCAACGGTCAACTAATTACATCCACAATTATTATTTTTTGTTTTACACCACATTCATTGGTTTTAACTGTAATTGTTTACTTTAGTATATTACTATGCATTCTACAGATGTGAAGATGTGTAATAAATGAATGAATCAAAAATAATTTTTAGTCTGGACATTTCATCCATTAAGAACAATATACAGTGAACAGAGGAAGTCCAATTAGTCTGGCTTAATTTGATACATAATTATTTAGTCAACTAAAATTATATGAAGTCAATATAAATAAATTATACAAAAAAAACAAACAGATAAACTTCAAATGAATTTTGTTATGTACAATCAAAGTCTAGATTTATCACATAGATATGGAAGATTGACTTTTGTGGAGATAGATAAATAATTAGTGATTGAAAGTGGTTTGGGACGCTATTCAGCGGGAGATGGGTAAAGAGCTCCAAAGTATGGTAACACGGATGATAAAGGACTTTTCAAAAGATGCTGTTCTATGAGAGGGTTGGTATAGATCGGTATGTTGAGATCTTGTATCTAGGGTGTGCACAGAAAAGCGCGGAGTAAGGAGGTGAAAGTTATAGGAAGGTTTTCTGTCTCACAAGGATTGGAATAGGAAAATGCCAAGGAGGTATTTTCTTCGGGATTCGGGATAGAGCCACCTTAGTGACTGATGTGACTTTCTGGAGAGGCCATACATAAATCTTATAAACCTATTCATTAATCTTTTTAGCCTCATCTCGTTTTCGCCACTGAGTCCCCCATATAATGAAGAAAAAAAAATAATAATATATATATATATATATATATATATATATATATATATATATATATATATATATATAGAGAGAGAGAGAGAGAGAGAGAGATTTGTGGATGGAGCACAAGACTACTGTTCTCTGAGTCCTGGATTCATATTCCAACTGTGGCAGGATAATTGTTTATTCTGTTACTTCAGCTGTTGGGAGACCATGGGGTAGGGAGATCTTCCTGGGCTACACCCAGGCCTCAATGAAGTGTGTACCTAAAAATTCAGGAAATACCTTTGTTACCATACATTCAGGATGAGTGTGATTTTGGCTTAATTACCTTATTGCATTGTTGACGGCCAAGAGTACGAATCTCTCTATATATTGAACTCTTCATAGGTTCTACAGATACAGGTTTTTTTTTAATATTAATTCGTTATTGGTTAAAAATCACTTCATTCTAAAAGCATTTATTCATTCATAAAAAAATATATATCAGTTTTAAAAACATAATATTTGTATATATATTTTTTATTTATATGATATTTTTATGTATAATAGGATAGATATATAATTTTATTGTTTCTTTAGATTCAGTATTCTGGGTGACAGTGAAGAAAGGTAGTGGAGGACTGGGGCTGTCGGTCTGCGGAGGAGAGCCATGGCCCGGACTGATCCGGATTAAACGACTGTTCCCTCACCAACCAGCCTCTCACTGCGGCCTCCTCAATGCTGGTGATATCCTCCTCGCTGCTAGTGGGGTACCTCTTCTTGGCCTTACCAACTATGTAAGATATATGAAGATCTCATATATTTTCGCAATAATTTTCTATAAAACCTATAGCTCACAGTCTCTGTGAATTGAGTACCCAAAAATTTTAGGAAAACATGGCAGACCAGCATGATCTTACTCAACCATATCACCTTGGACAGTCATTGGCCTAGAAACAGTATGAATCTCTACATGCACTGAAACCTTTATAGGTTGTAGAGCTTCAACTCATTCATGTAGAGTTTTGATTTCTGGGGATAGTAAAGATCCTTTCTATTTCTAAGCCAGTAAATGTCCTGGGGAATCACTTGGCTGTGGTAATGTTCAACTGTCAGGTTTTTCCTACAATTTTTGGCTAACAAGTTTATAGAGGCTAGATGATCTCTAGGAATCTCCAAACTCCAGTAAAATAAAAGAATTCTGAAAATTAAAGGTTATTTTTTAATTAATGATTTTATTTGCACCTGTAAAATGTTTGCAATAAGCAAATGGGATTTTATAAACAAGGAGACATGACATGGTTAGGCATGAGGGGAAAATTAAAGGTTATAATTGAAAAGTAGAACAGGGATCACATGATTAAGTTGTAATACCTAATAAATAATGAACAACCTCCAGTTAAAAAAATACATATATAAAATATATATATAATAATGAAGGTACTACAGTACTTTACTAAATATTTAAACCAATTCTTGTTACAATTTATATTATGAAACGACAGATCTTTGTACTGTTGAATCAATTATTTGCAAACTAGATTTAAAATTATAAGATTTAAGGCTTCATTATTAGATCAGACATTCCTACTTATTTATTTTATTTCACATCACTTTGCATGAATAGGCTGTTTTGAAAAATTTGAAGATTTATTTCGGTTTATAATTATTTTTTTATCCTCTTTTACTATAATCAAGTCTTCGGATCTAGACATATCAGAAGATGTATATATTTTGTTGATATAGGAAGCCTTGGAGGTACTGCGGTCAGCACCGGCTGAGGTTAAACTGACAGTGTGCAGGCCGCCAGAGACGTGCTGCCTCCAGTTGAAAGCCACCCCCCTCCCCACCTCCGAGGGACCAACCTCAGCTCCCACCTGCCACGCAATATGGGGTCAGTAACAATTTATTTTTTAGCAGATATTAATAATAATTGATATACTTATTATTTGTTATTGAAGTTAAAAGAATAATGAAAGATTGCTAGATAATGAAATGGAATCAATATCCTGAAATCATAACTGAATTATGTTATTTTTGCTGTTAAGTAATAAAAATAATGGATTTCAGGAGTTTGAGATTGTAATGGAAAAAATGAATGGCTCTCTTGGTTTCACCTTGAGAAAGGAGGACCAAAGTGTTCTTGGCCACTACGTTCGGGCACTGGTGAGGGAACCAGCCCTATCTGACCCACGAATTCGTCCAGGAGATAAAATAGTAGCTGTAAGTAACACAATGATCATATAAAAAAAAAAAATTGTTACAAATGTTATTTTAAAGGTTATTTTGCTACCTTTCCAATAATACCTTTTCAAAACTTTTCGAAATTTTTAAGTGATGAACTCATTACATACTTTTCGCTGTCTTAAAGTGTTTCTGATTAAGAAATTTCACAGGAAGGGATATAAGTGGTTATCTGTTGGAGCCTGGTTAGAACATTCCAATCGAACTCGACTAATTGTTGTGTGTGTAAAGAAACAATTTTTTTTTCTGTCAAGTTATGAGAAACCCATATATATTGCTCCTAGATGTTTGGATATCTTCCTGGATGTTTGGAGGCACTTTTATGAGATATTTTAAGTGTCTAGCCGAAATCCCCTGCTGTTTGTGTGGGTCATTTGTGACCAATTTTCATTTTCGTGTTATCAGAAAATGAAGAAAGACTAGAATGATATTCCAGATCAAAATTACCAGTTCAGAAGTGAGAAAACTACGGATGTTACTTTCTCCTAACACATCATTTTTTACATTACGAATTTGTCCAGTTGTTCGCATTGCAGATTTTCCTTGATGAAAATAAAAAAGTATATAATTTCAACAATTTGCTTTATTTTAATTCCATACTATACTTCTTCAAGATACTCTATATTAACTAAAAATAATGCATGCCTTTTCGACGGATTTAAACATTATAGACAAAATAAACATCGTTTCAAAAACAAAATAATTAAATGTATCACTGAAGAATGCTACCATCTTATTTAAGAGCCCAATACATCAGATAAACAAGCATGCATTTAAAAAAATATATGCATGTAGACATTTATTTTGTAAATAAATACAGTGGTGTTGCACAGTGGGTTCACTACTGATCAACAAATCTCCAGGTTTTGAGCATGGTTACGGCATAAAATTATTTATTATATAATGCCCTTTGAAACTACATTATTGTTATTGCCCTTACAGATAACTACTTTTTCTAAATTAATACCTTAATCATATCTAGCATAGATATAACTTTGAATACTCATTTACTGATAATTAACCCATAACCTCATTTCAGGTAAACGATGTAGATATGTCCAGCCTGAGCCATGAGGAGGCAGTGGCCTACCTGAGACAGTGTGGTTCCCTCGTCAGGCTGAGGCTGTATCGGGATCCTGCTCAGACACCTCTTCAGCCGCACTCACCCACGCATTCCCATCGAACCTTCAAGCCTATACTAAGGTACGCAACTTAATTTTTCATGTAGTCATCTTAGTCTTGTAAGTTTATACAAATCTACAAGGAAAAGAAAGAAAAGGTGCTAAGAGAATCAAGTAGCAAACGGGCATAAAACAGAGTGTTAGCAAACAATACAAAAATACAGAACTGTAGTGAAGTAAATTTTTTTTTCTTCCTTCTTAACAAATTTGTACATGATTACTTTTAATTGGAAAATAGTTCAGATTTTATGTAGGAAGTCTTGTGTTTCAGTCAGTTTCACAATATTCAGACTTATTATTATTGCTCTAATCTATTTCATGTATATTTCAAACTTCAGGAAGGAAGCTCAGGACATGCTTAGTGAGCTGGCTGTCAAGAAATCGCAGTCCCCTCAAGACTCGTCAGGCTCAAGTAAAGGCTCTTCGCCAAGGAAGAGGCGGCTGACGAGAACACCTCCTCCAACAGGTGAGGAAAGAGCACTAAAAAAATAAATAATAATTTTAATTTATTGTTTATTATGTTAATTAATTGGGAGCGGCTGGGTCTAGTGGATAGAGTAGAGAACTAGTCTACTGTTCTCCAGGTCCTGGGTTTGAATCCCGGCTGTGGAAGAATATTATTTATTCTCTTAATTCAGTCAGGGGAGGGAGAGGGGAGAGAGGAGAGAGAGGGTGACCCTAGGGTAGGGAGACCCTCCTGAAGCAGACCCAGCCTCTATAAATTGAGTACTGAAAAAAATTAGAGAAAAAATCTGGCAGCTGAGTGTGATCACCTCATTGCACAGCTGTTCGCCTAGAAACAGTACGAATCTCTTCTCTATATGTACTGAGCCCAAGACCCTTCATGGGTTGTAGTGATATAGGTTTTTTTATGTTAATTAATTAATTTTATTTTTTTCCTATTTTCAGACAGTATAGATAGCATCGACAGCGCTGATGAAATAAGACCACACAGGCCAGAGCAGCTCAGGGTCATAGATGAACAGAAAAAAAATTACCACTTTTCTCAAAACTTAGCAGCCCAATCATCAGGTTAGTATTTATGGTTATATTTAATGAGACAACATAAATCCCTCTAATAAGAGTTTGTGGTATTCAACTGTTTATTAGGAATGCAAAAAAGTGTATGATTGGAAATTCATGCTGACTTGGCAGACATTTGTAAACTGACCTTTTCCAAACAATAAATATGTTAATGGTATTTAAGGCTGGGAAGAAAAAAAAATCCTTGATACTATACATTTTCTTTGACAGATTTCAATGGAGTTAGTCCCTTAGTGCTTATGAAATTTATCAAAAGTGAAAATTAGATTTGGATTATTTATTTTTTCATTAATTTGGTATTTAAAGCCTTAAAGTATCACAAGATTTTAGCTTTGAGGGGGAGAATTCTTTGACAAAACTATTCAAGATCAGCTCAGGTCTATTTGAAGGGTATGTTAAATATTCCATTCCAAACTATTCTTAGCAATAGAGAAAAACAAAACAAATAAAACAAGCTTTGTCTCACTACTTTGTTATATATATTCTTTACTATACACAACTACTTTTCAAATATTCAAGTAGCCATTTAAATTAATAGAATATAAGAAAACTAAAAAAAAACAAAAAAACTATTAGCTGTATAAATTCAAAAACCAATGAAATCACAAAATTGAAGTTATTTAATTCTACAAAAAATATTATACCAATTTTTTAAATACTTGGGTATTTCATATTGTATTTATTTATATTGCTCATGTATAGTCAAAATAAATTAGAATAAAAATAATGTTAGTAAGAAAAAATATTGACTTATTTTAAGCCTCAGTATAAAATAAACTCATGCTTATTCCTATCACCAAAATTTAAAAGGTGAATTTATTTTATTATTTACTGTTATGTTTGATGATGATTATCTGCTTTATTAGTATTTCTTTCATTGTGTTCTTTTAATTGTTTCCCTGATCTAATAGAGATGTTTAAAATAATAATAACTAATGATAATTTGTGATTATTGTCTTGAAGTTCTTGCAAGATATAACTTATTATTTTGCAGACCTTTTTTTTTTTTTTTTTTTTTTTTTTAATTTCTTCGATCAATACCTTAGTTTTTTAATTAATAAATAACCAACTTTAAAAAATTTTGTTTTTCAATTATTTAGAAATATACTATCCTTTTCAAGGTTATTATCATGGTAAAAATTAATTTAAAAGGAATAGAAAAGCCATATGAATTTTTTTTTTTTTTTTCTTAACTGAAGGCTTATGAGTCAAAGGTGTTTATATTATAAAGCTATTGTGTTAACTCAAAAATGACCTGTACTCAACTCTGTCATGCGAGAGTGGGAAGAAATGATTTTGCTGCCAGATTCATGTTTTGACTCGATCCACAGTCAATAGACAACATTTTAAAATGAAAACAGCTGTTGTTGTTGTTGCCAGAATGGATTGACCTAAAGTGTAAACATTAAACATTTCCCCCTCCAAAGCCCCCACTCCCAGAGTGAGACAAGGTCAGCCAGATGAGCAGTGCTGACCAGTGCTGACTCACCTCTGGTTAGGGTGTCACAATTGGTGCTATCACAGCACTGATAGAGAGGATGCTTACAGAGGAGGAGCTGATCGGAGGTGGCCTCTGTGGGAGTGAGCCTCTACCCAACGAGCCAGTGAGCATGCCACCCCTTGGCTCCATCGCTCAGGACACTGGCTTCTCTTACAGGAACCCGGCCTACAGATCGGCCAATCCTCCTCAGACGAGGCCTCTTGTACCTCAGGTAATACCTTAATACTCTAATTATCAATATTAATTTCAATTAACATTTATTTCATTAAAAAAAAAAAAAAAAATATATATATATATATATATATATATATATATATATATATATATATATATATATATATATATATAAATAACATATAAAATATATATACAATACAAAATATATATATATATATATATATATATATATATATATATATATATATATATATATATATATATATATATACAATACAAAAACAACAAAAATATATAAAAACACCTGATGAAAAAAAATATAAATTATAATATTTAAAGCGACATATTTAAAATGTTTCATGAAATGATTTATAAAGGTATAAAATTAGGTACAAAAGAGGAAAATTATACATAAAATGGAATATCAAGTGCTAGTTATAACATTCATTAAAAAATTATTAAAGGAAAATAGAGCGGTTTTAAAATGTGAATTGATTATACTATGGATATAAAATTTTAAACAGTTTTTTGGTAACAAAAAATAATATTAAAACATTGAATATATTTTTAATAATAAAAATATTAAGAAATAGTAATTATATATGTAATATATATATATATATATATATATATATATATTATATATATATATATATATATATATATATATATATATAATTACTAACAAGAATTGAATAGAATTAATATATATAAATATAGGAAACACACAACAATAGTGTAAGATATATATTTGGCCGTTTCCAAAAGAAGTTTATTGATATATTTTTTATCACCCCCAATTTAATGAGACCGTGCAATGCATTAGTTATTTTCGTAACAAGCCAAGTCTTTTACAGATTTTTTATTTAGGTAATTTAATACAATTTTCCAATAGCATCTCGAGGAACCCCTGGACATCGTCCGCAGACTAGTTGGGAATCACTGTTCTAAGATATTACTAATAACAGTTCATAGTTAGATAGATTGAGAAGGCAGATGTATGTGAGGTAGGTAGATATATGGAGAAGGCTAATAAATGGAGTGACAAAAATAATTTATTATAATTGGGGAGCTTTAGATCGATTCATATAATTTATTATTTTTTAAATGATTGGGGGATACATGCTATATATGTATTGGGTTGTTTCACATGAAATGTCCATTTTTATAGTTTCTGAAATACAAAAAGGATTTTGCAGGTCTCTGTTGTTTTCTTCCGAATGTTTACATATTTAAAGTAAACAGTTACTAATCATCTACTTTTGTATTGTAAACATTAGCTTCCCAATCAATTACCCACTTTTTAGTAATATGAACATGGAAACAAGCGATTTTCGAGTAATATTTTTGTACGAGTTTAAACTCGGCCATTCAGCAGCTGAGGCCACTAGAAATATTTGCAAGGCGTTTGGGGATGAGAGTGTTAATGAACGGACCATTCGCCGTTGGTTTGCTAAGTTTTCAGCTGGGGATACCGACTTAGAAAACTTGCCCCGAGGAAGACCTCCGTCCGTAATAGACAACGATGTCCTCAAACATACAGTAGAAGGAAATTCCTACCAAACAGTTAAAGGACTCTCAGAACAACTAAATGCAAGTGCATCTACCGTTTCCAGACATTTAAAGTGTATTGGGAAAGTAAAAAAGCTCGATACATGGGTACCTCATGATCTCACTGAGCGGCATGTTTCAAAACATACCGTGCAAAAATTGAAAGAACTGGGCAAGTTCTTCCGCACCCACCATATTTTCCCAACTTGTCTCCAACAGATTACAACCTGTTAAGGAATTTAGACAACTTCGTCAAAGGATAACTTTTTGAAAATGATAATCGAGTGAAAAGTGCATTTTCAGATTTTGTTTCACTTCAAAGCTCAGAGTTTTTCAGTTCGGAGATAAAAAAGGTGGTGTTACGTTGGGAAAAATGTGTAGAAAAAGAAGGTAAATACTTCGAATAAAATTATCTGGTTTTCATATTGTATTTTTAATAAAAATCCTTTACCTTGAAAACGGTCATTTCATGTGACACAACCCAATACCATTGTCATTTAACGAGGTATTTAAATGATATGGCAGGTTGACATTTATCAATGGCCTGCAGTCTATCAATAAGTGTTTTATGGTGATGGGTACATAACACTGTGCACAGTAAGGTCTTGATGTTCCATTCAGTAAATGTTGGTGGGTTAGTCGTGAGTGTCCTTTTTTAAGTCTTGTCAATAAGACTTCCTCTTTTCTGTTGTTCTGAATTGATGATTTCCACAGAAATACTGTCTTTTATTTCCCTAAGTTTGTTATCTTTTCTTTTGGCCCTATTCAGCTGCCATTTATCCATAATTAATAATTTTATGAGGCTGTAAAGATCATTAGCTATAAACATTAGCTATAAGTCCAGGATTTGATTTTTCAATTGTTTGATTTTTCTTTTAGCATTTTAATTAATTTTAATTTCTATAAACTATTTTGATTTATTATTTAAAATTATAAGTAGTTATAAAATTAAACCAATCCTCTTCATACATTTTGTGGCTCCGTGTACCAATACACTACTTAGGCCTTGGGTCAAACTCTGATAAAATTGTATGGGTTTCGGATTCTGGCAAAACTGGAAGCCTCTTTATTCATATTCATTTCAATTACAATTAAGCATCTCAAAAAATAAAATAAATAAATTTAAAAAAAGTTGATGGATCAATAAGGGAAAAAATCATCAATACTTACTCGTTTCTTATATATATATATATATATATATATATATATATATATATATATATATATATATATATATATATATATATATATATATATATATATATATATTATATTATATTATATTATATCAATACTTTCATAAATTAATTATAGATGATGCTTTAGAATGAAAATCGATATCTTTTAATAAATCCTTCACAAATTATAATAACTAGAAAAAATTTGATTAATAATAATAATTTAATTGATTTTATTACTGATTGGCTACACATATGCATGCTCTCTGATATAGAACAAATATTATTTGAATTTTATATTTTTTAATATTATGGTTTGAAATAAATCATCTTTATAAATATCCTTACAATGTTTTTTTTTACTTTGAATTGTATAAATAAATAGAAGATAGTGTGATACAGATTAAAACCAACTATCGAAACTTTTTATAAACAAATATTTTTTATCTCTGTTTTTCCTCGGACTCCAATCTTTACTTTTTGTATCATTTGAATAGATTAACATACTGTTTCCAAGATATTGACATCAGCTAAGGTAAATATTATGAAAAAGGACGGAAAGATTTAGTTTTTTTTAGATAATGACCCATGTGTGATGGTCAGAGTCGAAGATTATGTGTTTTATATCCATTCTGATTCACTTTAACAATTGAGTAAAAAATATTCAAAGTTATAATGGCTATTTCTGTATTATCAAAGAAAATTGAAAATGATATAATTATATAGTAGATAACTCAGATTGGTCTTGTCCGTTTCATTATTTTTTCCTCTAATTGACAGTCCTCTTTTGATCCAAGATGGGAAATGTTGTTAGCTTTATGAAAAAATGCGGAAGAGTAAGATTTTATATATCTGTTGTCAAAAATCATTAATCACTAGAATATACAAATATTTTTTTCAAATATTAACATTATTATGTGTTTCCTCCTGAATAACTGGAGAACTGTATAAGATAAATAAATTTATCTTACCCAGTCGAAAGCTGATTCGTATAAATCATATACTTTCTTTGGTTTCCTTTCTACTAATAAATCTTTTAAACATATTAAATTAAATATTTATAACTGATGTTTAAACAAAATAATTACTTGATAATGTCAACTGATTCTGAAAGCAGCCGTTTGAAATATTTAACCTTTTTTTATAGCAACATGAACAGTATAACCTTTCCGTATAGCAATAATCTTATAATTAATAACAGATCAATTAATTATTCAGAAAATAAGATTAACTCTAAAGTTAATTTAGCTAATGCTTATAAAATTAAAAGCACTATTTGAAAATGTATAGGGTAATAATGTTATAGTGTATGGTGCAATCATGAATGTATTTCAGAGAAGAGAGTTTAATTAAATAAAATATAATATAGTTCAATAACCATCAAATATTTATGTCGTAATGTTTAGAAAATGAGGTTAATGAATTTTTGCTGTCATTAAAAGAAATTAAGTCTTCCAAATACTATTCGGGAATGAATGTGAAATGTAAGTTATTTCATGAATGTTCAATTTCTCTTTAATAGATTTCAGCTCTTTAAGTATCTGTTTTTCCTTCTTCACATAATCTTACATTATATTTCAAAAATGTTGAAATTTTTCATTAATGTAGGAAACATACCGATACAAAAACCTATATGTAGAGATATCTATATATTGTAGATATATAGCTATATATCAGATTATATTTGTTATATATCATATTTTGTATTGAATTAAATTTTCGCTTCCTGGGTTGGGTTACTACTGCAGTATTTAATTACTTTTCAAGATTTAAGAAAAAATAGAATAGAAAAGGAGCAACTTTTTACGGTATCAATACTTAGTTTTGATATTCTTAATACTGTGAAGAAAATATTGGGTATTGTACAATATTTTTTTGTGGACACCTAGATGACTTTAATTTTAAAAGTGTTTGACTTCAACCACTTTGAGAATCTTGAACTATAAGTGTGCGCTTACAACTCAAACAAGAGCTCAGGTTAGAGCGTTGTTTGTTCCATTTGAGCCTGGATTTGTCAATATTTGTTTTTAAGGGATCCTAAGGAACCAAACTTAGACACTCTTCATCAATTTGCTTTTCATTTATAGAGGTATTGCTATCGAAGTTTTTATAATAGCTTAGCATAATAAAATACTGACAGATATTATGGGATATTTTATTGAAAATAAAGTCCAATAAAGGAAAATAATTACTTAATTTCCTTCTAAAACAATTTGATTACCTAAAAGTTTTACCTCAAAATTCAGTTTCCTTCCCGCTTTGAGATCAGGCAAATCATGTGCCCATTCCATCAGGTCCTGACCAGAAAGAAAAAAAAAATTACTGAGCATGTCCTGCCAGGTCTAAGAACAAAAACAAATAAGCAATGAAGGAGTAGAGCTATTATAAGAAGAAAAAAAATTATTATTCACAAAAATTAAGTTATTTGAATTCGTTATGTTATCCCATTGTTTACATTGCTTAATCCAGGATTTTATGTTAAATCTGTTAGTAACAACAACAACGTATGAACTAAAAAATAACTAATTTTATTATTACTACAATCAAGTCAATTATACCATAATTCAAGTCAATAATACCAAAATCGAAATATTTCACTGGTAACTAGGATTACCACACTGGAGGAAAAAGGACACTTTTTAATATTGAAACTCTCTTATCCATGCAAGAATCGGTCTACCATAAGTCTAACTCTCTATATAAGGGAGGGAGGGTGGTTTATGCACGAAAAGGACTAATTTTACTATTTCAAAGGATATACTAGATTTTCATAGTTTAAAAACTATTTTAAGTTTGTTTTTTTTTATTTTAAATTAAAGTCGTCATTCTCGTTGAAAGAATTCTTAACAATTGGCATTTATTGTAACTAGAATAAGATTCAAAATGGAAGAGAACTGAATTCGATAAACAAGAATTCAGTTTAATGAAATATTGATTTTAATTTAATGACTAAAAAATAAGTATAAATTTTAACTGAAAAAAAGCTGTCATGCCTTCAAATATTTAAGTAGATGTATTTGAGAATTAACCCTTAGATAGAAGTTCTGCAATTTCTCAAAAGCAAACCCACTTTTTTTGTTTATTGTTCAATTACACATTTATCTTGAAAAAAAAAAAAGTGACATTTTCTTCTTTATTAGAAAACAAAATTAAATCAGTAAAATTCACCTCTTTATCCATTATATACACAGGGAATAACCTTCTTAATAGATTTTATAGGTGTAATATGGTTTAATTTATTTTAAAAAACAAAAAGATTGATGATTACTTTTAAAATAATCATTTGGTGATGAAAAGTAATTGGCAGCCTTTATGTAAAAAAGACCTGGTTCTCTCACAAATTGTAGCTGTAGTATTAATATTATTTTAATCTGAGACTTGTAATAATTAGTCAGATACTTTTTTTATAAATTCAATTAGGAAATGAAGAAATAACTTTTTTTTTTTCAATTTTAATATTTACAAGTTCAACTTTAACCATACATAGAGCTGTTAGTAATATTTTTGATGCATGTTTTTACTTTTTATTGCCATTTCAAGTTGATTAGGCATTGGTAAACTTTCAATTATTTGAAAAAGGGACTATTTCATGCCATTTCTTTCTAGAAGTTAATTGAATATTTTTGTTGTTTTGTAGGAGATCAATGAAACTGGTTGCTCTGAACAGGACATACCAACAGCCATTGTAGATGGTGGTGGGACAAAAGGTCTCTTGAAGTGGAAAGGAGTTCTCTTCCCTGAGAACGAAAATGTGTCCTCGACTTCTAACTCTCAGGAAGAAGTGGACTCAGTGGTATCTAGTCAGAAACTGCAGTCACTCGATGAACCACAGCCACCCCAGGACCAGCCTGAATACCAGGTCCGTTTAATCATGATTCAAAACTTACAGGTGTTTCGTGGATGTAGACTAAAGAGCTTATGAAAATATATTTTTTAATTTCATTAAAAATTAATTGATAAATATTTGTTAATTTGTAGTTTCTAGTTAGAATTACTTTAAATGTACATAATAAATATTGTCACTTGGTTGATTGCATTAGATACTTTGTATATAAATGATAATTCACAAGTGACAGCCTCTATACGGCTAACTTAACTTTAGTCAACGTTCACACATTTTAGAAATAATTACCTCATAAGATATTCAACTTATCTCACTATGACAGCAGTAATACTTGATTTCTGTGCTAGGGATTTACTAATATAAATAGGAATACTATTTTTATTTTATTTTTCCATTCACTGCTGTGCGGTATGTTTTCCTAAGATTCTATATTGCCATTCTCGATGATATCTAATAAGGTAGGATCATCACACCCTACGCCTATTACCACCATTATCTTACCGACGTGATAAACTGACCATCAACTACATCACCAAATTATTCACACAATCTACCCATCCTGTTCACGGATACATCTTCAAACCTGAATACTCAGCGAGATTTCAACTAAAAGCTAACCCAACCTTACCATTAGCAGAAAGAATATCATCCGTAGTTAACAAGTTAAAATTAATAAATATAAATGCAGTAGAAAACATGACACCACCATGGACATTTCAAAAACCTTATTTATATCTTCAATCGGCTAAATATACCAATGAAAATTTCAAATCAATGAACTTCAAAGACCTTTTTGAGAAGATCATAAGCACACTGCCTAGCCACAAATTAATTTTCACAGATGGTTCAAAGTTGGACTCATCCACTGGCTCAGCTTTCGTCACATCAGTTTGCACCTACAAGACGAAGCTACATCACTTTTGCTCCGTCTGCACAGCTGAAGTGAATGCGATCGAAACGGCTCTAGATTATTCCAGAACACTCTCTATAGATAATATCACCACAGCCTCAGACTCATTAAGCGCTCTAAAAGCACTAGAGAATATGTATTTCTACCATCCAGGAACTTTAAGAATCCTGGAATTAACAAAATTATTCGCTGACGAAGGAAAAAGAATCCATTATGTGTGGATATCAGGCCATATGGGGATAATAGGAAATGAAATGGCAGATAAGGCTCCCAAATAAGCCCTTACACTCCCAGGTCGTGGTAGGGCACTACTGACACCATCAGAGCTAGCACGTCCACTAATGGAAAATGTATTGAAGAAATGGGAAGAAACTTGGAACAACAGATATCCAAGTAAGCTCAAAGCGATTAAAAAAGAGGGAAATCCTTGGAAAACCTCAAGTCGCACCGACCCTAGAGAGGAGGTGGGTCCTTGCCTGCCTGAGAATCGGACACACATGGCTAGTGCATGGACTCATACAAACAACACTGGGAAAGGTTGAGAAAGGAAAGTAAATCTCTATTTAATTACATGCTTGAAAAAGTCCTTCCGTGACTGGGATTTGAACTCAAAATCTTTGGTGTGGTAGACTACCGTGATAGCCACTCAGCCGTAGGCACCTCATTTCTTTTTGTGCCAACAACATACGTTTTTCCTGGGCAGTCACCCATCCAAGTACTAACCATGTACAACGTTGCTTAACTTTGGTGCTGCAGTTGGCCTAATTACATAAATAAATCTTGACTTGCAATACTTGTCTTGGCATATTTTATTTTTAAATATTTATAAAAATCATAATCTGATTTGTGACTTTAAATTTGCAAAAACATTGCAAGTTTATGGTCTATTCAGCTATTTGAGAGAAGAAACAAATTTTATGGTTGAAGGGTGAAAAAGGGTCCTTGATAATTTATTTATAATAACCACAGTCCTAGAATATTAAACAATGTAGGCACATTGTTACAAAACCTTCAGGGAAACAGAGATAAGAGTTGAGGTTTATGTAACTTATAAAGTTACCTAAACAGTTTTATCAAGATTTGTTTAATTAATTTTACTGTGCTTATGAAGGTTGTAATTATAATAAGGTTCAGGCCCTCTGTCAGTAAAAATGCTCCTGCAGTATTACTACACTAAAATATAGAACCATGATAAACAAAATATCTTGATCTTTTGAGCTCTTGGGATTGAGAAAAGGAATGAAATTCTATCTTTTCCTCAGGAATATATGGATAAATAAAATTTAAAAAAAAATTCCCATAACCGTTTTGGGGATGTATGGTTGACTATTAAAATTATAATAGGTAGAAATAATCGGGAGTCAGTCTGGTTTACAATAATTTAATTTTGCTGATATTTCGGCTCAACCTTATTTTAATCACTATTTTAAAAACTTATTTTTACATATTAGAATAAGCATGATTTTCTTCCATTATATCTTTATTCGTACAATCAACTATATAACTCGTCAAATTCTTTGACATTTTGGGGCTTTTTCCCCATTATCAAGACTAAAATTTTTTAAAACAGTTTGATTTTAGTTTCAATTAACAAATATTTTCTATATCTATACATATTAATTTTTATGGTCATAAATTAGATGAAATTTCATATTATATAATTAACTATAAATTATCCTTTTATGTTCATTATTTATTAATATACATCTTTTGTAGCTTTAGCTTACTGCCACATTACCTTATAAATTTCGACTACTATTTTCTTTACCAATTATTCCTAGTATATTTATCTATTGTTCGAACCAAGAAATATTTTTTAAATACAAGTATTGTTGGTTTTATTTGTGTAAATGAGTTATTAATTATTGATTTTTCTTATCTTTTGTTATCCAGGTGGTTATAGTAGAACTGAATAGGGGCTGGAATAGTAGGCTCGGATTCAGCCTTCAGCCGTCCTCCGATGGTGGATCTTTTATTAGTGCCATATATCCAGATAGCGTCGCCTCCAGGGATGGCAGGCTAAGGATCGGTGACAGGATTATTAATGTAAGATTATTCTTATGACTTTAAATATATACTTTTAATACGAAACACTTCTCTGAAACACTCTCTGATCTCTTAGGTCAATGATGAAGGGATTGAAGATATGAGTACGGCAGATGTAATAGACCTATTAAGAAAAATTCGTGGAAGTATTTCATTAACTCTACTTCGGAAATCGCAATAATCATTAAAGGTATTTATTAACTATTATAATATATTTGTTTAGTGGCACTTATTCTCTAAAATATATATAGTCTTGCCTTCTGGTAATTATATTGGCGTTGAAATTGAAATAGATATTTATTTGTTTTTTTTATGTCTGATAGATATTGTTATTAAAATTGTTGCTGGCTAAACTTTTGAAGTATAGTCCATCATGTTCTATGGTTAGTTGCTATATAGAAGCCAGTCATACCAATCCTTGGAAAAAGTCTTCTACTTCAATTTACCTTCCCTGATGTTTAAAATGTTTTCTCTTTAACACATTCAGTGCGGTACAGGGTAGATTGACCCAGTGTCTAACTTACCACAAGTGCTGAGTCTTGTAAGAGGTAAACTTCCAAAAATGATCGAACCTTTTTCAGCTTTTAACTTTTCCAAGAGTTGAAACCAACAACATTTATATATTTCAAACTTCAATTATCTCTTATATTCTGACCCCGTGCCGCACTGTGGTTTAAATTTAAACCTCTAGTGCGGGACTGAGTCAAAAAACCATTATTTTTCCTGAAAAATGGTGGAAAATTATAAGTCACCCAATGATGAGGGAAGAGGAGCCTCTTTTTTAATTTAATTTTTCGAAAGTATGAAAAAGATTAGGCAGGAGACGGAACCTCACAATAAAATCAAAGTCACTTCATGTTTTTAAAATATCATAAAATTTAATTTTATGAAGTGAAAAAGTGTTTTTGGTTAAAAAATAAAATAAAAATATTAATGAGTACTACTTCCATGAGGTTAATTAACTTTTAAATAAATCAATTAACATCCTGCTTCGGTGTTATACTATCCTAAACCTATGTAGTGAGAAAACAAATGATTTTTCCTAAATAAATCAATTTTCAGAAGGCTGAATACATTTAAACTAAGGAATGAATACGGGGCTGATTAATCCCGTGACACACTTGTGGATAGTTACGGATTTTTCCTCCCTTACTGAACGTGTTAAGAAAGTGAGCCATTGCTTGATTTCTTAAAATGCACTAAGAAGTTCAATGACATCCATTTCAGCAAGTTGTTCCTTCATTTGTCTCTATGTATGAGGACACGGAGAGGATTCCAAATGTGTCTCACCGATTTTTATGAATTTTTTTTTAAGATAAAACTAGACATTAAACCATTAGACTCTGCAAAATATAAGGAGCCGATTGTTCCCTAGGAGTTGCGTAAAAAAATCGGAAAATTTGTATATAATACACAATAAAAACAAAATAGGAACAATCTTGTCAAAACAGTACTTTTAATAAGTTTTCTTTTAAAAGATAATTTTTATGAATGAGGAGCATAGTTTTTAAGAAAAATTATTAAAAGTACTGTTTCGACAAGATTATTTATATTTTTAGGGTAATTACCAAGCATAAAACTTAAATATTATAATGGCTTATTTTTTTAATTATTCTGCTTTGAAATAGAGTAATTTTTGACACCAAACTTATTTTACTACCTTCACTAGAAGCTGAGATATTAAATAAAATGTGTTTTTTGCATGCAAACTTTCTGATATTTTTTACGTGACTCCTATGGAGTGTTGGCCCCTCAGATTATGGTTCCTTTTCTCTAAAGCTAAGTATTGCCTTTCCAAAGCTTGGTGCATTCATTGTACCTCTTCTGAATTGAAAACCCATCTTGAAGAAATCAAAGGAGATTGCCCTTTTGAAATTAAAAAAAACTAATAGAATTATTTGTATTCTATTCGACTTCTACTTGAACCATCATAACAGGTTGGCCTTAATCTATGCACTTTCCATAGATGTCACAGAGCTAGTTATATTGTCATATTTTTTTTTTTTTTGTCTTATATTAACAAACCTTTGTGGGGTGTGTAATTTAGTAAATCAGTATAATTTATTAAGTCAATTTAATTAAGAAAAGAACTCCATGGTCACAATCTAAGCATAATGAGATCTTTACTGTTTTAGGTTCGCTCGAGAAGAAGACTTAAAATGCTTCCAATTAAGAATTTCATCATCAAATCATTTCCCAGCCTATTCATTTTTCTAAAATTAACATGGACTGATTTTATCATCTTTCGATTTTGAGTAAATTTTGCTTATTTCCTGAAAAAGAAATTTATTGTAAAGACTGAAAAGCTCTTCTCAATATCAAATTTAGACATATAGGAAATGATTCCATGTCACAATATAACTCAGACTCAACTGAAATTTATTTTAATTACTAATTTACCAGTCAGAGGGTCTGACCTCTGATTTCTGTACTTATCAAACTCAACATGATGAGAAATATTATTATAATAAATGTATATTTTTATTCGTGTTAGAATTAAAGTGATTTTAAAGTGAACTAGTGATTTTGTTTTGCCGTTGACTTGACCAGGCAGATGTCAACTGTTTAATAAAAGGTGGAGGACAAACCAAATAGCCAATAGTCAATTACAGCACTTGTTATGTTAGTTAAAGCTAGTATTAAAAAATATATATATTTCAAGGTATTTTACCTATCATCCTGTTTAAAATCAAATTTAAGTTTATTTATCAGGCTGTTTACATTCATGTACATTTAAAATATGCCTAAAATTAAAATATATATATATATATATATATTAAGAACAAGAAACAGCCTAAAGCTCACTAAATATAAATTGGTAAAAATATAAAGATAATTAATTACTAATTTATTAAAGAAAAAGGAATCAGGCAATTGATACTGACTATCGATTGTTGTTTCGAAGTGGTACTTAGGGTTCGATGTTACCAATATATATCGAGATTGTGCTTTCGTCCCATAGCAATTATGTAGTTTGTACACTTTTAGCCTTCTATACTAATCAGAGGAGGGGGTTGAGGTTGATGGCATGGTTTCTAGGATAAGCTTCATTCACTATTAGAACAATTTAAAAAAAATTTCCAATTATATTTTTAAATGGGTTGCAATGTTTCTGAATGTTAAAAAAACACAATCAGTGCCTTTTATGTGCTTTTTTTAAATGATCGTGGGACTTTTCATTTAATAATTAAGTTGGTTATCGTGGAAATGCTGTAAATCAAGTTTTCATACTTATAATTTTTCGGAAATAATATTTAAAAGAAAATTAATGAAATTTTTGTTTATTTTTTGTAATTAATACATAAATATTACATTACATCTAAAAATATTAGATAGTGTCTTTAGCCATATTCATTTCCAGTAGATATTAAAGAATCTGTTTGAAACATTATATTTTTATAATAATTTTTTTTCTTGAAGCTTTCATTTTCTTTCGGTACTGAAAACTTATTAATCTTTAAACATCTTCCTTTTTTTAATTTTTGAGCTTACACCAATTCCATTATAACCGTCTTGTTTATTGATCAAAGATAAATGAAAAAAAAAAAAAAAAAAAAAATGACAGTTATGAAATTTATATTCAAAACCTATAGCAGTAACCAACTATATCAGAAAAAAAAAATCCTTTAAGAGATTTGTTAACAATTACGTCATTTAAATAATTTAAGTCACTCAACATATCATATTTTTCATCAGCGTGTTCCAAACTGTGAACATTTAATGTACATACTTAAAAGTTAGTTGTCGATATCGGCTAATAAGTCGCTAGACTGCCTGCATTCGAGTGAAAGCCAGCTTATCTTGAAAACCATATAGGCTAGTAATAGATTTATTTCACAGTAGTCTCTCTGATAGAAGTTTTGTAAATCATTTTCGAGTAGATAATAAGTAATGGAAGTTTCCGTAAGAGTAAAATATTACCGTATAATATCATATTGATCCTCTATCGAACAGGGTTTTCCTTTGATTTTAACATTTTTATTGTGATCTATTCGTTATTTTACTTATAATCAGCGAAAGAGTAGTTGCTAATGTTTTTATATCATATAAAGTAAAGAAGTTTATTTTCGTTTTAAAAACAACAAAAAAAAAATATATAGTATATATATATAATGCTTTATTTTATAATAGATGTTTAAAAATTGTGATGTTAAAAATGTTTAAAAAAAAAAAAAAATTGAAAGAAGACATTTCCATGAGTGGTTATAAATATATATCAAAATGTTATTCCTAAACTATCACTACTTTATATAATAAATTATTGAAAAACACTTATAACTTGTATGTTTATCTAACCCTCTTACACAAATATCCCCTTACTCATTTGTATGTACATTAAATGAAATGATGTCACACAGCTAAGGTAAAAATATTACTGTATTTCATATCCATACTAATTTTAGTCCTTTTTACATGAAGAAAGAAAGGCTCCATACATTATACTTTAGATATTAGTATATTTCTGCAGAAAACTGTTCCGACTTTTATTTGTGAAATTACTTTAGATTCTAATCATAAAAATTTATCAGGTGCTACTGGATAAAATACAAGTGACATGGTTGAGAGAACATCTCCTGTCTTACATTTCCTCCCACTAATGGGAGAACAAGCCTGCCCCTGATTTCCTCATGATGATTACAAATATTCTGCATAGATATGCATGTTTTTATGATGTTCATTTATTTTATTGAAGTGAATACTTATTATTTTATTTTATATCAATTTCTGTGAACTTTATCGATACCGGTGTAATATCGGTACAAAAATATCGATATTTATAATACTTTATTTCAGTATTTTATTAAATTAAAATCAGTTGAAAACCAATGAGTAAAGACTGGGTAGATAAACGATGTCTCTTACAGTTTATAAAGATAATATAAAGAATATCATAATTCTCTAGACTCTAAAATATCGATATTTGTAAATATTATTAAAACATTACTTTACATGAAAACATTTAAACATACAAAGAAAAATCATGATGATCTTATAGTCAATATTTAAATTGTAGTAAAGCGAAATCGGAAAGAATATTCTTGATCATATAGGCATTGAAATATGATATTTGAAAATTAAATTCATTTTAATAATATAGATTTCAATTAAGCAAAATATATATTTCATTACTAATTAAAACATATGTTTTTTGTTTACTTGGGAGAGAAACTGAGGTTATCTCTGTGAAACAACTCTAAAGCTTATTTTTAAATGTTAGAATTTCTTTGATACAAATGGCAGGTCAATAAAAAAAAAAAAAAAAATGTGCTATGTTTACCACCAACTCTACAGTTACATTTAGATTACAAAAACTACTTCAATATGATATATTTCTCTATAAGGTGATGATATTTTACAATTAAATGAAGCAATAATAAAAAAAAAACATGCATTCTCAACACAATCTAATTTAACGGACATACTATTCTTTCCACCAAAATTACAGCAACAAATTTTACTATCTAACTTATTCATTTGCATTAAATTCTTGAATAGTTTTTTAATATACCAATTACTTTACTTCACCCAACATCACAGGATCAAACCCCGTAGATGGCCTTGGGACTTTTTAACTGGAATAAAAAATCCTTGGTTATGCTGTCCTCTAGAGAGGACGTAAGAAGGTGGTTCTGAGCTTAAGATATGTCTGGTACTTGTTAAAGATTAAACCGGAATAGACAAAATTTAGGAATGCAACTGTAGCATTTTCTAATTAGCCACAACACACTGCATACAGTGACATTAAATGAATAAACAAACAATCGAAAAAAGGGTTTTGATGAAACTAAAAACTTAAAATAAAAATATTTCAAAAAACCAATTCCTCCGTAATAAATGTTTTTAATTGGATTAGCTAATTGAAATTGGATTATTTACTGTTAGCTCAAGGATTGTAGATAAATTTAATTCAGTAATCCTTTTGTTCTGTATTCTTTTCATATACACATTACTTTTATTCATTTTTTTTTGTTGTATTAAAAGGTAGTTGCCCAAGTCATTGCATCAATAAGGAACAAGAGAAGCCGAAAGAACAGTATGAGTGGACCAGAGGTACAGATCAGCAGCAATTCTGGACTGTGAAATGTCACTAAAATCGCTCCAATATTGGTCAGGTATACATATTATTCTATGGATTTCTAGCAACTCGCTTATGTCAAGTACTTGGTTATGCAGATGACATTGTCGTTCTGGCAAGAAGTGAGAAGGCATTGAAGAAAATTCTGGCAAAGATTGTGAGATAAATGAAAATAAAACCAAAAACATGGTAGCATCAAGCTCTGAGGCAAAAAGAAGAAAGCAAGATTTCAGATGTGATGTGATGGCTATACATTCGAAGCTGTTGATCGTTTCATGTACATTGGCACTGAGATAAACAATGTGGTTAGGGTGAGTGACGAGATAATGAGAAGAATAATGTATGGTAACAAAGCGTATTATGGTCTCTCAAGGCTAATAAAATTGGCACTACTATACAAATTATATAAGACCTTTATTAGGCCCGTCGTGTGTTATGGTGCAGAAACGTGGACACTTACAGTAGCTGACCAGCGAGCCCTTAGAATATTTGAAAGGAAAATTATGAGGCGAATTTTTGGTCCTATAAACGAACATGGAATATGGCATAACCAAGAATTTGATGACCTCATGGAGAATGAAGATATACTAAGGTTCATTAAATCGAGAAGAATTAGTTGGCTGGGTCATATCGAGCGAATGCCAGATGAAAGGATGCCAAAGAAGAAGAAGAAGAATACATATTGGTCAGAAAGAATGTAGATTTTGATCTTTTGCATGACATTTAGAGGAAATCTAATTAAGGTACAAAAATATTGCAAGGAATAAAACAAATTAAAAACTGAAACATTATTTATATTTGTCACTAAGTGATATTTTTACAAACAGAAATGCAACGATATTATATACAACTAACTATACTGGCTATCATCTATTATTCAACATAAAGTAAATATTTTTTTGTACAAAGCACTTGTAACTGTCTTATAAGACAATAGGTATTCGAAAGTACGGTGATGTTATCAATATAAAATATTTTTGTTTAACAATATAAAATAATTTTTTAATTAAATTAAAAAGATACACCATCTCACTTTAGTTAATAACAAGGTGAAATAGAGCGTTTGACACGTTTCTGCTGCCTAGCAGATCTGGTAAGTTTCTTTTCATCAGTAGAAGGAGCACATTTTCGTTTTGAACGGGTTTTCATTGGACTTATTTCTGGAGACATATCATAATTTTTCACAGGAGTTTTGAACTGGAATCCTTCATCTTCTGATTCATCATCATCTTCTTCAGATTCTGATTCTTCCTCCAACTGATCAGACATTTTTTCTGAAACATTTAAAAAAAAAAAAAAAACTATACAAACTGAGGAATAAATTTATTATTCATTGCATTTATAAAAATTATATACACTAACAGTGAAAAGGTAAAACATTTTTTCTTCACAGCATTATACTGTAAACTTCAAACTATTTGCATAAAAACTGAGATCATGGTTTTAACTAGCTGTAACCGCCAGCTTCAAAAGCTAATATTTCATTATGTGTTGTTTTACATATACAAGTACCAGAGTTTATCGTAAGAGACTAGATAATAAACAAAGCTCAGCAATTGGTTAATTAATTACTCTTTCAACCATTTTCATGTACTACGAATAAACTATATAGTGCAAGATCATATTTTTATGCAGTAAAATTTACTATACCACTCTAGTAAGAAGTAAGAATACTCATAATTAATTACTCAATACATTTTTGGTTTTAAACATAAGATTTTATATAATCATAACTCATTTGTAAAGTAAATGTGAATTAATCCCATTTATGGATGAAGCTTTCCGCCTATAAGTCAAGAATCATAAGATATTATAAAAACAAAATGTTTTTAAACAATAACAATTGAACATTTTTCTATGACAATTTGCACAAGAAACTAGAATACCAAGTCTGATGTGCTTAAATATATTTGTAATAAATATCTTTGTTGTAATCAGTATCTTTGCTAATTCTCGTCAGAGTAAGATAATTTTGTTTTCATGCGGTTAGAAATTTGATTATGTAATTTTTTTTTTAAACCTCTTAGAAGATGAATTTTTCCGAACCTAGCCTTATTGCACATTAATACAGTAAGGGGAACTTCTTGCAAACATTTCAATATTATATGCATCATTTTTGAGATACTGTGATGACAACTAAAATTATTGAGTAGTGCCTTTCTTTTATAAATACAGATTATAAAGACTTTCCTAAATTAATAGAATGAAATATTGAGAAAAGATATGCTAATGTAAGTAGTCCCGCCAGATGTAATTATACACATATATTAAATACTAGCTGGTTTACTAGCAAATCTTCATAAAGGAATAATTAACACTAAAAACAATGCTTAGCATTACTCCAGAAGCAATAAAAGAAATTTTATAATTAATGTATGACAGACTGCTTACAACAGCTAAGCAGTTAAAAATTTACACATTTATAAAAATGAGAAAAAATAAATGATTTCCCACTGAAACTTTTAAAACTACAATCAATTTAATAAACTTTACCTAGAAACCAGAAAATAATAATAAACTACGATCTGAGGAAGAAAAATTAGGGCTGATTTTGTTTTTATATTTCTTTTAAAGTAACTTTATTTAAAGTATCATCACAACATTGTTGGATACCTCACACATCTTCAGGATCCTAGTTTCAAAAATGCCTTATTAAAATCTGTTTCATCACAAACTTTGTCAATTTTCATTTAAAAAAAAAAAACGTAATAAAAACATCAGCACATTAAAAAATGACATAAACAATGTAGTAATAGCCTTATATCTTTGCCCTCAATTGATGGAATTTGTTTCAATTGTTGTTATTAGTTGAGGATAAAGATGTAACGCATTACTACCTTATATATGTCATGTTTAATGTGCTGATGTTTTATTATTTTTTAAATTGAAAATTGAAACAAAAAAACCAACCCTTATTTGTCTACCTCAAATATTACTCAATTTCTTCCGGATATAAGAATATAACAATATAATAAATTACCATCATTTTTTTCAAAAATTTCATCCACCATTTCTTCCATTTTACTAGTTGAAGGTGAGGTTTTGTTTGCTTGAGAGGGCGTTCTAGCTTTCTTTCTAGCAGAAAGAGAATGTGCTTGGCCCACTGGGGTTTTGATTACAGATGTTTCACTTCTGCCAGACTTATCAAATACAGATTCGTACGAATTGGAATCTTCGTCATCTATCATAGAATCATCCAATTCTTTACTTTCTTTAACAGGTTCTTCTTTTACATCAGTTTCTTGGGTATTTTCTTCATTAACTTTGGTTTTGTCCCAATCGATTTGATGAACATCAGCCTCTATCTTTGTAGGGGATTTATCAAACATATCATTATCAGAGTCTGAGTCGACGACAGTGACTTGAGAGTAAATGGAAACGGTGCATTCTAGATTGCTAGCTTTGGAGGTAGAAGGTCCCTGATCATCAACTGAGGGAGTAATGTCAGGCTTACTTTCGTCATCACTATCTATCCTGTTCATTGGTTTAGAAGGTTTTATGTTCTTTCCCTCACGTTTCTTCATGGCTTCTATCAGTGCCTTGAAGTGATCTTTATTCACCTCAACTGCAAAATTAAAAAAACAATAATTATTGCATATCTAAAACAATATAAATTAAAAAAAAAAAAAACTGAATCCATATCTGAAAATCGATTAACTTCATTTATAAATTGGTATACCAACTTCCTCTCGGATAAAATTTAACTTCTTTACCTCACTAGACTGATAATTGAAGACTAAATTAATACTCATTTCCAAAATGATACTAATTTAAAATATCAGGAAAATAAATCATATTATTGAAGAGGTAATGTTTCATTGAAATATATTAGATTAAAAAATCTGCACAGATTACAGTTCGAGATTAAAATAAATTGTTAATGAATTACATTGAGTTTCAACAGAAACTTGTGTTTTATTTAATAATCTATTATTATCTACCAAAATCAGTTAATTTTATCAGCTTTTCGTCACTCTCCATTAACGTTTACAATTTTGAGTATATTTTTTCTAAAATCTTTAGCTTTCCAATGACATATTATAAATCTATATTGCTGTTTTTATGTTCAAAAATTACATCAAAAAATGTTTTTGCTCTTTTCTCTCTCCTTTAGTTGGATATCAAATTCATTCAATTTTTATATTTATCCATTTTTTATCAATGCTAATAAGATGATATGATTGTTTTAGAACCTAAAAAATTAAAGTTATCCTGGACTACTTAATCAAGTGTGTAACCTATAATTCGGGGATACCTAGTGGATGTGTGTGATTTTGGCTTATTACTTTCTTGCACTGCCGATGGACTGGAGTGCAAATATATATTTTTTCACAATCACTAATAGTGAAAAAGTCTAAAGAGTTAAAGAAAAATTATTTATTTAAAATAAGGTGTTCAAATTAATAATGAAAAGACTCTACTTAATCATGAACATCACATAAGTTTTTTGCCATGATAAGTTTGACACAATAAACAATAAATAAAAATTAAAAAAATATGAAATATCCAAAAATTTACTTACGATATTCTTTATTATGTTTTTCAATTACTTCTGGATCAGTATTTTTGTCTATTGTAACCTTCTGCAATGTAAGAAAAAATAGATAAATAAATAAAATAGAAGATCATAAAAGATAAGTAATAATATCATAATAAAATTTGAAGTTTTTCTTACGCTTTTAGGAGGCTGGAATAGTGGAGTCGTTTTCTCTTCTCTTTCCTCGCGTTCCACCTGCTTCAATATTTCTGGGACTGGCCTCGGATGTTCAGAATCACATTCGGCATTGTACAATACTGTGTATCTACAAACCCAAGCAAGGCAGTTAATCAAATTCTAAATAAGTCATCAAAAAAAATTAAATCATATTAATAATAATAAGTTTGAACAATAATATTTATAAACCAGAACAGAAAGGAAAAAAAGTTTCAGTGAAGTAAACCCAATCCAAATTATATTATTAGGTTAAGCCAAACATCAATAGGCATAGTTACTTCCACACTTATGAACAAGTATATACAAATTAATAATAAGTAATAGTTTAAATGCATTTATCCACATAAGCCTAATAACCATGATAAATATCATAAAATTTACAGTAAAAAAAAAAATTTAAGTTAAAGGCGACATATGTTTGTTAAAATAAAAAATCTGGTACGGGCAACACACGACTTTCACTTACCTCCATTTTAAAAATCGATTAAAGAATTTTCAAATACAGTTATAGATAAAAATTAGTGAAACTATTAAACAATTAATTAAGATTGAATTTATTTATTGAATTTCTATAGAAACATGTGTTTTATTAAAAAATCAATTATATTATCATCTAAAATAATCAGTTAGTTTTATTGGCTTTTCATCACTCTTTATTAACTTTTACAAGCTTGTGTATAAGATAATATTTTTTCTAAATTCTTTAGCTTTCCAACGGTATATCACACATGTATATTACTGTTCTTATGTTCAAAAACAAAAAATTGCATTAAAAAAATATTATTTCAGTTTTTCCCTTTAGTTGGGTATCGAATTCATTCAATTTATATATTTACCTGCTTTTCATCAGTGGTAACAAGATAATATAGTTATTTTTATAGATTCAACAAAATTAAAGGTACTTTAGAAGAAGAAAATTTAAAATATCGGCATTTAAGCCCTGTCAGACTATTTTAATCAGAATGAAACCTACGTGATATTAAAGCCTATTAAATTTTACATTGATATAGCGAGTTTAATCAAAATCGTCAGAGCCGTTTTCGAAAAAAGTTTTTGTAGCATCTCAGGTGTATGGTTGTCTTAAATATGAAATTTCAGTTTCATAGGACTTTTTGTTTCCGCTCGGGAATTACCGCACACGGACACAGACCTTTTTGTGGGACTCAGGGGACCCTAAAATGTGTATTTCTGTTGAAAACTGGAATTCGAAAATGTTTACTGTCGCAATACTTTCCCATACTATATACAGTAAGTGTAAGTAAAAATGTTTGGAAATTTTTTGGAGCAATGAGATATTCAAGATTTTTAATTCAACAAGTAGTTATGTCAACAAATGCAAAGCATAACATACATTTAAGATTAAGATAAATATTAAAGCAGAGTTCATGAACAATATACCTATTTATCCGCCAAATCAAAGATTTCCTGTCGCCATTACAGTTGAGGCCATGTTCTTTGAGACACCTCTTCAGTTCCTTGTCTTTCATCATGGTATATACCAACTTTGTAAGTGGCTTCCTCTTCTCTGCTGGCGGCTTCGGTCTTTAAATTAAAAAATATCTGTATTGCACATGAGAAAATTAAGATAAGAAAATATCTGGATGTTTACTTATCTAATAATGTTCTAGTGAATATAATTCTGAAATCCTCTTTGATTTTTTCCAAAACCAAAAACCAACTATTAATCAAAAATTTATTATTGATAAATCCTGTATGGGTCAATCCACTTTAAATCGTCAAATTTTTATTAATTTTGCCGCTCAACATTTTTGATTTTCGTGATTTTTTAACAAGTTATTTTATTCTCTATCCTTTCGTGAATATAAAACCATAAATAAAAAAAATTTAGGGCCAATACTTTTATTATTACAACCATTTTAAGTCAGCTCCACAGGCAAAAACATGTGATGGGAAAATCTATTTAATTCCTGTAATTTTTTAGATATCAAATAAAAATTAACAATAACATGAGGACATGCTTTGTATTTTTTGTCTCCACAACTCATTACCTAAATAATGAAGAAATTTGTTTAAAAAATTCTTTAAAATTGATAAAAATTGAAATTTTTAATGAGATAATGTATATAAAGGAAAATATACTCACTTTTGATTATTTTTTACTAAATAGCGGTCATAGTACTACATGTTGTAAAAATTTCAATTTTGAGAACATAGTCCTTTATTGCATATGAATTTTCAAAATTGGCAAAAATTCATTTTTCACGATGTTTGCACAGAAATATCTAAAAAGGGACTGAGTGAAAAATTATAAAACTAATACAGATTGCAAATCTATATGATATGTTTAGGTGATATAAATTTGGTCTTTGAGACTAAGCTGGTTCCGGATTTAAAAAATATTAACTCTGGTAATTTTGCATATTTAAGAACCAAACAAAAACAAGAATGATGATGAGAGTATTTTATATAATTTTGGTCCTTACAACACATTTCCTAAGTAGCCAAGAAAATGGTTGAAAAAAAAAAATCACGAAAATTACATCAACTGAAACCCTCGGTGCGCTTTAACAAGGGAGATCAGAAATGATTTTTAAGCTTAATTATTTTCCCTTATATAGCCTTATCATTGCACTACTTATTACTTGCACCTTATCTTATTGTTAATTTTCGATTTGATTTGATATCTAAAAGATTAAAGGAATTAGAAAGATTTTTCCATCACATGTTGTTGCCTGCAGAGCTGACTTAAAATGGTTGCATTACTAAAAGTATTGGCCCGAAAATTTTTTTACTTATGGTTTTATATTTACAAAACAATAGAGAATAACTAGTCGAAAAATTACAAAAATCAAAAATGTCGAGTGGCAAGGTCTGGATGATTTTGAATGCATTGATCCGTTCACATAAAAATCATAAATTATGTTCCTAACTTATTTCACAATTACAAAGAAATGAATAAACCAGTCTTAAGATTTTATCATTATATTAACGGTAAAGGTGATAAATTAACATGTTCTGAGAAGATGAAATTAGAGATGTCTCCAGAATGTAATAATACCTTTCTCTAAGAACAATATTTCATCATTACTAATGTGTAAGTTTGATTTAGAAACACTACAGTTTAACACCATCCAATTAATAAAACATGTTACTTGATCACATTTACCTCAATTGACTGACATATTTAATTTTAAGAACAAAACAATTATTGACACTAATAGTCAACTACCATGTCTTAAAAAACAACAACAATTTTATAATTAACTCACTTCTTGATGACTGGATCTGCAGCAGCAAGACAAGAATCTAAATGGAAATTGATGTTTTTAATGGGAACATCTACATTACAGACGGGGCAGGGTTTGGTTTCTGGTTTCGACACAGCTAGATTCTTTTTAGGACTTTTACGTGGTTGGAATATTGTTGGAATAGTAAGACCTCCAACAACTAGAGGTTCATTCGATTTCTTCTCACTGAATAACTTCTGTACAACTTTTTTCTTAGGTTTTTCACTCTTTGGTGTGGCATTATCACTACTAGTATCTGATTCTGATTTTTTCGGTGTCAAACTTAAACCATTACAGTTATCAGTCTGACATCCTTTAATTGATTGAGTAACATCTATTACACGAAGTTTAAATAAAAGGCGTTCCTTGACATCGGTGTAGATGGTAACTATCTCATCCAAAGGTCTATTTTTTCTCAGATCACCTGCATATGTCTCTTCTGAACATGTCGGGCATTGATTTTTGAACTGCAAATATTTGCGAATGCAGACTGAACAAACTGGAAAGAAAGCCATAGTCAATAAAATGATTACTTAAATATTATACTACAAATTCAATTCACAATAAAACTTACAATTATGTGAACAAGGTGTAATCATACAAGTATTAATATACTCATAACATATCGGGCAATGCAAGATGCCTTCCAATTTCTAAAACAGATAACAAATACAGTAAATTATATTCAACAGATGAAATTTCAATTGAAGAATAGTATAAACTAAAAGCACCTTTAATTCAGAAAATTCACTAGGCCAATTAGTGGTAATCAAACTCATATTAATGGTAAACAAATAACACAGAAATGAAAACGAAACAATGACATAGATTTGAGTGAAGACAAAACTAGCATTGGACAAAATTAACTTTGATGACAGTCAATGAATTAACCGATAAAAATTTGAAACATTGAACACTTCATCTATAATAACCTCACTAGGTGTCGTAACCTTGTTTCGTGAACTGGCGGGAAAACGACGATTGCTAACTCGATTATCGATTATTACAAGTATGAATGAATGAAACGTTTAGCATAATAGCTATCTCGTAATTTCATTAGAAACAATTTCTTTACCAAATTTTAGTCAAAATATTTAATAACATTTAATTCATGACATAGATTATTATAAAATTAAGCTATTTAATATTGTCATTGGTAACCAAGGGCGTAACTAACAATAAACAGGAGAGAGATGGAGAGGGAAAGGCTTCTAAGTTATAATCTCAATTTTCAGAAAGGGGATCCATGATGATATGAAATAAATTTTGTTTGTATTGAATATGGTAGTTTTATCAAATGACCAATCAGCTGCACTTAAACTGTGCTGTATTGTATTTAATGATTCAAATATGTAAGAATGATGATGTTGGTCATCAAGATGGTTTGTTAGTTTGGGAATACTTTACAGCACCTCTCAATAATTTTTGGTTAAAATGATCAGAGGTGGTAGATTAAAACTAATCGTAATATGGGAAAATTATGTTAAAAAAATTTTACCCGTCTAGTTCTGTTGTAATCCGTTTTTCTGCTATTTTACCCAAAGTTTAGTACTTCAGTCCGATTCTTCAACTTCTTATGGCCTGGAACCTACCATAAATGCTCTTAAAAACTTAGAGGTCAGTCTTAACGCTGTGTCGGATCTTGTCTGCCTTTTGAGCTCAGGATTAGTTTATTTATTTTTTTTAATTTTGGGAAGTTTCCAGTCATTGTATTTTTTTTTTTTTGTTTATTTAAGTTTTTGATGGAAGGAGGGAAATAAATAGAAACATTCTTGAAGGATTGATTTTCCAATTTTTTTGGTGTTTGTATCACATCATCATCATCATAAGTATAATCTTTATTGTTGCCTTGAACGTTAATAAGAGTTCTTTGGTTAAAAAATAAATAAAAAAAAAATAAAAAATAAAAAAAAAATCACGAACTTATCCTATTCATATATGTACATTTTATTGTATACTGTACTTACCACAGTTTACTTCATTATTAACTGCCTGCCTTATTCTACTTCCTTCTCCCCTCAAAGGGAATAGAAACTGTGAACTCAACGGTTTTCCGGTTGCCATCATTACTTCACTGAAACTGTAAACGTTATTTGCATTGGTCCTAAAAGTTAACATGAGTTGTAGAGGAGGGAGTAGAGATCGGCTGATGAATTGCTGAACTACCACTGCTAAAACGGCCGTCGAAGTCGGGGAAATGAATCTCATAGGTGCAAATTTACCCTTACATCAATTAGATCAATGGTTCCCTACTTCCAATGATCTCCAGAGTGTACACGAGATGTCATTCAAAAATTATTTTAAATTATCTGAATGAAAAATATTAGTGAAGCCTTGGAACAAGAATCGCATTGCAGGGACACATTAAATTGCACTGCATTAACTGATTGTAAACAGGCACCTATATTGTATTTCTAAATTTTAGTAATTCCCTGAGTACAATGTTTCGCGTATTATAGTCGGTTATTAGAGCCTGAGTCTAGCATATTCTATAATTCTATAATTTTTTATTTTGGTTGATTATAAAGGCTGACTACTGAAAATAATAAACCAAAAACATTTATACCAGACCTCTTTTTCATTTCCTTTTTTTGTCCTTACAATTTTATTCAAATAAAATTTCCTGATTCCAAAACACTATACATTTTTTCTCTATTATCAACCATATCCAATTTATCAGTGAATCGCATCTCTTATAAGTTGTGGCTTGACCATATAAGATTATTTTTCCTTTTTTGTTTTCTTAGTTCATCGCGGTGACTTGATCACGAAAATCTTTTTGATTTTTCTGTATCTTCAATAAGAACCGAGTTTTGGGAGAATTACATCTCTTCTAATTTGTGGTTTCAATATATGAATCTTTTTTTTTTTTTTTTTTTATCGCCTTATACTGATCTTAAAACTCAATACAATTTTTTCTCTATCTTAAAAAATAAATATATACTTATTTATTATATGCCTATAGGCATACTTATGGGTAAAATTTAAATTTTTTATAATTATTCCAGTTTCTTGGTTAGAAAACACTTTATTTAATAACATTTTTCTCTACCTTAAAAAATAATTGGATTATTGAAATAAATCATTTTTAATTGGCTGCCATTTTAAGGCTGATTTAAATCTATAGGTGCTGTTGCTCAACAATCAATGGGTTGAATTAAAAAAAACTATTTTTTAATGGAAAATATTTATTAATTTTTTTATTGGAATAATATATTTTATGAAGATTGTAAAAACTATATTAAGGTTTTAATCTTAAAAAATCTATATTTACAAAGAATTTACAAAAAAAAAAAAAAAAAAAAAAAAAGCTACATCACAGAATTACGTTTTGCTAGGAAACATTCAGGATTATATCTTCAACTTGAAACAATTGATTTTCAAAAGGTACTAATAGTTATTATTTCTTACAAAACTTGATATTTTGACTTATTGCTGTTTTAATCATTAAGTTGTATTGAAAACTGTCATTTGATTTCATCTAAACAAACACTTAAGTCCTTTACAAAAGGTAATAAGTAAACATTTATTCCATACCATACCAAAACATTTTCTGTCATAACATAAAAATAATATTATTAATACATCTAGATTGCAAAATGAATGAAATATTTGCGCTTCTAGTAAAATTTCCTGAAATGGATAGTACTAGTGTGAATAGTACATTTTGAAAATCACTGTCTCAGAAGTGGATTATACAATTTCAATCAAAATGGTTACGGTGCATATCCAATCAGGTTCTGAGTTATAATATTACTGCATAAATCTACTTTTCAGCTATCAGCTAACTGTAAAAATATTTCTAATTATGCCATTTTTTTAATTTGTCTTCATTCAATAAAAATAAATCTTATGATTTTATTATATTTTATATTGAATAATTACGATAAGGAAACATCAAAATTTACATTTTTAAAGAGTATAAGAAAAAGTTCTTTTTTAAGATTAAATGGATACATTATTTAACAATACAATAATATCAAGTCAAGATAATTTTCTTGCCTATTTATTATTATATAATTTTTTTCCTCATACTAACATATTAAATAAATACATTTATAATACATGACCTGTAAACCAGCTCAAAAATAAAACTAATAATAAATTGTTGGGGATATTCAGGCGACTTAACACGTTAATCAGCAGACTGTTTATAAATTACTTGATATGAAAATTGAAGTGGTACACCACATCCATCTGACTTGCCAGCATTTTGTTTTGAGGTATTTGACAAATTTTTTGCCAACAAAGTACTCTCAAATGAAAAATGGGTTAACTTTTCCTTTCTCTATTTTATTTCTTCAAAGCCAAGCGGTAATTACTTCATCTGTTGTAGGAGTTTCTTTTTCTTTAATTTAATTTCTATCTCAGGTGACTGATAACTGACGTCATACAAAACCAGTAGTTTGAAAAAAATAATGCAATATTTTATTCAACAGATTTGCTCTTATAGATAATACTGGGGAACGATTTGTAACTTAATTTCTGTTGACTTCGATTTTTAGGCTGTTTTGGAAATAAACTGACATGCTGATTCCAAAACTTTAATTAGTTATTTCCAATCACATCAACGGGCTTAATAATCTAGAAATTTATCGCCCTAAAACACCTTACCTACCTACCTTCAATCACATCAAGTTTTTTTTTTTTACAGTTGTTGCGCATACAATTACATTTAACGGGACTGAACACGAGCTACAGAAAGCACTCCTGTAGGTGATTACAGGCCAACAGGCCATTCAGTATCTTTGCATGAAGAATACAAAGACATAAAGAAAGTCATTGACTTGTTGCTATATAACTTGCACCAATGAATCATCTGAGTTGACCTTAAAATGATTTGTTTCCTTCTTGGCCAGCTACGCAGATATACCAACTATCCCTGTATTCTATGTATGTGGGACAGCAGAGCTCATGAGAATTATTGGGTGCAGTCGCCTAGATCTGACTTTAAACCTGGTGATCCAAACATTCTAAGTCAGCCACTTGTAGACAGAAAAAACATTATATTTCCTTCTTTGCATATAAAACTAGGTCTCATGAAGCAATTTGTCAAAGATTTGTCAACTGAAAAAGACTGTTTTAAGTATATCATATCAGGATTTCCAACCTTGTCATATGAGAAGGTAAAAGGTGGTGTCTTTGATGGGCCACAGATTCGGCAGCTTATTAAAGATAAATTTTTCATTGAAACAATGACCGAAATTGAAAAGAATGCTTGGTTGTCATTCAATAGTGTTGTCAAGGACTTTCTTGGAAATATGTGAGCCCAGAATTACGTCGAAATTGTTCAAAAACTCTTAGAGAGCTTTAAGAAGGTTGGCTGAAACACAAGTGTCAAACTGGATTTCTTACATATCCATCTTGCTAAGCTTCCAGAAAAACTTGGTGCTGTTAGCGATGAAAAGAGTAAGCGATCCCAACCAGATTTGAAGGTCATGGAGGCAAGGTATAAAGGTAGATGGGATGTCAGTATGATCAATTGAGAATGTCCCCAGATTGAACATTCTAGGAAAAGTTAAGCGAAAATGTTTCCCCTACTATATTTTATTTTTATTTTTTGTATAAACACAATTCAAGTTGTAATATTATAATAACTTTTGTATTCATAAAATATTCTAATACACTTGGTTAATGCCCACTTTATTTTCTTTTGTAAGCACAGTTTGGAGGGTAAAGAGAGAGTATCCTATAGTTTAAAACTTGACGTGATTAAAAAAACTGCCAACATTTTTTAATTCAGAGACCAAAAATTAGTTTTAAAAAAAATCACAGATCTAAGACAACAAAATTGCTGTTCCTCAGTATAATTGTTCTCCAGATTTATGTAATGAGTCAGATAGATATCCTAGAATTAAATTATGCTTTGCATTGAAAAAATCAAATCAAAATAAACTAATCACAAGGAGGAAGGGAGGGAGGAAATTCTAATTTGGATCTGCTGCTCAACTTCGCTGAGTTGCTATAAGTACACAGCATACCGCTTCAATCCTGAAGACAATTTCAAAGAGAAAAGATAGAGGGAGATTCTGCCAAATAGAAATACATATACTTTACTGATTTCAAAATCGGTTATGGACATATAAAAATCCAGACTAGCCTCAATATATGTGATGATGCAGGATTCCCAGTGAGTCCAAGATTATGGTCTCCGCCATGTTTTGCAACTGATTTCTTTTGAGTCCATAATTCTCCAAAAATGATCTCGTAGCTATTGGGATGGTCCCCCTGCTTCCGAACCAAAGTCCTACGTATAAATGTTTTCTTTCTATTCTTGAATCTTTTTTGCCTTGTTCCTGGTCACTTGTTTCATATCTGATAGTGGGATCCACTATCAGTGCTTCATTTTTGTGGCACTAAATGTCAAGATATCCACAAATCTTGTCGACCCATCTGTATCAAGGCCAAAAACTTCCTGAAAACATTTGTACTTTTTCATTTCCAAAAGTCCTGCTACTTCTTTCTTTATGCGGTTGTGCCGGCGGGTAACGAGAAGCATGTTATGAGGACATTTTCCTAACACATGTGAAGGGGTTAATAAATAAAAACAAAACTTAGAAAGTTTCTAAAATCTTAAAATAATTCATTTAAAAATTAGATTGTATAAATATCATTAAAAATTTTAAATTAATACTTGTTACAATCACTAAAGTTTTTAAAACAATACTTTTTTTTTTTAATAGTTCTTAATAGTTAAAAATAGAAAAAAAGATCATGTTAAGTTTTAAATATTAATCATGTACATTTTGAGCTAATTTAAACATTTTCAGGTCCCTTCAGTTTTCATTTATCATCACATTACTGACAGAGTATCTAAGAGCCAATTTTTTTTATGTCTTATTGATGGAGTTTATTCATAAAATATTTGATGAAATAAACATCCCGTTTATGTGAAGTATCATTTTAAATGATTATGCAAGAGAGTAAATATATATATATTTTCTTATGCTTCTGTAAAGGGTTTTTAATGTATCGAACTGTATTCTACTTGTTATGTGGCAATATTTTGTTACCATTTACTTTGCATTTAAGTTTGACTAAAAACATTAAAAACGACTTTGTGCGAAACACTGAAATATTTTCACTGAGTAAAAAATATAAATTAACATCATCTAACCATGATATACAAATATATTGTTAATTATTATATCTAAATAACAATTTCTGTATTACTAACAACAATATTTAAACACTAACAACAGCCAAAAATTTGAAAAGAGTAATACTAACTACAAAGATTTCTATACTTTATCGAAGCTAAGACATGAATACATTTAGAAACACATTGCATTTTGTTTGATTCATTAGATATCATTAAAGAATAAAATACTTAAAAAATTCAGTCGAATACAAGACAATTAGATATTCATGTTCATAAATATTAGAAATATTTACAATCAATTCTTATAAAAATCATTATGTCGTTTGAGCACTAATACCTTCTCATGTCCTGACAAATGTTCATATACATTTAATATTCTAAATTTATGAATGATTGATTATTGAGTAACTATTTTTTTAAAATTAAGATTTGGCTACAATCTTAAATGCATGATTAACTGCTAAATGTTTAATATTGAAAAATTAATTCACCATAATTAGTAGTTAAGTACAATAAATGCTTGAAGTTACCTAAAAAACTACTTAAAAATTTAATATACTTTTGTTTTTAAGTTATTCTTTTTTATTTCACATAAGTTCAAATAACGCTTAAAAAATAAATATAATGGTGTTCCATAAGTTAAGCCATAATAAATATAATATAATTGTTGTTTAAGGTTGATTTCTTGCAATAAAAGAACTGTTCTCCTCTATTACTCTCTTCCATCTTTCAGGAAGACTCATTATTATACTCTCTTTCTAAACTTGCAAAATATTCATCGAGGGAAAACTAATGGGACACCCTAATACATTAAATCTGAGATATTATTCAAAATTTAAACATCCAGTAAATCAATGATGAAAATAAAACTAACACATAAATACAATAGAACACTAACTTCTGCCCCCAGGAAGAATATTAGTCTAAGATCCGAACTTGAAACGATCTGTACCGAGCTGATAATAGAATGAAACATATTTTATAACAAATTTAGTATATTAGAAAATATGTTAAGAATGGGTTGCCTAAAAAAATCCTAGACAGACTATTTTTAATTATTTAAAAAAAAAAAATATTTTTAATTAAATGTTGCAACATCATGACAATAAGAAAACTTTTACCCTGACTTAAAGTATCAAAGGTATAGAATGTGCAGCCGTAGAGTTGCCTAATATTTTCCTGGACAAACTATCAGTTGTCAGGTATAAGCGGGTATGTCGATATCAGTTATCTGCACCGGCTTGATAATGGAAAAAAAATATATCAATATAAGCGTTGTTTAATTGCAAACACATTGATATAGCGTTGTCTGCAAAAAACTTGGTCCTAATCTGGGTTGCCAAATTTTAAAGATTAAATTTTAACGCGAGTAGAAACGTGTGACAGAGAGATCTGAGTTGAGTATAGCGTGTAATAATAAAGGATCCAACATTGCAGCCGCACATAATCGGACATTGAATATAAGAAATTTTGTAATCCCATATAAAATTACAGGACCATTTTTTACACAAATACCAAATTACAGGGTAAATGTTTTCTTATTATCATGATGTTGTAACATTTAATTAAAAATATTTAAAAAAAAATAATTAAAAATAGTCGGCCCAGGATTTTTTTTATCCAACCCATTCTTAACATATTTTCTAATATACTAAATTTATTATAAAATATTTTTCATTCTATCATCAGCTTGGTGCAGATCGTTTCAAGTTTGGATCTTCTACTATATCATTTTGAACCCATTGGACAATCTATAGAGATGCAGCACACTAAACTGAATTCAGCTTACCAGGAGACTTGACGCTTCTACCTCAACTTTTATTTCTCATTTTATATATACATACATATTAAATAAATAAACATTTGCGTAGTGTTATAACAATATTCTGAATATTCCTCCACACTGAATGTTAGTGAACATTACACAAAAATTAAGCAAAAGAAATGATGTATAAATGTCTCATAAATTAACACTTAGTTCAAACGCCCACATACCAAACAAAGAAAGACAGAGGGAAATAAAAAATCATTTTCACATTTAAGGTTTGGAGGTCATCTAAGTACAGTTTTAAATTTATGCATATACACATCAAAATGCAAGTTATTGTGATGTTATTCAAAGATTTTCTATCATTATTCTATTGCTTTGATAATCTGTGGAAGACCTGGTCCCATACAGGTCAAAGTATTAAGACTTTACTGTGAAACATGAAGAAAACAAATATAAAAAAAAAGTTTGAATACTATTTCACATAAATTAAATAGTTTTAAGTTCTTTAACTTCAAATAGTTATCTAAATACATATCAAACTGTCTTCTTATACTTATAAAGTTGAAACATGCATATATTTAAAGAAAAACACTTTAATTACATTAAAAATATAATTATTTCAATAAGAAAAGTAACAGTATGACCAATATTTCAGATCATTACATATTCATATGTACAAAGATTTACAAAATAATATACACATATTATATACAAGTATTTGATAAATTCACAGCTGGTTTCTGTTTCACTTTGTGCTATAACATAGAGTTAATTGTACCTGGACTCCAGGTATTGTTTTGAATACTTTCTTTTTGGATATTGGTCAAAACGGAGACAGATTGCTTCAGCGTGGACTGTGCTTGACGAACAACTGGACATGTCGGACGCCAGTCTGCTGACTTCTGAGAGTGGACTAAAAGCAATTAAAAGTCTTTGTAATTAATATTTTTTAAATAATTGCAATGATAAGTAGACCCAAAATATTTATAACTGATTCATAAAATCATTCAAACATTTGTTCTTTGTATTTATTACACTTAATTGAGATATTAGTCTTGTGTTATATTTGTATTAATTGTTTAATCAAATTAAATTAAAAATAGTTTGTTTTTTTATGAGGAAAATATTTCTTTTTTTGGTTTGCATGTTATATTTACGTATTTATATTCAATAGTGTAGGGATTAGACAGATAACAATGTCCCCATTTTTTGTACCATTAGTAGTAATACTAACCTACTAACCCAGTTTTAGAACTTATTTTTTTTACAGTTAGGTTAATAGAAGATTTTTTTATTTTTTTTATAAATCAAATGGTTTTTATATTTTTTTTTTGTAAATTTTCCTCATATTTTTTTTTATTAAACTTTTATTTATTTTGTTTACTTTCAATTTTAGCTTTTTATTTAATATTACCTTTTTTATTTTTTATTTTTAATGATTAAGTACTCAAGACCAGCTCTTTTCGAAACAGGATCGAGTCTACGTTAGCCCAGTCTTTTATTTTGTTTTAATGTCACTCATCCCAACACAAACATTAATAACTGTGAATGGAATCAGTTGATGTACCATTTTCATCAATGTTAAAATTCAATTAAAATGAATAAAAGTTATTTCATAAATATAAAAATCATTAATTAATTTTAAAATGCGAAAATTATCTAAGGTGGGTGGGTACTTACAGCCAATGCTGTGCATCAATACTCAATGAAATAGTGGCAAAGTTAAATATCAGCCCCCAACTTTATTCTTAGACTTTGACCTTCACCTTAAAGAATCTATACCTATATTTTTATTTTTTTTTATTGTGCTATTTATTATTTACATTTTTCTCCTCTTTTTTAATATTTCAATATATATATATATATATATATATATATATATATATATATATATATATATATATATTGTAATATACCCATTTTTCATAATTATTGTAGTAAATTATTTATTATTGATTATTGTGTTAGGCAGGCTAACAATAAGATAAGAAGTAAAATTTAAATTTAAATATCAGCTCCAATTTGATTGTATGTTTACAAACATAGCATCCATTTTGGATGCTAAGTAAAAAGGGTGCTGGCAGGTACCTACCAGGTAAGAGATAGGTAAAAAAGGGTAGGTATCTTTATACCTGTTCATAGTCAGTTTTTGAGTGGAGAGCTGGGGAGGTAGGAGTTGCTGTGTGAACATGGAGAATAATTATAGTTAGCCTGCATATTGTTTGTTTTATTGTTTTGTAAGTTATTATTATTATGATTAAAAAAGTTATATAAAAGATTGAGTGCCTGATTGTCAAGAACCCATATCATACCCTGAGAGTAAAATGAATAATAATTAAGTAAATATTGAGATAAATTAATTTTGTTTATAAAAGAATATTTTTTAAAAATAAGCATATTATATATATATATATATATATATATATATATATATATATATATATATATATATATATTTGAATTTTTTATTAATAATTATTTTTAAAAATCAGTATAATATCACAATAATCAACGTTAATAATCCACAGATTTATGATTGACCTGTTCCCGTTATGAATGCGCAGTACTCTATACAGTATAGTTTTCCCTTCTTAAACCTGTACTGCACATAAGAAAGAAGACAAAAAAGTCCTGTGAGAACAAATCTTAAGAAAGGGGAAAACATTTGTATGATAAATGTAATTTTTATTGATATTTTTTTTGCAATATCGTTGTTAAGAAACATCATTATTATACTTCAAGATTTAATTCTCTCTATAAGAAGATTGTTATTAAAACTGATCTATAGTACATATAATTTCACATAAAAACAAGCTTTTCAATAGCATAAATAATTGTTTAAGAAACAAATAAATAAAATGAAAACATTGAATGTATGAATTAGAATGTTTGAACTGTGCAATGATCAAGGAGAGCAAAAAAATTACCCAAACAATATTCAAAAATATGCTAATGTATATAGGAGCATAATAACACTATAGCATAAAAAACTACTGCTACAATTATGATATAATAAGGCCTCTATTGACACTGATACCACCAGCAATTTTCAGTAACATTGCTCCTTTTTCTTAACTCTCTTAAAATCCAAACCAGTTGATAAGACCAAACAAAGTTTTCTCATTTACCATGAGTAAAATATAACATTTTTTATTTTATTTTTTAATGATTGTTACAAAAAAAATTGTCTGTTACAGTCATTAAATTTTGTTTAGTCGAGCTGAAAATTAATTAAAATTTTTCCTGTGAAATTTCATTATTGTTCCATGAAAATATTAGATTCCATAAAATAATAAAAAAGTAGAAATTATTATCAATAAAAATGTGAAGTAAAAAACAGAGTTCAACACAGGTGTTGTTAGCAACAGGATGGAACGTATAGCTGAATAGCTACTGGTCCCAAGAGGGAAAATTGAGGGAGGCAGTGAAGGTTAGCATAGTTACCCCAATCGCTTACAGGATTTCGACCGGCGGATGAACTCCATGTTGACCTGGTGGCTCTGGGGCTCGTTCTGCATGTTGTGCTGCTTGATGCACCCACAGAAGCATATCACCTGCCTGAAGTACACTCTGAACCTGGAACAATAAAAAAAAAAAAAAAAAAAATCATATAGTTTATAAAAGCCTAAAATAAAATAATATAATACTATTTTATTTTTTTTTTTAATTTGTATCTCTAGAACCCATAAAGGGTCTTAGGTACAGAACATATCAAAGTTCTCACTTTTTATAACCCACAAACACGCAAGAAGTAACACCCATGGCTGAAACAACAAAAAATAATTACCCTGCCACAGTTGGGCTCAAACTTGCGACCCAGAGAACAGTATCCTGGTGATCTATCCAATAGCATGTAATATTTTGAACTGATTTAGTTATTCAATGTTGACTATTATAGTCGTATTCGGCTTTAGGAAAGTTTTTCTGTCTAAACTATTTATATTAGAAAATGCTTATAAGCTACATAAAGTCCACTTGATAGTAGGTTGTTACAAAACTACTGTAATGCTCTTAGGTTAATTTACACCTTTCCTTAAAACCTTAGCGAAACATAGGTGTCGATGATCTGCTTTGTCTTTGTCTAGAGACCATTGTTTCTGCCTTTATATTCTACCTCATAACTGTTTGCATGACATCAAAAAAATTGCCAATTTATAAATATTAAATAATAGTGTGATTGTGTTTATCTTATGTTGGTTAATTTTTAAAATTATAATTGCTTGAAACATATGTAACAGCAGACCATTGTAAGAATAGCTGGAACAGTCACTTTTAGATATGGTTCTTTACCAAGCATTTGTAAGAAAATGAGTGAAGGTATCTAGGAGTATATTGATTTAGCAAGGTGTTTACTTATACATATATTCCATACATAAATATCTTGTAGATTTTGTACTGCAAGTCCATAGAGATAGATATCTGACAAATTAAGATTCTACAAACATCATAAGAATGATGAAAGGTATTATGACACTAGAAGGATAGAAAGATATCAGTCTCGATGGATTGATGGAGTAGTAAAGGATGCTAAATCCAAGGATCCAAAACTGGAGGAAAGGGCCTATATACTCATAGTGATGACTGGAGGAAATTAGCAAGTGACTGTGGAGCAAAGAGTGACAGTTAATGCATTCAGTAAATTAGGAACTGAACTAGTAATATTTTTAACATCTTTTCATTACTCAATAAAGTTTTAAATGAGCGATTTTCCGGCGATCAGGATATCAGATAGTTTATCAGATAAAATACTGATAAACCGATCTGAACTGGATTTGAATGACTAAATCATCCACATTATTTGTATGCTAAGAGGAAATTCAAAAAGGCACTTGGGAGCGAATACATTCATTTTTGTAACACAGTGATTTCCAACAAAATGTTTTTGGCTAACCTCTTTTTTCAATCAGTCCAATTAAAGGAACCCCAAAATTAAAAAATCATATATATATATATATATATATATATATATATATATATTATATGTAAATTTTTCATCCGACTCCATCTAAATATCACGAAAGTCCTTGAAGAGCTAGTTTGAATCACCTATCCAAAAGGTACGATGTACATGTTTAAATTTGTTTCAAAGCATACTAAAACATCTCCTTTCATGACCTAAAAAAATTTAATATAAAAAGTTATTAATATATTAAGTAATCAATACTAGATTTCCATGCAAAAATTACTTGATTAAAGTACATTCGTTCATACTGAATATTTCCTAAAATGAATATAGCACCTACAAAACACCATCTTAATTTTAAGATGCATCCGAATAACAGTAACTTTTGGTTCAATTACAGTTGGAATAAATCGTTCTATAAATAATGTACTAACGATTTAGTGTCCGCGATTCAAATAAATTATAAAAGATAATCCGAGATAGTATATGCTAGATCTGGGCTCTAAAAACCGATTACGATCCGCGAAATATCGTACCCTGGGATTTACTAAAATTTAGAAATATAATAAAGTGACTAGTTCCATCAAATATCACGCGAAATTTGATGTATGTGTGCAATATGAGAGTGATTTTTGTAGCAAGCGAAGGCTCACCAAATATATTTCATTAAGGTAATTTAAAATAATTTCCCAATGTCATTTCCACTAGTCGGGAGCCACTGTTGTAGCGCGAACTTCAGTTTCTGCTAATTGCTGAAAGTAATAAGTATCCACCCTAACAGGAATCCATCTCTTTAATGAATGAGGATAGTAACCTTGAGAATCTGAAGTACAGATGTACAGCTCGTACTAATCAGCCAAACATTATAATTTTACCCTAAATTATAAATAAATGAATGTTACTTGTTGTTCATCCAGTAGTAGATTATCGGGTTGACCATGGCGTTGGACATGGCGAGCCAATAGAAGGCGAGGTAGAGGTGAGGGATGTAGGTACTGAAGGTCACCGAGCGGTTGTGGTAGGCGTAGATGAAGTAGCCGTGGTAGGGCAGCCAGCAGATGGCGAAGATGGCGATCACCGTGATGAACATTCGAACCACCTGCAATTTAAACAATATTTGTAATTTGTATTCGATTAGTTAGCAAGACGAATATGTCCAAAGTGATATTTTATCTTCATTGAATTAAATATTTTCTCAGTCTCTGATAAATGCTTTCAACGATAATCCTACTACTACTATGAATAAAACATATTCAGTGAAGCCTAGAAAAGTATAAATAATTCAATACTATAAACTTCCCCTAGGAGTCACCTGTGGTGTAGTGGTTAGCATAACAGCCTTATATGCCCAAGAAGCTGGTTCAAACCCGGTAGATGGCACTTCAATTTTTTAAAGGGAGTAAAATTATTTGGTTATGGTCCTTTGGGATGTAAAATAGTGTGCGATGTCAGGTACTCGTTAAACATTCCTGCCCTAATTAAAACTGGACAGGCAAAATTTAGGACTCACACTGTAGCATCGTCCGATTAGCCATTTTAAGATGAAGTGAAGTTAAATAAATAAACTAACAAACAAATAAAGAGAAGCGTGGATAATCATAAACCTTGGGATGAATTTTATGCAAAATTATGTTGGGCGTTCGTTTTGCTAACGACAAACTTTCCTCTAAAATGTACGAGAGGAACTCTGAAAGAGATTTAGAAGGAAAAACTGAAAAAAGTGCTTTTTTTTTAAAAGGTTTTTTTAAGATGGCCGAAAACGCACAAGGGTTAAAACTTGAGTTTTTAATGAGAGGAGCAGTACAAAAAATCGTGCCTAAAAATTAAATTTACCCCACCTTTTTCTAGCCAAAATCGTATTTCTACTGGGCTATATCTGATTTTAATGAAAAGGTTGCTGTATAATCTCGGGCGTATATTGTCTTAAATATGAAATTTCAGTTTCATACTTTTCGTTTTTGCACTGGACACACACTTTTTTGCGGGACTTGGTCATTTGGACTCAGGGGATTCTAAAACGTATAATTCCGTTTAAAACTGAAATTAGAAAATTTAACCATCCCAATACTTTTCCTTAATATATATTTCACTTTTAGGTAAAAGTGAAAATAAATTATGAGGATAAATAGGTCCAAACCGACTGAAACATTTAATGTTTTCGCCAACAATTCATTAAAGTGAATTTCGATATCTACTCATTAGTTAATAACACTCCGAACGTATTAGAAGTAATCTTATCATCATTTAATATATTATTCAAGACTTTTATATTACTATGTAAACGATAGAAACCGACATGGTAGCATATTCATTTTTAATGGTGTAGTGCCTGTTTCATCATTCTTTTAGCATAAATTTACTTTTAAAATTCATTAAAATTTTTTGGTCTAATTATACTGGGCTATAAACAGAATACTGTTGCATGTTATAAGCATTTTACACCTTTTTACGATTTTCTCGAAAACCGGTTTAATGATTTTGATTTTGATTGGTAACGATGTATAATTTGTGTGGCTTTAATATCATCTAGGTTTTATTCTGATTGAAATAGTTTGACATGGTTTAAATCCTGATTTTCTAAATTTTCTTTCTTTGAAGTACCTTTAATTTTGTAGATTCCATATATTCTTTTAAACATTGATGAAAAACGAATAAATAAATAACTTGAACGAATGTAATATGTAAGCAGAGGAGAAATAGCAAAAAAATATTTTTTTTGTATGCATTTTTTGAATATGAAAGAAGCTACATAGATGTTTAATATACCGTTTGTAAGCTAAAGATTTTAGAAATAATATTATCTTATACACAAAATTGTAAAAGTTAGCGCAGAGCTAATAATATAATATAATTATATCCGACAGGCGATGTCACTATGTCTTAGCGAAATCGGCCAAGCCGTTCACGCGTGATGCGATCACCAAGGGAAGAGGGAGTTCATTTTTAATAATATTTTCATTATAAATAAATTTTTTTTTGTTATATACATATGTTTGAATAAATTTGAGAGATAAACAAGAAAAGAAAAAAAAGAGAATAAAATGAGTAATTTAGGAAAAAAAAGCGTTAAAATAAATTTGAAAGGAAAAAAAATGTTAAAAGAAAAAAAAAATTAATCTATTTTTATATATATTGCATGCTAAGATTTTATAGATGTTAATATATTTATATAAAAAATTGTCCATTAAAGAAAAAACAAAGTAAGCTGTGTTATTAGCAACCCAATTAGGTTGGGCAGCACTACTTGTTGAATAAAGAGTATATCTCTGCTGTTAATACCTTAGAACATTACAGAAACAAAATCTAAGGACCAAAGTAATTTTTCTATTTATTTTATTTCATAAGACCCTTCTCCTTGATATTATAAACACAACAAAAAAATAATTAGCAAACGGTCAAGCGTTTCACGCGTTATACGATCACCCAGGGAAAAGGGGAATCATCCTTATATATAATATATAATATATATATATATATATATATATATATATATATTTTATTATTAATAAAACATATGTTTCTATTGATACTCAATTTAATTAATTCTTTAGAATTATTTCAGCTCTATAGTATTTAAAAAATTATTAAAAATATTTTAACAACTGGGGTAAGTAAAAGTCATGTGTTCCACGACGCAACAGATTTTTTTATCTACCTTTGAGGCACCGGAACCTCAATAATGAACTGACAGTTTCCCTCACCCCCTTTATAAAATAGAGACGGTATGGCCTGGAAGACGACCTACCCCCTTGAGGACGGAGCTATACTCCAAGTTATGCCAGAGCAGCTTACTCCACTCCCGTCGTATTTTGGGGTATTTCCCAACCTTTTAAGATTTATGACGATGGCAAGGCTGCTACTAGGAAAATATATGTATATATACCAGGAGGCTGGTCCACGTTTGCGAAATTTATCGTAGAACGATATCGTGGAAAACTTAATATTTACAATAATATAGAATAAGCAATTGTCATTTTTTAATTTTTACTTTCACTTACTATATATACTTAGTAAGGGAAAGTATTGCGATCGTGAAAATTTTCGAATTCCAGTTTTCAACGGAAATAGACATTTTATGGTCCCCTGAATCCAAATAACCAACTCCCGCAAAAAGGTCTGTGTGTGTCAATCATTCATTCCTTATGTACAGTAAATAAAAAAAAAATAAAAATAAAAATTACAAAGAAGAATAAATAAATGAACAGTAATAGAGATGTATAATATACCGTCGGAAAGATAAAGATTTTAGAAAAAAAATATTACCTTAAAGACAAACTAGTTAAAGGTGCACAGCGATTAAATTGCAAAGTCATGAAAAACAGATTAAACTAACTGATTGTTATAGATAATAATATCATAGATTATTTAATAAGACACATGTTTAAACATCGAAACTCAATGTGCTCAATTTTGTTTATGTTTTTGTGAAGTTCTATATAATTCATATAATTAGGTATAAAATAGAATTTATGTCAATTTCGAAAACATTGAATTAAGTCGGCTCTAATAAAGTTAATACACTATTTTAAAGTTATTTGGAGTTCCCAAACCGATTTTTCATACTATAAATTAATGACAAGGGTAATATAAAAAAATAAAAAATTGTCTAGCATGATTGGTTTATTTTTTTCAATAATGAACCTTTGTAATCGACCAAAATAAATCTCTCCCTCCCTCTTGAAAATTTGAGGTCTTACGTTTTAAGATACGTAAGACCCAATTAACAAATAAATAAAATTAGTCTTGAAATTAATAACGGTTATGTCGCTCTTCATATTAGTTAATTGCCTGTAAATAGCTATATGAAATGTTATACACTTGTATTGTTATTTTGAAATAATAAATCATTGTGTAATGATTCGCAGGGTTGTTTTTTTTTATTATTTTTTTTATTTTTATTTGCAAAATATTATTCAGAATTAACATAAAATATAAGCATATATACAGTTTGTTGCTCTGTATATCTTACATATTAATTATGATTTAATTTTAATATGAGAGTATGCTATACATAAATACATGTATACACACACACATACACACACACACACACACAGACACACACACACACACATATATATATATATATATATATACATTGTGTATATATTAGGCCCTGTCCAGTTAGGGTCGGCACACCTCTAACCTCCTCCTGGACTCCTGTAGCTAGGGTCAGCCCCCAGTAAGCTTTGATTGACAGGCTTAGAAATTTACAGTTAATTCAAGATCGATCTCTATTGACAGATTATTTAGACTCGATTTTAAGAATAATTAAGATGATGATTGTTAAGTGTGTTAAAAATTATGTGAATAAAAAGTTAATAAAATCGAACTAAACTACATAAAAAATCTGGTATGCGAAAAATACGACTTTCCCTTACCTCCTTTGTTAAAACAAATTTAAGAACTTTTCAATTAAGTTAGAGTAATAAAAAAATCTGGTGCGCGCAATACACTACTTTCACTTACCTCTAGGGTTAAAATCAATTTAAGAACTTTAAAATATTGTTAGAGATGAAATATATAGGTATGTGAACGTAGAACAGGTTAAGGAATTAATTAAATTGTTTCGTTATAAACATGTGTTTTATTATGTAATTTATAATATTATTATCTAGGAAAAATCAGTGCTTTTCATCACTCTCCATTAAATTCTACAATTTTGTGTATAAGATGGTATTTTTGTAAAATCTTTAGTTTTCCAACGGTATATTATACATGTATATTACTGTTCTTAAGTTAAAAAACAAAAAATTGCATTAAAAACACATTTGTTCAGTTTTCTCCTTTAATTGTTCATCAAGTTAGCTCAACGTGCATATTTAGCTGTTGATTATCAATAGTAACAAGATAAAATAGCTATTGTTAGAGAATCTATAGAGTTAAAGGTACTTTAGATGAAGAAAATTTAAAATATCGGCATTTAAGCACTGTGAGACCATTTTAATCAGAATGAAACCTACATTATATTAAAGCCCATTAAATTTTACATCGATATAGCGAGTTTAATCAAAATCGTCGGAACCGTATATTAATGTTCTTATGTTAAAAAAACATAAAAATTGACTAAACAATGTTATTTTGCTCTTTTTTTATTTAGTTGGTTACCGAATTCATTTAACTTACATATTTATTATTTTTTTACCAATGCTAAAAAACATGAAATGGTTAATTTTATCGAATCTACAAAATTAAAGGTACTTTAGAAGAAGGAAGAAAATAGCGACATTTATACTCTGTCCTACTATTTCAATAAGAATGAAATATACATATTATTAAAACCCATCAAATTTTACATCGATATAGCAAATTTAATAAAAATCGTTATAGACGTTTTTAAGAAATTCATAAAAAGATCTAAAATTCATGGTATAAAGTGGCTCTTCTGGTTCGCCGATTTAGATAAAAAAGTTGCAGTGACATCTCAGGCTTATAGTTGTATTAAATATTTAGAGCTTCGTACGAATTTTCGTTTTCTTGGTAGATTTACCACATACACACACTCTCAGCGGGAATTGGTAATTCTGGCTCATGGGAACCCTAAAACTGTGATTCGAAAATATTTACTAATGCAAAAATACGTTGAGTTTCGATAGAAACTTATTTATTATAGATTAAATAATCTAGTATATTGTTATAGTATGATATTATAATAGATTATTTAATCTTTATATTTTTAGCAATCACATAGTTTTATTCACTTTTCATCACCCTCCATTACCTTTTACAACCTTGTGTACAGGACAACAGTTTTCTGAACTCATTAGCTTTCTTACGCCTTGTTAGACATTTATATTATTATTCTAATGGTAAAAACTAGAGCTACCATTCCCATTGATTTTAATAATTTTCCAATTCCTACTTCGGACAAAATTCGATATTTAGGTATTAACTTGGACAAAAGACTGGCCTGGAGTCTGTTTATAAGGTTTTGCTAAAACTAATATGGACATACTAATAGAACTTCGGGGTTCTGCTAAACGATCAAACATCCATAAGTCTTTTCAGGCGACTAAATAATATAACGCACCATTTTACGTGACAAATGATGTTATACATAACGACTTGAACATATATCAACGATTTCAACCACTGCTAGAGAACATTACAATAACTTCCTCCAAAGACTAACATACATCACGAATCCACTAACCAAACATTAAAATGCCCAAGCAATCCTTACTGCCCATCCAGACCACAGACCAAGAGATATGCAGAACGCGCTCTTCTCAGATGAGCCGCTGCTTCAGCAGTCCACACATCTGCTTATTGCAAAATAATTGCAGATCGCAAATAACATTGTATGAAGGTTATTTGTTAACTGATTCAAGTAAATAAATGAAGTAAAAAGTTAAATAAAAAAATAAAGTAAACAAAAAAAAAAACCTAACAATTTTCTTTTTCTTTTCTTCTCTAGTTGATTATCATATTTGTTCACCTTTTATATTTACCCATTATTTGTCAAATCTAACATGATTATATAGTCATTTATTTCGCGTTTACAACATTTAAGGTACTTCGGATAAATTTTAACCCATCTGAATTTAAGCGCTGAACGACTATTTCCATCAAAATGAAACCGACATGGTATCAAACAAGGTGTTTATGTATAGAGAGGTGGGCTCATTTTGGTCTGCAAAATAGCATAACATATTTTGTTAACGTCATTGGTCCTTGTTATATTATTGGTATAGATGTGATAATAGTCTTTTGAGATGAAAAATCTATAATTAAATAACAACTAGTCTACTTTTTTTTTGGAAGAAATTAATGAAAAAAAAAAGGACTGGGTTTTTCGCAATGCATAATGTAAATTAAATTAATTATCTGACATACAATACTTATTTAATTCACATACGCACCAATAATACATAATAGTTTTTTTTTTGTGCATATGTTCTGTAAGCTCCTTTCTTATACTTTAATGCAAAATTAAAATACGATATATTTTTTTTTTTTTAGGATGATTTACTGTACTATCAATTAACTTCTTACGTCTCTCAGAAAGCCTTATTTCGTCCTCTTTTCAAAATATTTGAGAACATTATGCATACTCACGTATAAACTTTTACAATATACAAAAACGACGACTTTAACCTTACCAGTAAAATGTTCTATTTGATAATTTATCATCCGCAACCGCACAAGGTTTTCAGACATATTTTAAGTTTAATATTGTCAAAGAACACCACAAAGCAATCAAATAACTTAGAAAAAATAATCTTTACACCTCAACATAAAACAATTTTTTTCTAAATGTTTAATTAACAAACATTTTTTTCGGAACAAGGTCCTACAGGGTAATGGTCGGAGGAACCACATTTGCCAAAAAAATTGTTTGTAGCGGTGTAACCCAAGGTTCTGTATTGAGTACTACCTTGTTCTCTATCGCAATTGGAACAATCACTGACTGTATAACTCCTAACGTCACTGGCTAGTTATTTTCTGATGATTTTTCTGTTGTAAATCACGTGATCTTCAAAACATCAAGATGAGTCTTCAAAATACTGTTGATAAATTAGCTTCGTGGTCACAAAGAACAGCGTTTAAGTTCTCAACAAGTAAAACATGTTGCGTTCACATTAATCGCCAAAGAAATCCAGGTATTCCACCACAAGTCAATCTAAATAATATTCCTCTAGTCTACTCTAATCATGTTCGGTTTTTAGGTCTATATCTTGATAGTAAGCTAACCTGGTCCGTCCATATAGATCAACTTCATTCTAAGACCGTGAGTAGATTAAAAATCCTGAAGAAATTGGGAAACACCAGATGGGGTTCAGACAGGAAAACAATGCTCCGCATACACGAGGCATTGATACTTACCAAAATAGATCACGGTTGCTTCATCTTTTCCCCGGCTACTCAAAATAAGATTAAGAAATTAGATGCAGTCCACCATGCCGGCATACGCCTATCAACCGGAGCTTTTAGAACGAGCCCAGTGAACAGTCTTTGTGTTGATGCAGGAGTTCTGCCTCTCTCGTATCGACACCAAAAGCTCGCTGCTAAATATATCACTAAAATGTACACACAACCAGACAACCCTGCTTACAGTTCCTTATTTCAACATGAAAATGCTGGAAAATATGAAAGATTGAAAAATTCCTCTTTTCCTCTCTGGTATCGAATGAGATGGGTTATTTCTGAATTGGTGCAGCATCATTTCACAAAACCAGAGAACAAGCTACCATCATGGACAGTGTCACCTCCTCACGTCAACTGTGAAATGTTAAAAGTTTCTAAGGAAAAAAAGTGTTCCCCTCAAGAAATATCTCAAACTTTCCTTGCAGAACTTAATAAATATCAGTATAACAAAATCCTTTATACCGATGGTTCTAAAACAATTGAATCGACGTCGTGCGCTGTATTAGACGGTGATCGAACTCACAAGTACAAACCTAATAGTACTTGTAGTGTTTTCACTGCCGAATTGACAGCTATTATAAAAGCAGTTCATCTAGCCAGAACAAGATTAGAAAAGTCAGTAATCATTTGTTCTGACTCGCTCAGTGCTATCAGAGCCATTTTCAATCCATTCTCAGCAAACTACTTCTATTGTACAGGAGGTCCACTTCGCAATCAAACAGTTAGAGGACTTCTCAAAAAAAAATATATTATTTTGGATTCCCAGTCATTCCGGAATATCAGGGAATGAGGAAGTCGACAGCGCAGCAACAGAGGCACATTCACTAGAAGAAATAACGCCCTCTTTCATTTCATCATCTGAGCTGTTTCAGCCAATAAACGCGAAGATCATAGATGAATGGGAACAGTCTTGGATTGGACCGCTCTTGAAAACAACAAATTGAAAAATGTCAAACCGACCATCATCTGCTGGGTCTCATCATCAAGAAAGTGGAGCCGTGAGGAGGTAGTTATCGCCGGCCTGAGGATAGGACACTGCCGTCTCACTCATGAGCACCTCATGGCACGAAGGGATCCACCTCGATGTCAACTGTGTAAAGTGGCTCGCACAGTAAGTCATATTTTTGGATAGTGTCCTCGTTACAGTAGGGAATTCGTAAAATGTAGCGTTCCACGTAAAGTCTCCGAGGTATTAAGCGATAGTGATCGGGCCGTCGACGGAGTCATTCAACTGGTGAAGAACATTTGTTTATATCACCTAATTTAACACATTCAGGCTACTTTACGCACTTTTTGATATTTTACTCACAAATTTTATTTATTTATTTATTTTATTTTTTATTATTATTATTTTTTTTTTATTTATTATTATTTTTATTTTTTTTGTATTTATTTTTTTTTCTCCTGATCATAGGTAAGTTAATCGTCTTCTGAAGATGTTTTGGGCAATAATAACCACTCGCAGTTTTTTGCCCTTAAAACCAAAACAACAACAACAAACATTTTCTTATAAGAAATATGGAAATCTATACCAAAAATAGTACAAGGCGGTATGTACACAAACGAACTAAACTTGATCTTCTTTAATACAGCATTAGGTATGATTGGTGTATTTTATTACATATTGCAATAAAGATTATTTTTTTTTTTAAATGTTATATTATCCCATATTTCAGAGTTTGTGAGATGTCGTATTATAATATTACTCGAGAGATTAATGATTTTAAGAATCTATTGATTTATAAAGATTAATTTTTTTTTAAATTATGAAACAAGACTAGGTATGGAACTTATGATGTTTTTGTCATTTTTCGGAAGTTTTGAGTTTTAATGCTAACTACGACTTGCCTCTTTACCTTGAACTACTTTTATTATTTGTCCCACTCTTCACGCCAGCATAGCGCTATTCAAAACTGCGACGAACTGTTTACCTCCCCCCCAAAAAAAAGAAAACAGAAAAAAAAGCTATTTATTAAAAGCCTTTAATTTAAAAATAATGATGCAATTAACACTATTTTTTTTCAAAGTAAAAAAGTTACATGAAAACTACACCCTTGGCAAGCAATGACTTTAAATTGACTTGCCAAGCTAGAAGGAAAATAAGTCCTTTCATGAAACAGGCTGATTAACGAAACAACTGGATCATATTAGCTTTGCGAATAATTTATTCCATGGAACTCTCCGTAATTGATGTTACCAGTTTAATTTATCCTTGACACGACAACAAATGATTTAATAGCTTTTGAAGTTTTATGTAAGCAACAAATATTCAGATTCCCATTATGGGAGTGTATTAATTCATTTTCCTAAGTATAATAATTTGATGCGCGTAACATGAGACTTTTACTTACCTCGTTTGTTATAATCGAATTAAGAACTTTTAAATAAAGTTAGATTTCGGAAACCTTTAAACAATTACATTATGTTTCGTTGGAAACGTACGTTTTAAATTAAATAATATTACAGTGAAAATTGTTATGTACAACCATCACCTAAGTAATGTCTTATTCGTCACTGTACTTTACCTTAAATAACGTTGTATATAAGATAACATTATTTTAAAATCTTAAGCTTTCCATCGGTATATTACACATACTATTCTTATCATAAAAAAATCAATCAGACTCTGTTGTTAAAAATAATTACATTTATCATAATCAACATTGAATTAAAAAAAAAAAAATACTACCTCTAACATGAGTATCTGGAACATGAAAAGATGAAAAAAATCTGGTGTGTACAAAACACGACTTTCACTTATCTCCGTTGTTAAATTTAATTTAAAAATTGTTAAATACAGTTAAATAAAGACTTGAAAAAACGTTAAAGAAATCAGATTAACAAATATTTTTGCTCTTTGCTCCTTTAATTGATATACTGATTACTGATGAAATTTCAATTTGTTTTCTTTTACTTTTCTATTTCTTTATAATTATTCTCCGTTTTTTGGTTTAAAAACACCACTAAATTTTTCTCTATCTTCAAAAATAACAGAGTTATGGGCGTTTATACGGGCTGGATTTCAATTTTAGCTTTACTGATTATAATATTCTATACACATTTTTCTCTATTTTCAAAAATAACTGAGTTGCGGGCGTATTTATTGATAATATTTCAAATTTATTTTTTTCTTTTCTCTCTTTTTATAATTATTCACGGTTTTTAGGTTAATAAACACTGATAAATTTTTCTCTATCTCCAAAAATAACTGAGTTATTGAATTAAATCACTTTTAATCGACCGTTATTTTAAAAATAACCAGCTGATATAAACGCCTAGGTGTGAATATCATCGTTGCATGCCCTAGTATTTTTGTGGCAAAATAAAAAAAAAAAAAAAATGGTCCAGTAGTTTCGGAAAAATGCCGCGGACGGCGGACCAACGGATTTTTTTTTATTCGTTATAGAAAGGTTTATTATTGAAAATGATTAACCAAAAATCATCAAAATTGATGAGACACATTTGGGATCATCTCCTCGTGAGTACAATTAAAGTATGGCATCAAATGGAATACTTTATTCGTTGTGCATAGAAATAGTTTGAAGAGTAACATAATGCTTTTATGCATTATAGTTACTATTATCATAAAGGCATATAAATTAACAAAAAATAGAATATTTGCAAGCAAAGTCGCGGATTACAGCTGGTCTATTTATGTTTATAATTGGGATAGTTTATTATATGTGGTAGATATATATGTGACAGCAGAAGTTCTAAACTTTAAGATTTAAAAAAGACTTCTTTTTTTATACTTTTTTTTTTTTTAGACTTTTTAACGATCATTAGACAATTTAGGCTAATAATCGTTTGCATATTGAATAGCGCCAACTCGTGATAGAGTGAATAGCTCATAACAATATCGTTAGGAAGATAAGCTCTCATAAGAGATAACAGTAAAGGTTGGAAAGCTATTGTGAACCTCTTACCGGATTAGATTGAACTCCTTCCGAGAGGAGTCCGTTCCCACTGCCCTGAGTAACTGTTCAATTTACAAATTAAAAAGACCAGGTGAGAGGGAAGGATCAGAAGGGTTAGAAGATTCTTATGGCTATTTAAGTACATAGTTCCAACAGATACTATTGCATCGCGCTCCCCTTTAAACTTTAACCGTTGGAATATGTAACATATATGTATCATTAAGTATATATGAGACGTTGATTTCCAAAAGGTACCATTCTAGGAAACATTACAGGAAGCGCAAAGATCTATCATTACTATATAATTAATTAAACTAAATTATTTAATTTTTTTCGCATTAAAATCTATATATTTTTTTCTATATTATTCTCTGTAAATATAAAATGATAACGCGATTTTGTGTTCCGTGACCTTCTTCTAAACAACAATATTTATTTTAATATGTTTTTTTACTATCATTTGAGGCATTCATTCCTGAAGGTTTATAAGTAAAATAAATTGCAATTTACATTTTCTTTAAATGGGAAAAATAAATTTTATGTAAATAAGTCATCAAAAAATTATTCCTGAAATATAATTATTAACATTGGCGTATATACCGTTGGATACCAAAATACATGCCGTTGGAAAGCGCAAGAATTTAAAAAAAATAGTATGCAATAAAATAAATTGTACCAGTAAATATAAAGTTGTAAGTTTGTAAACTTATGAACACATTTTATTGGTAAAGAGGGAGGTTATCACCGTCGTACAGGATATATTTTTCCATTTAGCACGCAAGATCTTAGAAAAAAATATTACGTACCGCATTACAAAACACGGAAAAGATTGACCCAGAAGTAGAAAATAGAACATCCAAAGCCAACCAGGTCTATTACCCTATCTGCAACAGCATAGTTGGGCTCAGGGAAGTTGGCAAGGAAACAAAAAGACACATTTACAAGTCTGTGTACCTCCCAACCCTCACGTATGGAAGCGAAAGCTGGATTATGCTCGACAAGCAAGTTAACCGAGTGGCAGCAGTCGAGATGAAGTTCCTGCGGAGAGCTGCTGGATTGAGGAAAGGACCGCGTCAGGAATGAACGCATTAGAGAAGATCTAGAGGTGCCGGAACTTGTTGGAGAACCGACAATTGAAGGGGTTTGGCCACGTTTGTCGGATGGAGGAGGAAGGAGATCCACGAAAAATTCTGGAAGCACGACCCACTACTATATATATTCAGGGGATTGGAGAGAGGAGAGGCAAAACACTCCAAGAAATGAAGCGGCTTAGGAGGGACCGAGAGGCATGGCTGAATTGGATAGAGGCTCCTCGACGCTAGTTATGGCACGAAGATGAAGTCAAAGAAGAAAAGAAGTATTGTAATTAAGTTGTTAAAATAAATGGCAAGTTATTATAAATCTATTAACTAACATTGTTATTAATTATTTCAAAGTAGCGACATTACACAGGCCTGTTGGGCCTTCACTAGAGACAGAGGAAACTATCTTCATTTGTTTGAGAGGAAAATATTAAGAATAATTATAGGCCCGGTTAGAGAAGGAGACACCTGGAGAAGGAGGAAGGCTGTATTGCGATCCTGATATAACCAAGTGGATTAAGATTGGGAGACTCCGATCTTCGGGTGACGTGTCGAGGATGGTGGAAGATGGAATTCCCATGAAGACAATGGTCGAGGAGCTTCATGGAGAGCTGCAGCAATAGATAGAGCCAACTGGCGGAGGCTTTAGAAAAAGCCTTGACCCGAACGGGTTGTTGCGCCAAATATGTTATGTTATGTAAATTTTAATAATTAAAATAAGTTATTTGTAATTTAGTTTAAACTAAAACTGAATCCAAACACCATGGGACCTAAAATGAATATATGAAAAATATTAAAGTTAATTTCATTTGAATAAATAAATAAAAAATCTGGTGAGTGCAACACACGACTTTCACTTAAATTCATTGTTAAAATAAATTTAAGCACTTTTATATAAAGTTAGAGTTGAAAGAATTACGTTCAGTTTCAATGGAAAACATGAGAATAAAAATTATTATATACACTCACTCAAAAAAAGTTTCCATACAGCATGCTTTTATTTTGCAAAGCTATTAATTTTCAACTTAACAATTTCGTAATGTAAAATATTAGATACAAAAATATATTTATTTATTTTCATTTCATCATTAATATAAAACGAGGCAGAATGTAATTTGTTAATGTTAGGTCAAAAAAGTTTCCTACACATTAATATTAATCCTATTTGTTGTACTATGACCGTCTTTCCAATGTAATATGTATAAATCTTTACTCGATAATCAAATCTTAGTTCAGTACCAACTTTACTTGGGCCTGGGAAACTGATTTCTTTTGAATATGCGCGTTTCTCGTGAGTTGAGAGAGCTCATGGTTCGCAGAGCTTGTCAATAAGAAAAATTGCATATTTATTGAATAAGCTACATGCTAATGAACAGTATGGACTACAATGACATAGAAAGCTAAAATCTTTGGAGGATAGATCCATTGATGGAAGACAAGAGACTAGAGAATAGCCAGTGATGAGACATCCTTGCTGAAGTCTATGCAAATCCTCACACTACCGCAACCTCGATGGTCATCATAATAAATAGTGATATCATAATGGTCGAGTAGCAAGAAGAAAGCCCATCATCTGTAAGTTAAAGCAGATGAAGCGGCTGCAATTTGCTAGGTAGTTTGTAAATAAACCCAAATATGGCTGGGAACGGGTTATATTCTCTTAGGAATCCAAATTCAATATTTTTGGGCCAGATGTAAGGCCAAAAGTGTGGAAATCTACCTCAGCTTTAAAAACTAAAAATTTATTTATGGGTGTATGGAAACTTTTTTTGAGTAAGTGTACATAAATGTGATTATTTTATCCGCTTTGCATATTAGATAACGTTTTAACACGGATATTAGATATTTTTTGGCAGGGGCTCTGTAACTGTTATTGTTTAACTTTTTTTTCAACCTCAGTTTGACACTCTCTAACAGAGAGTGTTGTTCGGATCGAACATTTTCGAACAGTATCCATTTTAGAAATAAGTGGAGAATATTTTTCGTTCTACAACATTTGTCACTATGGCCTTTCATATTGGAGGTATATTGATTCGAATAAAAAAAAAAAAAAATCACGTTTTGCAACATTTTTTGAGTGGTGGAACTTAAAAGACACTTATTGTGTATGAAAAGCTGTCTTGGGTTGCTCGCATTGAAAATTTGAAGTCATTTAAGTATATAACACTTGCCGCCAGGACTTACTGTTGACGAGCAATATTTTTAAAAATAAAAAAAGTCACGTTTTGCCTAATTTTTTTTATCGTTGGTGCTTTTTTGACTCGCAGAAATTTCAGTTTCATACGACTGTTTTTGATATATATATATATATATATATATATGTATATATATATATATATATATATATATATATATATATATATATATATATATATATATATATATATATATACCACATAAACACACAATTAATAATAATTGTATAAAAAAATAAAATGAGTATGATTATAATAAGATAAGTGAATGAACTGCCCGGTGGTAGCATACCAAGGTCTGATTTCAGTTAAAAGGTCACGTGGTCATCCTATTGTCAGTCTTCTATTCCTTCCTAGAATACTAGGCAGGGTAGGTTTGTGGGGGCAGGGAATTAAGCCTTGAATATCTATTTCGGTCTAAGCCTGACACAAATGGGATATTTAGGGCTTTATTTGAAACTAAATGAGGGGCGTTAGAAATTTTCCAGAGGAATTTGGATGTTTGAGGTGTCAGATGGTTTTGCATAGCACTAAAGCCCCATCCCTCAAGTGCCAATAGGTCTGCTAGTGGTAGGAAAAGTGAGCTTTTCATGAAGGATTGGAATTTGGAACCACTTTGTTCTTCATCAGAATGTATGGAGTTGACTTTTTATATGTTTTCTTCAAAATAAAAAATAATCAAAGGACAGATAAAAAAAATACCATAAAATAAATTAAAGAAAAAAAATGTGGCAATAGAGTGTGTGGCAATTCATTTCAAATTTCTAAAATAAGAAGCAAGAAACAATAACTTTTTATTTTGTGTCAAATGCGCATGAAAATTATGCTTTGGGTATTAATTACTCGTCAAATGAATTATTTTCTATATAAAATAAAATAAATTCATTAATATAGTGGATATTATGTTAAAATCTAATTTTGTATGATCGACACCTGGAATACAGATTTCATGGACTAAAAATATGACTTATTTATCGCCTATAGACGGTCGCACGTATCCCACCTCTACGACGAGTTAAAGTGGTTAATCCCAAACTTTCGAAGACAATATTTCCTTGGATCATTCCTTTATCAAATCATAAACTCCCACCATCCATTTTATGTCTACAGCCTTTTGATGTTTAAATCCTCAACCCATCATCCGGAAACAAGATCCCGTCCGTCCGACCTCCACACTCCTTTCCATAGAACCAAAAAATATGACTGCTCCTTTTTAGCTCGGTCCTCTTCCTTATGGAATACCCTCCCTTCAAACATCCTTCATGCTCCTTCCCTCTCATCGTTTAAATCCCTCCTCTTTCAATACTTCCTTTCTCTTCAGTCAAATGTAAGCTAATTTTTATCATGCCAACTTATGTAAGGTGAATTTTACTTTAATGAGATGTAAAAGTTACATTTTATGTTTATTCTTATTTATTTATTCCTAGAATTTGTAAATATAGATGACACTATGACCCTTTATTTTTTTTTATTATTATTATTATTATTTTATTTATTTTTTATTCTTGTGTTATCAAATTGTATTTATATATTGTTTTTGGCCAGTTATAATTTATTATTTACATCATAATTGTTATTCTTAAGGGACATTGTCCCAGAATAAAGTTTTGTTTTCTATTCTATTCTATTCTATATGTCGTAGAAATTTTAAATATATAGTACATATTCGACGCATAATTAACGATTGATGATATTTTTTTTCGGCGAAAAATTGTTTTGTGTTTAACGTGAAAAAATAAGATAATAATGAAAGCATTTGTATGTTTTTATGGGAAGCTGACCAGGAAAAAAGGGGACAAACTTCAAATAGCTTCATTTGAATCGCAAATAAAGTGATTAAAACGATTTCAAACTTTCGGGGAATTGAAGCAGATCAGTACTCGGCCCTTTGTGTTGCTATTGTAAGGCTCTTAAATACCAAACAAAACATGTTTTTTTACATCTTCGATAATTGCCCAGTTATGATTTTTTTCCCCCGTGTTTTGGGTCATTAATGTTACTATGCTGTCAGTAATGAATCTATTACCTAATTATTATTTCAGAATAACTATAGTTATGATTTAGACTACAATAAAGAATTCAATGATTACTTGCTTTCAACACTTCCCTAAAGGGTAATTGGAGTTTAGGATTCTTCTATAATTCTGTTGCTACCATTTGTGTGCTTCCTGGAAAGTGTATACAGAAACTTGTGGCTCTGGATAAAAGGCTGCTCAACCTTGAATTTAATTGGATATCACAATCAAAAAGTTAGCCGCTTTTAGTTTTGTAGAACTTTACCGACTTCTCTGATGCGAAAATATTAATAAGGAATAAAAATACTCTTTTGATATGTGTATTAAATGACTTATTATCTAAAGACATTGTATGTGTCTTTAACTCCCGACTGTAGCCACATCTGTAAGCGAATCTGGTGCTATCACACTGAATCCCAAAACTACGAACGATGGGTCGTCTCAGAGCTTCGAGCGGTGATCACCTGGCAATGTATCATGGCAATATCGCTTACGTTTTAAGGACTGAAGAAGCTTGTAAGTTGTGCGGTCTAATCATCACTAATGGCCTCAAGGATCTGCCTTTATTGAGTCTCATAGAAATCTCGACACGAATGAGGAATCGCTACATCTTTACGAGAAGGAACTCATACCGCCTCAACAACTTACTACAACTGTACTTTCTTTTTTTCAACCTCCAAACTGAGGATACTTATCGTCACCTACAACGTTTCCAAGATTCTTATTCCAAGATACTTACAAAGATAATAGTGAGGACCACTGCTTAGAGAAAAAACACCAGACTTGCACACACTACTCGACCTCTCAAAAGATTCCAGATACATCCGAACATGACATATAAAGTTGATGGACTCTCCAAAATACTTAACTAATCCCCAAACCCTGACGCTAGCTCCGTCACCAGTTATATGGCAGGAAGTAGTTGGAACAACCAACGACTAATAGTTTGCAACTATGATGTGGACACAAGTTTTTAGAATTAAGGTTTTAGTCTTAGTTTTTTATCATGCTGGTGACACTTGTTTGATTTGACATTTGATGACACTCATTATCAGTAAATAATGATCCAATTTCTGCATTCCAAACTCTTTTGGAAAACTGCAACCAAATACATCAGATACCTTGGTATCAAAATTGGAGAATTAAAAAACTCCAACAAATCCCATAAAATAACCTTTACCCTTCGTCTTAAACCTATGACTCCCTGTCCTTCAGTATTCTTTAATAAGTTACCGCTAGTCCCTGTTGAACAGATCCGATACCCAAAACTCCTTCTTGACAAACGACTTACTTGGAAACCTCATACAAGACTGAAACGAATGAAAACTGCTCGACATTTTCGGCTACTTTAACACTTACATGACAAACGTTCTAATCATTCACTAAAATACAAACGGCTCATTTAAATGAGTATTGTAAGAATAATCTAGACGTACAGAGTTGAGCTTCGGGGCTCTACTGAACCATCGAATCTCTTTTAAATCCAATCCGAAAATCTTCATAAAATCCTCAACGCTCCCTACTTTGTCACAAACAAACTCATCCATGCTCACCTTAAGGTTCCGTATGTCACTGACTTAGCCCAAACCAAGTACCTCTCCTTCCATAACAAACTCCATTCCCACTCTGATCCATTAGTTTCAATCCTTTCTCCCTCTTCAATATCTGCTAATCCTCCGAGGCGTCTGAAAAGAACATTGCCTCGAGACCTTCTAGTTTGGATTATTTTTAGCGTGCTGCCAATAGGTAGCTTCTCAGCAAGTCTGATTCATGTTTGTTTTATTTTAGTATATTTACAAGTTGTGTTATATAATATATTTTTTCTTCTTCTTTTTGGCATTAGAGCTCTCCATACAGCCAGGACCAGCACATAATTACTAATTATTTACAGTAACACCTTATTTATAATTATTACTTTATATAAATAATAGATGTAGCTTTATAATACATCATACTGTTTTTTGCTTAGATAGATAACTGTTATATAAAGCATATTTTAACAACTAAACGCAGAATAGCGCTAAAACTCTCAAAAAAATTATTAAGTTCAACATACTCTGCCATACCAACGAACACCAACATCACTCAAGTAAATGTGAGAGATAAAGCGTAAACCAGTTGGAATCAGAATTCACGCGAAGCAACTTAAGCGAAATTTCATCTCTGTTTAAGTTTTAAGTTAAGAGTTAGATAACTTTTGAAGTTGACTTTAATAGAAAATAGAAAATAAACTTTATTTACATTTTTACATATTGACAAAAAATTTATAAATGATTTCGGATGAGACATCCTTACAATCATCAAATGTCTGGTTCATTTGGTAGTTATAATCTAATTATCTAATCTACAAGTAGTGGTAAAATTAAATTGATATTAACTATGGTAGTAGGAAAAACTAAGTAAAAAACCTACATATAAAAAAAAACAAAAAAAAAAAAAAAAAACAGATAACACAATTGATAATATAAAATTAGAAATTAAGATAAACTAGTTTAAGTTAGCAACACATGTTTAGTTCTTTTATGAGTGTAGCGTTTTAGAGATGCTTTATTATAGTTACCGATTTCCTTTATTAAAGGATTTTTGGAGACTGGTGTTTTACTGAAGTAAGAAGCTGTTTGAGTATGGACAAAATGTTTAATTGTTGGAAGCTGTAAGTCCTGGAGCATAGATGATATTTTAGTGTAGCGGGGGTAGTTGTTAATTATCCGCATTGATAGATTTTGAATTCTTTCAAGTTTTTGGTAGTTAGTCAAGCAGGTTGAGCTCCAGACTGGCGAGGCGTATGTGATTAACGGGCGAATAACTGATTTGTATATTATTAATTTGTTATGAGAGCTCAAAGGGGATTTTTTGTTGAAGTATGGGAACATTTTAAATATTAATTTTTTGGCTATATCGATTTTTTCTATTGATATGGTCTGTGAATGTAAGAGATTTGTCTAATGTTATGCCTAGGTACTGTACGGATTTTGACCAAGGGATGAGAGCTGAATTTATCTTGATTTGGTGGTTGATTTGTGGGCGACGTTTAGTGAAAAGAATTGCTTCGGATTTGGTGGGATTAATTTTCAATTTCCATTTTATGCAATATTTGTGAAATTTTTTAAAATATTGTTGAAGGCGATTCACTATTGTATCGATGCGATATGATGAGGTATACAATGCTGTATCATCAGCGTATAATGACCTCGTCACAAATGGATGGGCTGGTAAGTCAGAAATGAATAAATTAAATAGGATTGGAGATAGGCAAGAGCCTTGAGGAAGACCCGCTGAGATGGGGAGGATGTCGGAAGTAGATGTGCCAACTTGAATATAAAACTGTCTATTTGTTAAATAGGAGTGAATGATGTTAATCAGGTATGGTGGGAAGTTGAATGAGATTAATTTGTATATGAGCCCGGAGTGCCAAATGGTATCAAATGCTTTTTCGAGGTCTAGAAGGAGCATGCCGGTATGTTTGCGTTCGTTAAAGGCTTTTGTGATGAAGTCAGTAAGTCGTGCTAATTGGTCAATAGTGCAGTGGTGATTTCTAAAACCAAATTGTTCGTCTATTAGGAGGTTCTTTACTCTAATGTGCTTGTTAATTCTTTTGAGAATTAGTTTCTCCAGAATTTTAGAAAGTATATTTAGTAGACTTATAGGTCTGTAGTTCGAAACATTACTATGGTCTTTATTCGGTTTTTTTATTACTATAGTTTTGGAAGTTTTCCAGATGATAGGAAAGTAGCTATATCTCAATGTGCAATTAAATACTTTAGTTAAAAAATAAATCGATTTTCGGCTTAGATTTTTAATAACTAAGGAGGGGATGCTGTCATCACCTGGGGCTTTTTTTGGTTTCAATTCTTTAATGATATTTGCGATTTCTTTCGGAGAGATGGAAGAGAAATTAACAATAAAAGGTGATTTTAAATAATCGCGGACGGATTTTAGAATTTTACGGTTGTGGTGATTTGAACCAAGGAGAGAGGTGATTGAATGAGTTGTCTGGAAATGCTTGACTAATAGCTGAGCTTTTTCCCTGTCCAGATATGCGTAGCCGTCGTTATTTTTTAAAGGTGGAATTTTCGGGGACTGCTTAGTTAAATTTTTGTGAATTTTCCACATGTTATTGTCCCCTGGCTGACAAGATTTCAAAACCGTAGCCCAGTTTTCGTTTTTCCAGTCATGGAGACGTTTTTTAATGTAACTGTTTAGTTTATTATAGACTAATTTGGTTTTTGGAATTTTGTTACGCTGGAAATATCTTTTTAATCTATTTTTTAAATATATTAATGCTCTGAGTCGATATGGTAAATTATTATGACAATACGGGTGGTAATATTGTTGTGGAATGGATAAGGACATGGATAATTTTATATGTTCATAAAAAGCGATTAGTGTGGTATCGATTTCTTTCGAATTATTTATGGTTGGGTTTATATCGATTCGAGAATCTAGCTCTTTCCTGAACTTTGGCCAGTCAGCGTCTTTGAGCGAAAATTTGAGTATTTTGGAAATTTTTGGTAAAGGAGATTGTATACGAAGAATCACGGGATTGTGGTCCGAATTTAAACATGGTAAAGCAATAAGAGGTGATAAGTTGTAAATATTTTTTGTAAGAGCCAAATCGATGATGCTAGGTTTGTAATTACGTTGAGTCGGAATATGGGTTGGTTCAAACGGACTGTGTAATTGAATATGATTTTTTACTATAAAATTTAGAATTAATTTACCGTTTTTATTTGTTCTGTTACAGTTCCACTGTGTGTGTTTGGCGTTTAGATCGCCAAAAATGATAACTTGTTTATTTAAATTAAATAGTTTACTAATATCTGGGATATTTATTTTATTTGGTGGGATATATACAGATATTACAGTGGTTGACTTGTTGTTAATAATTGTATTAATAGCGACGGCTTCGGTAAACATTAAGTCAGGAACCTGTATAAAATGATGCTGAATATCGGACCGCACTAAAAGCATGACCCCCCCTCCAGCTCTACTACGGTCACGTCTGTAAATGACATATCCCGGAAGAGAGAAACGATCAGTTTCAGAAAGACGTGTTTCACAAACAGAGACTAAATGGGGTTGATTATGATTTAAAAATAATTTAAATTCTACATCGTTTCCACGAATAGTTTGTGCGTTCCACATCATAAGTTTAATTTTACTATTGGCACTAGTCATTAGAATTTTCCGAATGAGTTGTAGCCCCTATTGTAATGTAAACAAGAAAGTATGTTGTAAAAGAGTACGGGATATAAAGATCGCTGATAATTATTATTGTGAAATTGAAGCTAAGGCTAAAGTTGTTCGTACAGCAGCTTACACAATAGGAATTTAGCAAGACACTGTGTATAAACAACTTTACATCGCTAACACTCATAAGAGATTTGAACAAATAAATATTACGAATATTTTTGCATAATAGAATGACCATTAATCCAACATAGAAAGTAATCCTTCTACTAGAATAAAGATTTTTGACATGCCATCTTCGGCGCTTTTTAGTTGTAATAAAATTTTTTTAAAGTTTGTAATTAATTTACTTACATTAAATAAATTGAATATGTTTTTTATCTCTTTAAAACAATCAGACATGGTAGGTTCGTTAGAGGTGTTGTTGGCGGTTTTCGGAGAGAATGTGTTTTGAGGCCACGGAGATTTCGGGGTTGGTAGAACTGGAAATTCTTGGTCGGTTTGTTTAAATGTTTTTCGTGGGATAGCTCGAAGTGCTGGATTTTTTTTGCTTAACTGTAATTCGAGATTTCTTTGATATTTCGTACATTCCGTGGAATTTGAAAAATGTTCATCGGAGCAATTACAACATTTGGGTTTGAATCCGTCGATTAGTGTATTTGGGCAGTCCTTTGAAAGATGGTCTTCGGCACATTTCAGACATTTTGGATTTTTAAAGCAATTACGTGCCACGTGGTTAAATTCTTGACACTTGTAACATTGAGTTATAGTTTTGTTGGATCTATATTTTTCCCATTTTATTACAATGTTACAACTATAGCGAATGTTATTTAATTTGGCTAGCTGTTCTTTATTGTCTAAAATTACTATTAATATCGGAAGCTTTATAGACCCGTTGGCAGATTTTTTCTCCATTTGGTAGATTTTATGAATGGCTAAACCTTGATTTTGTAGGTCAGTCGAAATTTCTTCAATGGGGAACTGAGGAGGCATACCTTTTAAAATAATTTTAGGTTTCGTTTCATTTTTTGGAGTGAACGTGTGAAAGCCGAGATTGAGATCTTTTAAGAAATTTTTTACAAGTTCAAAGTCTTCACTATTTTGAACATAGATTGTGGTTTTGTTCATATTATATTTTATATTTAAGTTTTTCACTTTTAATTTTAAATTGTTAATAGCACCACTGATGTTGTTGTAAGATGAATTTACTATTATGGGGGGATATTGACTTTTGCTCTGTTTTTGACTTATTATGTTTTTTAAGATTTCGGTATCTTCTTCATCTAAATCGGAAAGTATATCATAACTATTGGAGGTTTCAATGTTGAACTCACCTCTTTTACGTTTTGTTGACGTGCTGGCTGTCTGTTCGGCCATAGTTCGTGCTTGGCCCCCGACCGGGGCACTCTTGTTTGTATTTGTTTGATTGGTGAACAATTTGAGTAACAAACAAATGAGAAACACAAAATAAAAGATTTTTCGAAAGAAAAAAGAATGACTGTAATAAAATCACTGACTAAAGGAGAGACTGATTAGACCACTGAACTGTACCCTACGGCTGCTAGACGTGGACTGACTTTAATAGATTTTTTTGGTGAAACCGAGCCTTTGAATGACATCATGCTGAAAAATGAATTCTTTTCTGGTTTTGTTTCTTTTAGTTTTAACTGTCCATTCGTCATTAAAAAATATTTTTGAGCCCACCGAACCTTAGGGAATCAACCCTGAAAATATCAAATGTTTTTTGAGATGGTCGAGCAACCTGTGCTAGATCACATAGTAAGGAAAGTCCCATTATTAATGCATATATCTAGAATTGGAAATAACATTTTAAAACTTACCAACAATGCATTTCACGTTAATTTTTTTTCCATTGGTAAATGTAATGAATATCCAGGCAGTCTCACGTTTTGGCCTCTTAAACCATTTCAAAGTATGCACTATGCATATTATTGCCACATTTTTGACCTCTTTATCAACAATTTCAGCCATCCAGAAACACCGTACACGGGTCTTCGGACAATAGTTTATGTTCTACGAAATGGGAGTGTTTAAAATCCTAATCTCGAGAAGATATGATTGGTTAATTTGAATTCATTTAACTCTTCTACACTTTTAAAAGCTTCAATACTTTTATCATCTTAATTTAAAAAATGTAAATACTTTTAAAAGTTTTATTCTTATTGTTTTTGTGGAGTATTCTTGACATTAATGGTGCATTTGCATATTAAGTGTTATGATTGTAAAATGGATAATAAGTAATATTGCGTACCTAAATAGGATTTTAGATAGGAACACGTGGTTGATAATTTAATGTTTCAAGTTTATCATTCTTTTTTTAAAACCAGGCAAACCTTCCAACAAAACTTCATCCTACAGGCCTATTAGTCTACTTCCCATCCTCTCAAAAATCTTCGATAGGCTTCTTCTTAAACGTGTCCTACCCATATTAGAAACTCAAAATCTTCCTTCCCATCAGTTTGGATTCCGTCCTCAGCATTCCACAGTTCAACAGGGGCTCCGAGTTGTAGATCATATTTCCTCAGCTCTTGAATGCAAAGAGTATTGTTCTGGTGCGTTTCTGGACATAGCGCAAGCTTTTGACCGGGTATGACACACTGGATTACTCTTCAAGCTGAAAACCCATTTGTTCTCCGATCCTATCTCTCAAACTGTTCCTTCCGAGTTCGCTGTGGTGTAGAATTTTCCAACCTTTATCCCGTTGAGGCCGGTGTTCCTTAAGGCAGGGTCTTGGGACCCGTCCTCTACATCCTTTACACTGCTGATATTCCTACCCATCCTGATACCTTTCTGGCAGCTTTTGCAGAGGACACCGCCATCCTATCATTCAGTTCCAACCCTTAAACCTTCAGAGACACCTTTTCCTTATCGAACACTGGTGTAATAACTGGCGTGTAAAGGTGAACGAAGCCAAATGTAAACACATAACCTTTACTCTTAGACGAGAATCCTGTCCGCCAGTTTATTTCAACTCATTACCAATTCCTCTCTCAGATACAGTCCGGTATCTTGGCATACTGTTAGACAAAAGATTGACTTGGAACCCACATACAAGACTTAAAAGACAAGAACTCCACCGACGATTTGGACAGTTATACCGACTACTCAACAGAAAGTCTGAACTTACAGTTGACAACAAATTATTAATCTAAAGACAATACTGAAATCCATCTGGACCTACGGATTTGAACTGTGGGGGACAGCTAAACGTACTAACATCAAACGCATTCAGTCCTTTCAATCCAAAGTCCTCCGTACAATAGTAGATGCTCCTTATTATGTCTCCAACTATACCTTGCACCACGACCTTAATGTTCTATTTATTTCAGACCTAATTCCATCCAAATTTTCCAAATTCCACCAGAACCTCATTCATCATCCTAATCCTCTAGCTCAAGCCCTATCCAGCTCCACTCATCCATACAACCCACCTAGAAGGTTGAAACGGCAGTGGCCCCGCGACCTTTTGTAAATGTATTGGAGTTCTAGCACTGGCTAGATTCTTCACTCAATGTGATGTATGTATGAGTGTGTGTGTATATAGGTATAAGTGAATTCTTGACTTTATTGTATTGATTCATTATTGTGTATATATTTTATTGTATTTTTATGTTGTGTAAATATTGTATGAATGTAGTATTTATGATATCTTTCACCACTACTATTGCTGTACAAATTGGGACAGATTGTAATTTTACTCAATAAAAATTGTTGTTGTTGAAGAATGTTTCAAGTTATAAATAAACATTATACCCTTCTCACTTAACCTTAATTTTTTTTATTATTTCAAATCTAAATTAAGTCTTATATAAAAGTAATTCTCCCGACATGGTCAACTAATAAAAACACTTGTATAGGCTGTAGTACCCTAGTCTGGAAACGCATTTTGAATTTTTGTCTGGGTAATTTTATTGTTTGTTAGAGGTTTAGTCTTAAGTGAAAAGTGGTTAATTTCTATTTATGTACTGTAAGTAGTAGGAGGACTCAAGAAAAATAAAGTATATATAATAGAAATGATATAATATAATTTAATCTTTTTATTCATGACGAAAATATTAAGATGAAGTGACCTGTTTAATGTTGACAGACAGAATGTTTGTAACACGTTATCTCACTAGTCAAGACCATAAGACAGGCCGTCCAGAACATGTCTAGAAGTCACTGACTAAGGCTGTCAGAGATAAGGTGATGGATTCTGAGAGTATCTCGGACAGGGATCTCTAGATATATCGTCTAGTCAGAAGATAGCGAATTTAGAACAACTAGATGGGGTTGGCGCTTATCTTTATCATTACATTAATAAATATCACGATTTGGTTAAAATATTGTTATTATTAAACCTAGATATGTGATGAGGGTGGTTCCAGTTATATTACTCAATAACAGTAATTATGAGATGAGGTCAGATGTAAAAAAAAAAATTTACTTTTATGTATATATATATATATATATATATATATATATATATATATATATATATCCTATCCTATGTATAAACATAGACGGAGGATCGAAATGTCCAAATAAAGAAAATTAAAAAGGAGTGATAGTTTAATGATCTAAAACCCGAATCATTTCAAATAAAATTATATATATATATATATATATATATATATATATATATATATATAAGTAGAATGTTTTGTAAATATATATATATATTTTTTTTTTTTTACATTTGGTTTCATCTCATTATATTATATATATATATAAACATTTAAAAATTTTACGATTCTTATAATATATTGTAATTACTCAAGCAAATGGAAACGAAAGAATTACAGCTTCATCCACATTATTGAATAAAAAATTGAAAAATACAACAATAAAAATAACCTTAAATGACTTTTTCTGTATACTTTATGTTAGGTATACTTATGAAAATTACAATAATTGTTTATATAAACTGTGTTGTTAACAAACATTACAATGACAAATGCTTTGAAGATAAATAGCTGCTTTAGGAATAAGTTTTACAGATAAACTTTCGCTTTAGTAACTTTGTGTAATGTATGATTCGAACGGGTTAACACTTCATCTCTTCTAATTTGAGTCGCGATTCAACAAAAAATAGGAAGTTAGTTTTTATTATGAAATATTTCGCCCACTTGTTGCAACATAGGTTCAGTTTATAATAGTATAATCGAGTGTCCTAGAGATCTGTGGCTGTTTATGGCTCTAACTTTTAACGCATTTCTAAAAAATGTTGTACTTTTTTTTTTTTAATTATTTCGTTATGTGATAATTCTACTAGACGTAAATTCATAAATATTATTATTGTTTTATAAAACTGCTTGCAAACTCTTGAGAGCATAAAACTTTAAATTTAACAGTAACCAGAAGAAGAAAAACATTCTTTATTCAGGGAATTTTTTCTAAATATTTGGGAAATTTTCCTCTAAGAATAACATTAGATTTGAAATAATATGAGAGATATATCTGGGCTATGAACATAAACTTAATGAAAATTCTTCTAGTGATAATGATATAAAAAACACTGCAAAAATTAAATTAACGAAAGTTCACTACAAACAAAATTGAGATATTATGTATAAATACATTATACAAATTAAATTCCTACTAAATCTCATTGTCAGACAATGTCATTGTGGGATGCGAGGATGTACTGAAAAAATAGTATTTGAATGTGGAAAGTGAGGGGGCATGACGGATATTTGATTCAACGGAATTCCATAAAAAATTGGAACAGGCTTATTCATATTTTTCGGGGCATCCACCAAACCATCTAATTCCTCCCGCATCCAATTAATTTACTTACAGTTGTAAAAATCAATAAAATGTATAATAACAAAATATTAATATTTTGTATGAAATAATATAAACAAAAAGGCGTAAAAAATCTCGAAGTTTACTATTTTTCATGTTAAAGCGAATTTCTGTAATTTGCCTTAAGCATTCCATAGTTTTACTCTCGATTCGCCAAAGCCTAGCATGATGGTGCAACAACAGTTTTTGTAAGAGCTTCAGTTTTAGCTGATTTCGATAGCACTTTGATGCGCCTAAAAAGACGGTGGCTCCGAGACCTACTAGTGAAATAATTATTGAAGTTGAGCTGATCATTGGGTAGCTCCTTCATAAGATTTTATCAAGCGAATTGTTACTTTTTTCAAATACATTTAAAAACAATTTTTTTTTTTTTTTGGTTCTGTTGCAATGGGTAAAAAGGTATGAAAGACGGGATATCGTTTCTAACTTGAAGGTGATATATGTTTTTATGTTTCTGTTGTTATAAAATGTTACGTTATTAATATATAAAAAATATATCAAATTTAGATCTTCCGCAAGTCCCGGTTGAACGTATCCGCTATTTCGGAAACTGCTATCGGTTACTTCAACACTTACTAGACACACGCTCTAACCATTCACTTAACTACAAAAGTCACATTTATATGACAATCATAAAGCCTGTCAGGACCTACGCAGTTTAGCTATGGGGCTCTTCTAAACTATCAAACTCTTTCCGTGTCCAATCGTTAAAGCTCCTTACTTTGTCACGAACAAAATCATCCACAAAGACCTTAATGTTCCACATGTTGCCGATTTGGCCCATACCAGATATCACTACTTCCATGAAAAACTCCACTCCCACCCTAATCCATTAGTTTAAATCCTTGCTTCCTCTTTAATTTCTGATAATCAACCGAGGCGTCTGAAAAGAAGATGACCTTGATCCCTTCTTGTTTAGACTAACTACTAAAGAGTGTTGCCAATGGGGAGTTCTCTTAATGTTTTTTTCATGTATTTTATCGTTAATCAGCATATTTACTTGTTGTATAATACTATAGAGTTGTAAATTTCAATAAAAATATATTTTTAAAAATTTAGATCTGATGATTTAATAAATTTAAAATTCAATTCGACTTCGGATGAATGAGAAATATCAGATGGATTATTTATAAATGTCTGAAATTTGTTTTACGTCTATGGATTTAAATTATAATTTGTCGTTTCTTGGAAGCAGATGTAGAACAAAATTAAATTGGTAAATTTATCGTCAACAACGGTCGGTGCATCTGGGTCTAAGACTCTATTTTACTTTCGTTATTAGGGAGAGTTTTTACAACAGGAATATTAAGGTTATTGACTTGCAAGGACTTGAATAAAGCTCTAAAACGGCAAGAAAACTTATTATGAGCGTCTGAAGACCCGGAAATTAAACCTGGATAATAGGGAGGAGTACATACTATCCGTCCCTTTTGTTTCATTCCATTCCTTTCTTATTTGCCTCTTTGCTAATGGGTATTAACTTCAACGTCGGCTCTTCCTAACAGGTCTCCGCTCCTATTAAAATCCAGTGTTTCTCAAACGAACTTTCGTCTGACAACAAACACGCTTATTTGCAGCGATAATTTACCGGCTAATAGAATCCGTGAATCAAAAGTGTCTCCGTCCAGATTTTCGAAACTTTGATTTTGTATTAAGTAACAAAAATCAGTCGATTTATCAATGAGTTTTCTCTAAAGAACATATAAATATAACGGAAAATAAATGGTTGTACTTAATATTATGTAAATATTTAAAAAAAAAAAAACAGGATTTTTTTTATGCCACCAAATAATGATTTGAATGTCAAATATTACTCTCAAAAGCTGATATTTTTTGTTCACCCCCTCCTCGCCTTTGTAGGCTATAAGAGGGTTTCTCGGACCAATGGGTTAGAGCGGGGAATTAATGAAGAGCAAAAATTCTCTCTGCTCCGAAACGCGAACTCGAAAATATTTGATCTCATTCAAATTCGTTAATCAGGTAGCTAAGCAACGCGCGGATTGTGTAGCGCCCGTTAAACCTCTCAGTATTTCTCCCTCAGTTAAGAAGAATCTAAAATTATTATTTAAAAATCATTCAGTGCACAGATTTATTGAAAATATTTGAGGATTTACAACTACAATTGAGCATTTTAGATGTACTTTGTTTGTTTTTCTGTAATTCTTAATTGTTAGCAAATATTTGATTTATTGGGTTGTGTCAAATGAAATGTCCGACTTCAAGGTAAAGGATTTTCATTAAAAACTCGATATGAAAACAAGATAATTTTATTCGAGGTATTTACCTTCTTTTTCTACAAATTTTTCCTAACGTGACACCAACTTTTTTATCCCCGAACTGAAAAACTCTGAGCTTTGAAGTGAAACAAAATCTGAAAACGCACTTTTCACTTGATCATTATTTTCAAAAAGTTTTCCTTTGACGAAGTTATCTAAATTCCTGAACAGGTAGTAATCTGTTGGATACTAGTCGGGAGAATACGGTGGGTGCGGAAGAACTTCGTACATTTTTAATTTCTTATTTTCAATTATCAAATTATTTAAATTTATCAACAAAGAAAATAGTATTTGACTCCTCTCAAAGGTTAGGATTATGTATAGAACTCCACACACACATGCACACATATATAGACGTTTTAAACTTAAGTTAACAATAGTCTATTTTGTTGTTTATAATGGGCTATAAATCGGCAGTGTTGGTAGTTCTTCTTACTTAAGCTTTTTAATTAAATGAATTCTATATAAATAAATTGATTGCCTACACAGCTATATAAATTATGAAACCATCGTAAATTATTCCGAAATAATTAATCATTGTGTAATAATTTAAAGCGTTTGTTTTATTAACATTTATTGACCGGAAGAAATTCGTTCTCTGACAGGAATAGGACATAGAGTCCTGTTTTCCTCCGCAGTGTGATCCGTTGGGGTTCAAAGGCGGTGCAAGTTGGCAGTCAGCAGACTCGAGCAGCATACAGCTTTTATAAATATGCTTTATAAAAGTTGTATGCTTAATGTGAAAAAATAAAATAAAAAGTATACTTTATAAAACTTCTACATCATACATAATAGGCCATTTTCAATATACAGTATAAAAATTTAAAAAATACTGCAAATTGTCATACAATGGTTTATTATTTCCAAATAACTATATTAGGGTATAAATTTTTAAAGGCAATATGAATTTATCTGTTTAAAGGTAATTAACTAATATGAAAAGCCCAAAATAATTCAAAGGAAAATGGTCATACCACTGCTACTTTCAAAACGGTATTACGATATCGAAAAATAAAAAACTGCAAATTATTACACAATGGTTTATTATATACAAATAACTACACAACTGTTTATAAAAGCTGTTTAAAAACAATTACCTTATATAAAAAGCAATACATAATTTAAACGAAAATGGCCTATCGCCACTAAAAACGCTAATCCTCTGCTATTTCCAAACCGATTTCAATGATTCTTTTTTCGTTTTGGAAAAACGAAGGGTTACATTGACCGCCCGAACATCTCGTAATTTAAAAAATAATTGTCATACAGCGTCAGAGTATGAGTAAAGTAAATTATCTACTTTATGAATTTTATCATTTTTTAAAAAATATATATATTTGCATTTATTTGGTAAACATCTCTTGTACGAATGTTTTTAGTTACCTCTTATCGGACTCCCCTCGGAAGCTTGGGGACCGGGGATATCCTCCTCTCTCTCCCCTTTTCCTTCGCAACGACAGCCCTGGTCAGGGATAGATAAGGGAAGTACTAAGCCGCACATCTCCTCTTTTGAGGAAATGACCGTAAACTTTTATAATATAAAATATTTTGAAGATATGATCTAATAAATCAACTGAGAAATAGTGGAGCAAACGCAGTCTATCAACAGGGCTTACATTTCAAGATACGTAGATTCTGAATAACGAATAAAAAAATTAGTTGTTAGTGCTTTTTGACAGATAATTAAATTTTCTACAAACGAAAAATGAATCATTGAAATCGGTTTAAAAATAGCAGAGATATAGTGGTTTGAAAGTAGGAGTGGTGATAGACCATTTTTCTTTCGATTATTTATGGGTTTTTTTAATATTAATTAACTGTCTTTAAAAACTATATAGTGCCTTTGAACAGTTATACCGTAATATTGAAATAATAAAGCACTGCGTATTATAGTTTGCAGTATATTTTTTTAAATTGTATATTAACTATGGCCTATAATGTGCGATGCTGAAGTTTTATAAAGTACTTTTTTATAAAACGACTCTACGTTCTATCAGACAGAGAACGATTTCCTCAGCTGGTGACGGAAAGAAACTACTAGAACTACAAATATTTTGTGTACGAATGGAAAATGGTGTAGGCTAGGGTTTATACAAAAACCGACATTTTAGAAAACCGGTTTTCGAATAGTAATTTTCCCAGAAAACCGGTTTTAGCTCGTTTTGAATTTTTATAAAATAATTTTTTGCTCGAATATGCTGTGATACAAAAAAAAAATTTAAAAAAAAATTTAGAGTGATTATAAGCAGTTTTTGACTTTTGAATTATTTACTGTTCAATTTTATTGATAGTAAAAAATTGTTATGCAATTTAGTAGAACAAAGAAATTATAGTTGACCAGAATTAAATAACTTTAAAAACAATTATTCGTTGTTTATGCATAATTTTCACTATAAGGATGTAAATATTTTTATAACAGTGAAACGAGTCATTCAACAAAGAGTTCAAATAAATAAAAACAATACATTTTCATATTTTTATAATAACCATACTATTTAAAAAAAAAACAATGTTATTAGATACAAATGGATACTTATTAAAAACAATTAGAAAATATATTTAAATATCTTCGATTTCCTTTACTAGCCCATATATCTATATTTATGGAAAATGTTTGCCCTTTATTCTTCATACAACTGAATTCAGTTATAGTTTCATAAAACTTATAAATAAGATTCACAACTCTAGCGTTATTTTGTGGTAAGCAATAATTTCGTTGTTGCAATGACTCTGTTATAAACGAGCTATTTCTTAGGCAATTAATAGATAGTCCATCCAATGCAGCAATCTTTGATACAATTTCTTCTAAACTAGTCCTTCTCACAAAGTTAAGAATACAGGGCTGTGTACTTGTTTGTGAATTTGGGCCGGCATTAGGTGATTTTTTCTCGGTTATTTTATCGGGCACTGCTTTTAAATGATTATGCAGACTGCTTGTACTTGATCTTTTGCAAGTAAGTATTTTATTGCAATAAATACAACGGGCTTTTTCTTTTTCTACTTTTGTAAAATAATTCCACATGTCTGACATTTAGTAGTACAAAGATATAAAAAATATAAATAAAAATTTGTCAAATAAATCTTATTACGTTTCGAGGTACCCTTTGGCTCATCTTCAGATTTTCAATATTATCTAAAATATAATTGAATAAATATTATAACTAATTATATATACATTAAGAACATATTATCTATAAATTAGAAACAATTTATCATTTAAACTATTTACATTTGTTTAATTATTATATATATATATATATATATATTATATATATATATATATATATATATACTTACATTTATTTCCATATTGTATCTCCAATATAGGTCATATAATATTATAATTTATTCACATTAAGTTCATATATATGAATAATAATTATATCAAATTCTAACTTTTCATTATCACATATTAATTTTTCCTGTGCACTTACAACTATCATGTAACTAAAATAGTCTTTATCTAATACCTTTCTTGTGCTAATCAATGTTTTCAAATATCCACAACATTATTTTTATTTAGGTTAGATATTAATAATATATATACATTTATACTTATACATACACACACATACATACATACATACACATACACATACAATGCACACCCATGTATACAAATTCAGATACATATATACATCATATACGTAATTATGGATATTTGAAAACATTGATTAGCACAAGAAAGGTATTAGATAAAGACTATTTTAGTTACATGATAGTTGTAAGTGCACAGGAAAAATTAATATGTGATAATGAAAAGTTAGAATTTGATAGAATTACTATTCATATATATGAACTTAATGTGAATAAATTATAATATTAAATGACCTATATTGAGATACAATATGGAAATAAATGTAAGTATATATATATATATATATATATATATATATATATATATATATATATATATATATATATATAATATTAAACAGAATGTAAATAGTTTAAATGATAAATTGTTTCTAATTTATAGATAATATGTTCTTAATGTATATATAATTAGTTATAATATTTATTCAATTATATTTTAGATAATATTGAAAATCTGAAGATAAGGCATAGGGTACCTCGAAACGTAATAAGATTTATTTGACATGTTTTGATAAATAAATACATATAAACATGATTAGAAGAGAATGTTCCAATTGATATAATCATATCCTAAATTACTCTTCTATAATAGTAATTGATATAAAATAAATAAAAATTTATTTTTTAAAAATATGTTACCTACTTGTTGTTTTCAATTTTTTAAAAAGTGTTATTCATAAATTGAAAACCGGTATTTTCTACTAAAGAACTGGTTTTCGTATTTCATAATATTCTCCAAAAAAAACGGTTTTTAAAACCGACAAACCCTAGTGTGGGCCCTTCCCATTTAAGGATCGGGAGAAGACCAGCCAAAAGAATAGAAGGCAGAGAAGGTGCCCAATCAGTTCATTAAAGACGTTAAAATATAAAAACATTCAACCCTCAACTTCATTATATCTACCCTCAATATTTACGCACGTTGCTAAGTTAACCGGAAAACTTATTCTTTGTCATTCCAAATTGTGAAGGAAAGTTCATTTCACTGAGTTAGAATGTCTAGAGCCTATGATGAATTGAAAATGACCAAAATTACCAATTTCGTAACTAAGAGAACAACGCAGTTTTTGTACCTTGCAGAATACTCTAGCGCCCAGTGGAAAAATTGACCGATTTAGGTGAACAAAATTCTGAAACTTGTCCATATTTAACCTTAGGGGCCCCAGATGACATAAAGAATTATAAAATTAATTAACTAATTAATTTTTCGACACGATTTTTTTTGACGACAGTAGTCAAAAATCAGTTGTTGTTTTTTTTTTTTTTTGTTAAAATCTAAAACCTCCCGGCATTTTACGTTTGAAGTCCCAGAATATGGGGAAAATAAGACAAAAAATCTAATAATGGCTCAGGGTGGCTTAAACCTGCTAGTAGATGTATTTTAAATCATTTAGGAAACTCTTCAAATTATAGATTGTAAAACTTTCGATTCGGAGTGCTTAGTATGAAAAAAATTATGTATCACCCAAAACGCAAAAATCCTTTGCAACATTTAAAGACTAGAAGAATTGAAGGAACATATCATACAAACACATCCTTAGGGTAACTTGGGGATTACATAATTTTTCGTTATTGAATAGGGGTATACATTTAAAAATTGCTAAATTAACTTTACAGGCAGATTGCAACGTATTGTATATTCAATAACGAGATTGAAAATAAAATGTCTTACCTTCCTGAGAAATGTATATTGTTAAATAAAAGCAAAAAGACTTTGCGCTACACACACTTTGAACATAATAAATGGCCATCGAATGAAGATAATCTCATTGCCTTTTATTAAGCACTTGTGTGAACAGGAATAATTCACTCATTTACTATTTATTTGTAAACACAGTCTGGCGAGAAACATTATTATGAAGTAACTTACCAATTAATAATAAAAAGTTTAAGCACTCAAAATTTCAAAACTTTTGAGTCGACTTTTGTCCACGTAAATATAAAAAACTTTCTCAGTAATGAAACTTTTTCACTTATTTTATTTAAAAAAATCTGTACCTCTACAACTTTGGACTAAATATGTATATGGCGGAGATTCGTACTACTTCTAGGTCAAGAGAGATATCACTCAGCCATCAGTTTTTCTTCGTTTTTGGGTACAGGCTGGGTTTGCCCCAGGAGGGTGTCCATACCCAAGGGTCGCCCAACGGCTAAATCAACAAAATAAAAATTATTCTGCTGCAGCCTTGATTCGAACCTGGGACCAGGTGAACTGTAGAGTACTGTGATTCACTAGACCACGCCACTTTTTTTGTTTATCATAATATTTGTAGAGTTATTTATTGGCTATTCAAATGTTGTTGTTTTTTCCCGCTAGGGAATAGATAGTTTTATTTTACGACTTTTACAGCGTATTACGCCATATGTCATCTTAAGTAAGTTTTTGCCATCTTATCTTTTTCTGCCACTCGCCAATTAAGACATTTTAGTTCTAAAATTAAATTTTAAACTTCATCATAACCAGGGGAATTGTAAAGAAAATCCTCGTTTGTTTCTAGGACTCCTGTTTTTTTTTTCTTTTACAGAGTCTTTATCAAGGCAGAGAATGTCTATGTTGAACTAAACAAAAATTTTCATCTAAACCCATCAGCCACCTATCGGATATTCTTCTAGTCAGTAACTACACTACAATACATCAAAATAATATATATATATATTTTTATAAGTATGACTTGTGGAAGTTATTCTTCTTTATCTATATTAAAACAAACACAATTTTCTTCTTTTGTGGAGGATGTATAGTCGACTGTAGAAACTATTATAGGTGAAATAATCAGGAATCAGTCATTTTTGAAAAAAAATTAATTTTGCCAGCGTTTCGGCTCAAGCTTGTGAGCCATCATCAGGGCATTACTGAGCCATGTCCAAGCATAAATTGCATAAAAAAAGACTGATTCCTGATTATTCCACCTATAATAGTTTCCACAGTCGACTATATATCCTCAATATAATTCACTCTACTTGGACCTCAACTTCATCATCACAATTTTCTTCTATTATCTTTATTATTATAATTACTATGTTCTATAGAACAGTGAGCCAATAGTCGACTTTTAGAAGTCAATGTTGATGTTAGCTACAAAAATAATATGTATAAATAAATATTGAACAAAAAAGTCTTGATAATGGGGACAAAGCCCCGAAACGTCGACTAATATTGACGAATTATACTCGTGTAGTAATTATAATAATAAATATGGTGGAAGAAAATTGTGCTTATTTTAAAATGGACAAAATAATATTATCATAGAGAACTGACATGAGATAACTTACCTTCCTCTTTGACTTGATGTTGTCCAACTGACGCTGGGTCTGTTCCCCGATGGACTTGGATCCCCAGAGCTCGCGGCCCATCAAGGAGTAGCAGATGGCCATGGCGACCACCGGGCCCAGGTAGGTCACCATCAGGAACACCAGGTTGTACCTACAACCGGTGTCAACAACTAGATTATAACTAATTCTAAGGGAGAGGTATAAACTACTTATAAATAAATTCAAATACATTCCTTAAAATCAAAATATGTTTATTAGAATTAGTCACCAAAGAGCCCAGTTCATATTTTCCCATTTTATATTAGTACTGATAAGAGAAAATGAATTTTTACAAAAAAAAAAAAAAAAAAAAAAATAAATAAAAAAATAAAATAAATATATATATATATATATATATATATATATATATATATATATATATATAATAAAACTAATTGCACTCAACACACGACTTTCGCTTACTTCAGTTGTTAAAATCAATTTAAAATTTTTCAACTAAAGTTAGAGATGTAAAGTGTAAAATAATTAATTACTTTCGATTGATTCTGTAATTAATTAGTTTCGATAGAAACATGTGTTTTATTACATAATATATTATATTATTATATACAACAATCAGTTAGTTTGGTTCCCTTTTCATCACTCTCCAATACCTTCTACTACTTAGTGTATAAGATGATATTTTTTTAATTTTTATTACAATTGAAAGTTTTTTGGATGAATAAATGTATTGTTAGGTTCTTTTAATTAAAGTGACCCATTTTCACTCAAATAATTTCATTTCTTATGTCCTTCTCCCTATGTTTCGGCTTTTTTCAAGGGATCTTTTAATATACCTTCATTATGGACTTATATAAATATATATTTTGTCACATTTAAAAAAAAAACAATTATAGGCTGATCAGCCCTGGGTGATAACAAGCATGAAAGGGCTGGTCAGTCTATAATATTAAGATAAGAAAACGTTAAATCACTACCACTTAAGTGAGCATACTCCCATAATAACTTATCTCCTACAACTACTGACTAAACAGAATTTCCACACAAGATTAAGTAAACAAAGAATGAAGACTGGGGTAAATTTAATGTTGTTTTTATTGAACTATTTAAGAATATTAAAACCATAAATTTAAATTTTAGCAAATGTAAATGGCAAAAAGCCGAAACGTAGGGAGAAGGAAATAAGAAATAAAATAAGTTGAATGAAAATGGATCACTTTAATTAAAAGAACGTAAAAAATGATATTTTTTCTAAAACCTCCAGCTTTACAACAGTATATTATAAATCTTTATTACTGTTCTTTTGTTCAGAAACACAAAAATTGTATAAATAAATAGTTTTGCTCTTTTTTTCTTTAGTTGGATATCGAATTCGTTGAACTTACATCTTTACCTGGTGTTACTTGCATGTTCTTTATTAATGTATCAAGCTGGTATGTATAATTTTTTCGAATCTACAAAATTAAAGGTACGTAAGAGGAAGACAATTAAAAAATTCGGCATTTAAGCCCTATCATAGTATTTCAATAAAATTAAAATTCAAGAATAAAACCTACATGATATTAATGCCCATTAAATTGCACATCGGTATAGCGAATTATATAAAAATCGTTAGCTCCGTTTTTGAGAAAATTGTAAAAAAGTGAAAAACGCATACATAAAGTGGCTCTTCTGGTTCTTCGATATTGATGAAGCATTTTCTGTAATATCTTAGGCATATAAGCTGAGAAAATATGAAATGAAATGATCATTTGAACTCAGGGGACCCTAAAACATGCATTTTAAAATTTTTACGATCACAATTCTTTCCCTTACTATATATTTCATACACAGTGATAGTAAAAAATCTTGAAGTAGTATAGAAAAAAAAAATGAAAATTCGGTTTTGAAGTCCTGTTAAATTATTGCAATGCGAATAAAACCTACATTTTCTTCAAACCTGTTTTTTCAGCTCCTTTTACGACCAGGTCGTTAATGTCATCAAAATTTAAATTGATGGTTTTAATATTCTTAGATAGTTGAATAAAAACAATATTAAATTTACCCCAGTCTGCATTCTTTGTTTACTTAATGTTTAGTGGAAATTCTGTTTAGTCAGTAGTCGTAGGAGATAAGTTATTATGGGAGTATGCTCACTTGAGTAGAAGTGATTTAACGTTTTCTAATGAAGTTTAGTCAAAATAGAAGGTGGACATGCATGTATTAATATGGCTATACTAATACTAATTAATATGGCTGAATGAATCATAACTGGAGCACATGTAAATAGGGAAACCATCATTAAGAACAATAAGATCGAACTTTGAGTAGTATATGTCCTTAATGATTTGTCGCATCAACATGAATATCGAACATAACCATATGAGAAAATTATTTTAGGGGTTGGTAATTGACAAATTAAATTGTTCAACTCTCTTAGGTCTAATATTTTCTTCGGTGGAAGGTAGAGAGAATATAAGGTTACACCAGAGACGCAATGGATAGGGACTACTACAGCCTATCTTGATATAAATTTTTTAATAAACTATTTCATAAAATATTACACCACTATCACTAGTTCTTAAAGCTTGCATTGCACAACATCTCTTGCAAGAAGCTTGATTAACAATTTCAGGCAGAGAAGCTTTCTCAGTAATGTGATGAGGCTTGAAGGTCAAACCGCGCGGTAATGAAATGGCTGTTATAACACCTTTCCCTAACTGCGGATTATTTATGTTTAATTGAATTAATTTAAAAGCAGGAACGTGACTTCCTCCTGTCGTCACTATCAACCTCGTGATAACTAGAATTTCATTATAATTAAATTTAACGTCTCTATAAATTTCTTAGTTAGTGCAGGAATTCATTTAAGTCTGCGTGCTATGTAGTCTTCTTACCCAAGATCTTTTGGCTTTTCAGATCTCACCCATTCTTTCGGGTAAGGATAGAAGTTGTGAAGTGTTTTGAAATCTACATTTATAGATTCACAATTCGTAATTTGTAGGATTAGCTTAGTTTGATGAAAATAGAGATCGTTCAAAACATTATAATGAGCATCGTAAACAATTCTTCTATACGATAATTTCAATTATGTCATCAGATTAACTAACGGTTGCACGAATATTTTTTTCTTTTAATCTCAGTTGTGATAATTCAATCATTCAGGGAATAGGAGATATGATAAGACTCCATTGATACGATACACCCAAAAACGTAAAAAGCACATATGATTGCATTCATTGTGTAATAAAAAACGCTTAAATTATTCAAAAATTGTTTCTCTTTTCATGACTATATTGTGGTGTAAATATTTATATACGTTTGTAAGTATAAAATTAATCAAGAGCTTAAGAAACACAAAACAGCACTAATGTCAATTTATGTTAAAGCTATTATGTCAAAACACTATTTCTTGGCTATTTCTCGACCAATTTCAACGATTGTTATTATTTTTTCTTTTGTTTTGTAGATAATTTGATACTCTATCAATTGATTTTATTTGGGTTTGACGTATTTATTGTACGCATTTTGGGGGCTTGAGCGGTATCTGGTTCTATATAATTCAAGAAATCAGCTGCCGCTTCAGCCCTGCAGCATAAACGCAGCCCAAGACCTAAAGTTCGAGAGGGGGTTATTTTTTCGTTCTTGGTTAATGACCAAGGTTCATTATAATAGTTTCATAATATAATATTGGGTTGTTTCACATGAAATGTCCGTTTTTATAGTTTCTAAAACACATAAAGGATTTTTCAGGTCTCTGTTGTTTTCTTCCGAATGTTTACATATTTAAAGCAAACAGTTATTAATCCTCTAACTTTGTATTATGAACATTAGCTTCCCAATCAATTACCCACTTTTTAGTAGACCTCCAAATATGAACATGGAAACACGCGATTTTCGAGTATCGATCTTATGTTGAACTTAAAGCAGTTCTATACATAATCCTAACCTTCGAGAGGAGTCAAATACTATTTTCTTTGTTGATAGATTTGAATAATTTGATAATTGAAAATAAGAAATTAAAAATGTGCTCCATTTAGTATTCAGCAGTTATTACGATGAAGTCGAAAATATCATTGTCTTTAAAAAAATAAATCAAATGAAATTGTGTGTGGGATTCACTGAATGATTTCATCGGACTTTGCCGACGTCAGACCTGCGACTGACATACCATTCTTTTTTTAATTTTATTTAGTTAGATTACTTACTGAATTTCGAGAAGAAAAAAATCATATGCAAAACAGCATATGAAGGCATAAAGAAATCCATTTATACCTACAGCTTAACGAACGTATTGGGTTGTTTCACATGAAATGTCCGTTTTTATAGTTTCTGAAAACATAAAGGATTTTGCAGGTCTCTTTTGTTTTCTTCCGAATGTTTACATATTTAAAGTAAACAGTTACTAATCCTCTACCTTTGCATTATAAACATTAGCTTTCCAATCAATTACCCACTTTTTAGTATATCTCCAAATATCAGCGTGAAAACACGCGATTTTCGAGTAATATTTTTGTACGAATTAAAAGTCGGCCATTCTGCAGCTGAGGCCGCTAGAAATATTTGCAAGGCGTTTGGGAATAGGAGTGTCAATGAACGGACCATTCGCCGTTGGTTTGCTAAGTTTTCAGCTGGGGATACCGACTTGAAAAACTTGCCCCGAGGATTTCAAACTTCCGTCCGTAATAGACAACGATGTCCTCAAACATACAGTAGAAGGAAACCCCTACCTAACAGTTAAAGAACTCTCAGCACAACTAAAAGCAAGTGCATCTACCGTTTCCAGGCATTTAAAGTGTATTGGAAAAGTAAAAAAGCTCGATACATGGGTACCTCATGATCTCACTGAGTGGCAGCAAGACCCCATATTTCAAATCATACCGTGCAAAAATTGAAAGAACTGGGCTACGAAGTTCTTCCGCATCCACCATATTCTCCCGACTTGTCTCCAACAGATTACCACCTGTTCAGGAATTTAGACAACTCCGTCATAGGAAAACTTTTTGAAAATGACGATCAAGTGAAAAGTGCGTTTTCAGATTTTGTTCCACTTCAAAGCTCAGAGTTTTCGGTTCGGGGATAAAAAAGTTGGCGTCACGTTGGCAAAAATGTGTATAAAAAGAAGGTAATTACTTCGAATAAATTTATCTTGTTTTCATATCGTATTTTTAATAAACCTCCTTTACCTTAAAAACGGACATTTCATGTTACACAACCCAATATTTTATATATAATATTTTTATATCGTTATAATAATTACAATAGTTCATTAAAATAATAAATGAAAACAATTAGTAATTATTATATAAGTACAGAGGCAAAAGTTTATCTATATTTTATGGGTCTCCTTTTAATTATGAATAATATATTTATTTATTTTAATTGTATTTTATTTTGTAGATTTATACATACATATATATATACATATATATATATATATATATATATATATGTAGCGGATGCTTCACGCGCTCGCTAGATGGCGCTATCGGCGGCTATTCGAGTCACCGGCCGAATATAAGATGACGCTATATTCAATAATATTATATATTGTAACTCATTTATACCATTGTAGATATTTTATCCATGTAATTGTTTTGTGAGAATAAATAATCCTTTCGAGGTAATTTGACATATAGCCAAGACACTAGTCTGGTAGAAAAGTTCTCACCGTCAATTATTGACATGGATGATCAACATCCCTAAGAGTGAGCTCAGCTCTTCAGATCACTTACCTGATTCTTATGGGTAGTATCTGCCTAGGTCAGAGTATCTCTGCCTTTTAAACATAATGTGATCTATCTTTATTTAACATCCTTCATTTACCTTTTCTCCTTCTTTCTTCCTACCCCACTCATATGATGTGGTGCATAGCTTCTACCCATGCGCACCTATGATGGATCCTATCCGCTGCTGTTGAGTCACTTTGGTAGGTGTGGGTTCAGTTATTGTGCTCTTTACCGGGTTAATACCGGGTGCTGCGGTACGTGATTCAACCACGGCGAGCACCACCTCCATCTTCCTATCTTCGATGCATGAACATGCAATTTTCGAGGCCTTCTGTGACCCTTTCTTGTCCATCATAATAACCATACCTTATATATATATATATATATATATATATATATATATATATATATATATATATTTATTGACCTAACTTTTTAAAATTATTTATAAGGAAGAAATTATACCTCCTACCATCTCACTTGTAAAAGGAATAAAAGAAAAACTCTAGTATATTATTGGTAATACACCACATTATTATTAATATAAATCTTATATCCTAAAGAATATCCCTACAAAATATTATAAGATTGAGAAAAATGAAAAGAAATAAAGAATAAAATCGGGTTATGAAAAAATTAAAATTTAGAATTAGAGAGAAATTAACACTCTACTTGTCAACTATATCATATTTGTATTAGTGATTAGGATAACAAATTTTATTAACAATATTTTGTAATTATTGAGATCATGGACAAAACTTATTAAGAACGTACTTAATGATTTGTGGTTTTACAAATGCTTAGCTCATGATTTCACGAGTTAGAACAGTTCTTTTCTTTTTCTTTTTAGGACCACGTGAATATCATTCTGTCTTCTTCATCTTCCTTTTTCTCCAATATTCTTTCATCTTCCTGGAGTGTTCCTCTCGTTCTTCCTTTGTCCATTTTCTCCCCTGTTGTTTTTCCTGTAAGAACCCCAACTTCTTTTATTTTCTTACCGAAAAGCTCTCTATCTAAGCAGTCTATTTTCTTGATTTTTAACCTATCGAGCACCTCTTTTATTTGCTTCGCATAACCACCCATATTCTTATAGCTCAGGACTTTGTCAAAAATCTGTTTGTTCAGCCTCTGATTGTTCATTCTCACCTTATGGCCATAAAACCTCAATCTCCTAGTTCTGATGACTACTTCAAGGTTTTCCAAATTTCTATATATTTCTTCATTGGATTTCATCCTGCAGCCCTCTTGTGTTATTTTGGGTCCATGAATCCTCTCCTAATCTCCAGTTCTTTTCTTTATTTGTAAAAATAAATATAGCTGATGAAAAATAAATAATGCGTTAAGTCGTTTGCTATTGAAGTTTTCCTGTTTCTTGATATACTCGACCAATCGATCCAGTATATAATTAATAGAGTACCTGCTCATCGAAAACTTGGCCAGCTTAATGACCATAGGCCAAGATTTGAACAAGTTCTATCAGTTAGCCGGATTTCGGGAAGCAGGCAATAACAAGTTGTTTTCGTAGAGTCCTGCCAGGAAACTTTTAAGTTCTCTCAAGTTCTACAATAGGCAATATCCCTTCTAGAGTCCGAACTGTATTGAGGACAATCGATGACCAAGTTGGTACCTGTATTTAAGATAGTTGTTATATAAATAGAATATAATTAAAATACAAACCTGATTGCACTGTCTATAGTTTATATGTTGTGCATCCGAAAAGTTACCCGGAGAAATTAGAACAGAGAAAATTATTTTTATAAGTTATAATACTGTGAATTTCAGTATTTTATTTTGATGAATTTTGGCATTAGAAAAATCTCCTTGACGATTTCTCTATTAAAATTTAATAATCATACTTTTTGGCTTAACCTCATAAGATCAACATATATTGACTAGAAAGTAATGAAATGAGAAATAGGTATGGGCAGTGATATATCAAATTCAAGATTAATAAATGACTAAAAGAATGCGAGAAATGGGAATTTGAAGAATGTCGGGTTCTTAGTTATGTACAACGTAGATTTAAGATGATTGGTTTTTTAATTTTGTTCAACCCAAAATTTTCAAGAGCTGTTTTTATTTTATTTTATCATATCATATATATATATATATATATATATATATATATATATATATATATATGTGTGTGTGTGTGGAAATTCGTGTATGATATGAACACTCGAATTAACCCATCTATGTAATAAGTAATTAATTCTGTTCCTTCTGTCTGTTGGCCAGACATGTTGTATATTTAAATTGTACAATTCTGTTATTCTTAGGGGACCCAGTCCCAGAATAAAAATTATTTTCTATTCTATTCTATACTATAAATGTAAAATTTCATGTATTTCGGTTAATAATTTGTAGAAATTTATTCGGCAACATGAACCTGAACAGACACAAAGGAAACTTGGAATTGTTTTTGTAATCCTTTACAAGTTAGAAATATATTATTTCTGCAGAGAAATAAGGTAGCTTGTCTATTTAGTATTTTGGGAGATCTACTTCCAAATACAGGCATAGGGCCTGATCTGAATAAATAACCGTACATATATCTTACGGGGTTCACCATCCAATCCAACCTGGAATAATTTAATCCTAAAAGTTTCATTCCAAGGATTACTGCTTTGGAAGTTTTAGCTTATCGTAACGAAAGGTGTAATTAGAATGAAAATATGTTTATTTATAGCGTCTATTCATTATTATATTAAATTATCGTCATAAATGAAAAAAAAAAATAAATTAATTAATTTATTTTATGTTTATTATTTTAATGTGAAGCATTGATAGCAGAAAATTTAATTTTCCCACATATGTAAACTTGATTAAAATGCGTATTTTCAAAAACTATAGATATAACAAAGATTCTTACCCCATTAGGATTGTTACAATTTTATATTTCAAATAGACTAATTTAATTTTGTTTTCATGAGGAGCCCAGTTATTTTACAGTGAAAGATCTGTTTCCATGAAATAATTACCCAGTTAAAATAATTAAGAACAGGGTTAGTTAATAGATTTATAACAACTTACCATTTATTTAAACAACTTAGTTACAATTTGGGTCTATTAGTAATATTGTTATCAAAAGAATTGCTCTAAAAGTGAAAACCGTATGAAAATCCGTCCAATGGTCTGGAAGGAGTTTGCGGAAATTAGAAATTGCCGTATCATTTTATATTATTACATATACCATTTATGTTAGTAACTTAGTTAAAATTTGGTACGTAATATTGTTTAAGTTATTAGATAAATGGTAAGTTGTTATCTTCTCTCTATATATAAAAATGTACCACGACTCTTAGTTTGAGCAAACACGTAAGAGACCACTGTTTAGATTTCCATAAGGTTTTTTACTTTTAGGACATTCTTTTGAAAACAATATTATCAAGTTGTTAAAATGAATAAAAGAGGCTGTTCGTCAAATTTTCTTCCTCAGGTCTTTTTCAATAATATTCCTATACCACTTTTCGGCACTGTAAGTTAGTTAGGCCTTTACCTAATTAAATGACTGACATAGGCATACCACTTCAAGCGAAAACTGAATAACTGAATTAATGATATGGGCTTCTCTTCGGATTACTAAACAAACGTTCAAAATTATCACTGACAAACAAATTAACAATTTATAAAGTACTGATAAAACCTATTTGGACTTACGGTATCGAGTTATGGAAGAATATATCCTGTAAGATGGTGGCTGATTTTAACTATCATAACCTTCCTCCTTACCAATAACATATGTTCTGAAGTTGATGTGCTTAGAAAACTTTATGTTTACTTCAACGATTTTTTTTGTATTGCATATTAACTGTTTGTTTATTCGTTTAACGTCACTTTTATGCTGCTATGGCTAATAGGACGATGCTACAGTGGGAGTCCTAAATTTTGCCTATCCAGGTTTTATTAGGATAGGGATCTTTAACGAGTAGCTGACATCGCACAGGCTCGGGACCACCTTTTAACGTCCCCTCCGAAGGACGGCATAACTAAGGATTTTTTACTCCCATTAAAAAATCCTAGGGCCGATTGCATATTAACTTTTTTTAAATCTTGTGTTTTTCAACGGTATATTATTCGCCTATATTACTACTCATACTTCAGGGGTAATTTTTTGATGATTTGTTTAGAGAACGTTTATTTTATCCTACTAAAAAAAAAAATAAATAAAAAAAATCCTGCATCACTACTACCCATGAAGTGTTTTAGACTCAGTACATGTAGAGGATTTGTACTATTTCTTGGCCAAAAGCCGTGCAATGAGGTAATTTGGCTGAGATCACGCTCATGTTTGGGCACCCACTTTAAAGAAGCTGAGTGTGCCCCAGGAGGGTCTCCATACCCCAGGATCGCCCTCCGCCTGAAATAAGAGAATAAATAATATTTCGCCACATCCGGGATTCGAATCCAGGACCCAGAGCACAGTAGACTAGCGCTCTACCCACTAGACCACGCCGCTCCCCCCATCCTACTAAAGAAAAGCCAAATTTCGATTTATTTTACTAATAAACCTACAGAAATGAATGCCCTAAATAATGATAAAAACCCTATGAAAATCCGCCCAATGTTTTAGAAGGAGTTCGCGGAAATTAAGTATCGTGGTATAATTATATACACATATATAATATAAGAATGTATTATTTTTTTAATCAATAACCTCTCAAATGCTTTATAGTTTAATATTCGCAAGTTAGAACTAGATTTTTAAAGAGGAGGCTAATTTCATCCAACTCATTCTTTCAAACCACCGGGACAGGTAATGGTGAGAGCGAGCCTACATAATTCAACTAATAGTGTCCTTGTGGCCCATTCGTTAGTCTAACTATCCGTCTTTCAGTTTCTGTAATTGGCATTTAGTTTAACAGAAACATTCTTTTGGGTTGTCCTGCGAATAGCTAAGTGTATGAATTAGATATGGTGATGACAACGGGCACTACGTTCAGTTCTACGACATGAGCAACATCTGGCCGCAGGTAGTACAGACTCTTTCCTGCTTACGGACTTTTTTTTCTGTTTAGAATAATTTATAATCGCTATATATTCCAGGAGCAAATAAGAAACACTTTTAGACGGAAATATATTAATAACAAAAAATGGAGAATTTGATACATCTATCAATAACAGTAACTGATACCTTGAGTAACTGATCAGAGACCCTAAAACCCTGTTTCGGTGTTAAAACCGTAATCATCCTAACATCAATTCGTAGATTGTTTTTATATTCCTGTTGAAAGTACCTAATAATATTCAAGCTAAACATATAGAAACATAGTTGTATTATTGAAAAAGCTAGAGTTTGTTTTGTGTTTTAGTTTGATCAAGGAGAATTTCAAATAAAAAAAAAAACAAAAACACATGAATGAGACGGAATCAAATATAATGAAAGAAAATAAGGTAAAATATTACTAAATATATCAAGAAAAAAAATTATTTCATGCAAAAGAAAAATAAATAAATGGAATACGAGAGATGCTTCTTTCTTATTTGTATAACGAATTGTTTTTTAAGAATCATGAAAATTTAGGAGGAAATTCGGCTCATTATGGGAAAAATAATTAAATAAATTTTTATAAGAATGACCATTGTTCTTACAATGGTCAGATCTCACTTGAAAAGCTGAAAACTTGCATTTACTGTTTCCAAAAGAAGGTAAGTGCTGTTGCATATTAAGTGTATCCCTTAATAATGGTAGTTAAATTACGATTGCATCACTAGAAAGAAGAAAGGTTTCCATACTAAAATGGCTTAAGCAAATATAAGCTGAGGAGTAAAGTGTAGTTTTTTCCTGCCAAATAAATGTTTTGAGAATAAAAATTATTAAATTCACTTTCTTTTGGGTCTAAAATATTATACCAAAACACACCGACGAACCTTAAAATATATATATATATATATATATATATATATATATATATATATATGTAAATTAATCAATATCAATTTAATTTATTTATTGGAATTTTCTACTGTATAATAAAGTACAAATTAGGCATGAAACACATGTACAGCTGCTTTCCATTAGAATAACTCTAAAAATATTCTACCTAAAAAAAGTCTCAGGGCCATCTCCTAAAATTAATCAAAATGAAGCGACAGAAAAGATAATTCTGATATAGGATATTTACATATCACGGCATCGCTTAATATTTCCCTCAAATTTACTAGCTATGACATCCTGCCCAACAGTGTCCTTTAATAATATTCCGCTAGTCTCGGTTGAACAGATGCGATATTTAGAGGTAATGTTTGACAATCGTCTTACATAAAATCCCCATACAAGACTGAAGAGACAAGAAAATGATCGCCGAGTTCGGTTATTTCAACACTTACTTGACAGACGCTATAACCTTTAAATTACAAAAGGCTCATTTACATTACAATCATATGGTGTATACTGGACCTATGGACTTAAGCGTTGGGGCTCTACTAAACCATCAATTTCTTCTCTTATCCAATGCTTACCACCCAAAATCATTCGTAACATCCTCAACGCTCCTTACTTTGTCACGAATAAAATCATTCATAAAGACCTTAATGTTACATATTTTGCTGACTTGGCCCGTACCAGGTATCACTCCTTCCATGATAAACTCCATTCGCAGTCTAATTCACTAGTTTCAACGCTTGCTTCATCTTCAATTCTTGATAATCCACCGAGGGGCCTGAAAAGAAGATGACCTCGAGACCATCTTATTTAGGTTGACTACTAGAGTACTGGCAATGAGCTGTTTCTCTTAATGGTTTTTCATGTACTTTAGCATTTGAAAGCATGTTTACTTGTTGTATACAGTAGTAAATTTAAAAAAAATATATCATAGGTAAATAAATACATAACTAATAGTATAAATATATAACTAATATAAAAATGTATACAATACTTATATAAACATATATAAGTGTAAAAAAACGCAGCATAAAGTATGTATACTTTTACAAACGTTAATACTTCGTTGAGGTATTAATACAGAATATAGACGACGCATCTTCTCTGCTCAGATGCTACCTCAACATTGATTAGCATATTAACGGCTCCGAGCTAAGTTTAAGTACTATATTTGTATACAGAGATGTCCCACTTCACAGAACACTCAACTTAGCAATAAACATATAAATAACATTTTCTTTGTTTTAAATAAAGACAATTGTCTTCACGTACATGACGAAACATTAACTTGTTAAAAAAAAGAATCTATTTATAAAAACAAAGATAAAGAAAAATATCGAATTTTATATTTAACAAAAACAAAAAATTAAAAAAGTCATTTGTGTTTTTGCTTCTTTTTTATTCATCTCAATCGCATATCCATGCCATTGGTGGTTTTGAACTCTTTCTGATTTTCTCTTACCTAGATACTTTGGATTCAGTTTAGAGTTAAAATGTGAGCGTTACATAAAGTAACATTATTTTAATGCGGAAAATAGGTTTTTCTTAAAAAATAAACTAATACTGGACTCTGAACCCTACCAGCTGTCCAAGCTGAACTGGTTCGGGCACTGGCCGACGGACGATGGGCTGAAGGGCTGGCTGCAGCGAGCCGCCTCCTACACCATCCTCTGCTGGACCATCTGCCTCTTCGCCGCCGAGCTCTTCAGCAGCCAGAGGACCTTCCTCGACGGCGATCTCATCGGGATGCTCATCAACCTCAACGAGTTCTTCTCTGGGATGCAGTGCTACCTGGCGACGCTGGTCTTCGTGGTCTACAGGCGCCCTTTGGAGGAGGCTATGTGTCTATTGGAAGGTCAGCCTATTTTAGAATACCTTTTTCTTCTAGGACTAACAAGGAGAGGATCTTAAATGTGTCCCACCAATTTTGATGATTTTTTTTTAGGTGAAACAATAAATTGAACTATTAGACTCTACAAAATATCAGGGACTAACGCTCTCGTGGATTCGCGTAAAAAAATCAATTGGAAAGAGCTTAAAAATTAATTGGAAGCTTCACTTACCTATATATGAAGTATATAGTAAGGGAAAGCATTGCGATCGTGAAAATTTTTGAATTTTAGTTTTCAAAGGAAATACACGTTTTAGGGTCCCTTGAGTCCAAAAGTTCCGCAAAAAAGGTCTTTGTGTCTGTGTATTCGTGTGTGTGTTTGGTAAGTCTAGCACAATAACGAAAAGTCGAACTGAAATTTCATACTAAAGACAACTATTCGTCCGAGATGTGACAGCAACGTTTTCCTCAAAATCGGCTAACCAGAAGAGCTACTTTATATTATGCATTTTGTCCCTTTTTACTATTTTATTTAGAATAGTTGAATTATTTATTTTCTTACTAAACAGGTTTTGGATACAAATCATTAATAAGTAACCAAATTATGTTGTAAATGGTTATGATTTAGTTATCCATCATGTATTTATTTTCTCAGAGTACTATCATCAATTTCCGTCCTGAAAAAAGATGTAGTAATGCTGAATAATTATATATTTTATTGATTTAGATAAGAAAAAAAATACTTCACGGATCAAGCAATAATAATTGTCTTTAAAACTATTCCAGAAAGTGGTAAGTATGCAAATACGTTTCATAAATGATTAATAAACAACTTAATACATTCCTTATTATATATTGCTTTTCATGGTTGTAAAAATACATTTTTTAAAAATTGCAAATGTAACAATAATTATATATTATATTGAACTGAAAACAAAAATCAACAACAAGTTAGGAGCTGTGGTGTTTACTAATTCAAGGCACGTCCGAGATTGCGGGACAGACAGATAGACAACTTTATTACCGTGATAAGATAAAGTGGGGTCACTTATTTAGTTTAACGAAACTGTTTTGATACAGCTAATGCTTAGTCTAATTCAACAAAGGAATTGCTGCATTTTAAAATCGTATTTCTCATCATCATAATTTTAAAGGTGATATGAATCTTAGAGATGTGATACATCAGCTATAAAATAAATACTACGATATGATATCTAAGAATTAAAAACAAAAAAGAACCTCTAAGATATTTTTTTTATTATTAAGAATATTTTAAAATGTATTCAAATCCTTTTTTCATTATTTTATGATAAGAGAGAGTTAAAAGAAATATATATATATATATATATATATATATATATATATATATATATATATATATATATATATATATATACATATACACACAAATATTATGAAAATATTTGAAGTGATATAAAATCACCTATGTTCCTAACTTTAACACTCTATTGAATTTTGGTCTATAACGACAAAATAAAAACTTTTTCAACAGATTTCTTAGATGAGACTTTTCAGGCAAGAGAAGAAAAACAAACCGACACATTGTTAGATAAGTCTCTAAGTAAAACCTATATGCGGTTATATGGCCATGTCAGTAGGATGGTTCAATGCAGGTTGGGTGAAGAGCCCTTCGAGACAGAGGTGGATGGACATCGACCAGGTATGGGAGAATAAAAATGGACAAAAATATGGGGGAAAGGCATAATAGAAGCCTTTGAAACCAGGGATTTGGAGTGGAGGAAAAGAAGAGAGCTAACAAGAGAAAGGATGAGTGGTCCCCTCAAAGATGGAAGGGCATCCTCACACTCCAACAACAGTATGCAGGTATCTTCCTAAAAAGAAAAATTGTGTGTAAAATAAGGTAAATTAAGGCTTAAAATACTCCAAGGCTGTCTATTTTATAGCATGTATCAATAATTTATTGCAGCTTTCGGCGACGTATCCATCTGTAACGGCTTTATACTGAAATTGTTTTGGGCGGCTCAAGCAGTTTCTGGTTTCTAGGATGGCATTGAATTATAGGGATTTTAGGAACTAGCTACCGCTTTAGCCGCCCAAAACGCATGCAGTATAAACGCGCCCAAACAATGATTTGTGGTTAAGGTTTGACTTTTTTACTCTCAATTACTTATATATGAAATATATAGTAAAGGAAAGTGTTGCGATGAAAATTTTCGAATTGGTATTGAGCGTACCAGATTTTTTAAGTATAGATATAGTACAGTCTATCCATTGCATATTAATGTAATCTTTAAAATTACAAATTGTTTAAATTATTTATTTAATCTGCACTTCGTCTACTGCGAACGGTGTTAGTATGCTCCTCCATGAATTCTTTTTTGTAACAATTGTCTTCTTCTCCAATCCAGACCTCCTCATCATAGGCCTCCTGGATTGCGTCTTCCCAAGTTTTCCTATTTTTCTCAAACCTTACACTCATGTCTCATATTAGCCTCTCTGTTTTCTTCTTCCATTCTGGGTACATGGCTGTAATGTGTTCTTCAATAATATTCAAAGTTGTCGGTATTGTTACGTTTAGAGTTCGGTTTCTTCTCCTATTTCCCTCCATTCTTCCTAATTATCATATCTACATCGCATCAAGTTGGCTTATTTGCTTTTTGGGAATACAAGATTCACTTCAATAGGTGAGAATCGGTAAGAAAGTTTTTTCATTGATTACCTACTTTAATTTTATTTAGCTATTCGTGCTTCTAGATCATATGGTGTAAATCAAACCTAAATATTCTCACCGTAAAAATATTTATAAATTTCGTTTTCAGCACAGAATATAAGCTATTCTTCCCTCTTTTGATTTGCGCCGAACAACACTCTACTAAGAGAAGAACGGCGAAGTTGGGTCAAGGGTCTCACCCATATGCACACTACTAATTCACTACCAAACAAAAAAACTAACTCTTGGGAGCTAACTGGTAGGAAACGACCATAGAATCCAAAAAGGGAACCCATAAGAGTAAAATAGATAAGTGAAATTACCATTATCGAAAATAGATTCAGGGCTCTATCAACCATTGAGAATAATACAGAGCCAATCATATCTCAGCCTCTCAGTGTTAGTGAGTGTTATTTTAAAACAAAAGCCCAAGAATCGTCATAATTGTCAATCGAAATTAGATAATACCACAGTCTTTATTTTGACAGCAATACGGCCACACTATATCGTCCTGTGACCAGGCACCTAAATGCGTACACTATGGACAGGGCCTTGACGGTACATGATGCAACAAGTCTCGAGATACCGCAGCAACCTAGGCCAAATGTGGTGGGTCTCAACTATAGGGGTTGCCAGACCCTTAAAGAACTGAGGGCAGCCAGGAACCCGAGGAAATTCCACCACAGTCCTTCAAAAATGCAAATCAGCCACCCCCGCTATAAACGGGTTCCCTTCTATTCTACAAACTCAGCAGCTTTCCTATGGTCCAGCGAGCCAGTAACCACTGTAGCCGAGGCAGCCATATCGACAAGTTTCAGTCAGAGCTTTGGACATCATCATTGGAATTCGCCGTTACAGAACAACGGCATAATCCAACCACCAATTGATTACTATCCAGTCTCAGTATAGTTATTCAGCTTAGTTGCAAACAACCTCATCCAGCCTCTTTTCAGCCTTCTTCAAAAATCAGAAACAGGTATCCCAAGCCTTGACATGGCCACTACTGAAATGCTTCATAACATCCGTCAATGCCTGAAAAGGAGCTGGATGAGGGATCTCCTGTCATAAACAGAAAACATAAATCAAAGCAGGAAGAAACACCGCTGGCTATTATTCTGTTTATCAAGCCTTCCACGCCTCAAATAAAAAAATACCCATATCGCATTCTCTGGTTGTCCATGAAGTAGACAGAATAGAAACATTAAGATTAAAAAAAAAAAAAAAAAAAAAAAGAGAAAATTTTAATTCACTTTTTTTGTTAGATATAGATTTAAGGTAGATATAGATGTTTCAAGCTATTGATACTAATACCAATAAATAAAAAATGGAAACTATTAGTATGTATTGTTATCCAATAGTTTTCGTTACATTTAGTGGATTTCCATCTGATTTCAGGATTGTTTCCTCCTGGGATACAATGTGCGGCGCTAAGTATATACTGAGCCCGCAATGCACAACAGTATGACAGACAAGTGTATCTTTTGCGCCGTATTATAATTGATTTCACAGCTTGATCCAATTCTATATTAGATTATGTAGAAATTAAGTTAAATTAAATAAATGGTATACAAAGTAAGTATTAGATAAAAATTACAGTTTAATCTAACTGCTCAAAGAAACATATTTGAGGTGGAAAGGAGAAAAATGAAGAACAATGATTATAGGCCGGTAGTGGATTAAATGGACCCTAAGGATTAGATGTGAATGCTTTATATTAGAAGAGGATTATATAGGCTGGTCCAGGATAAGCCTGTTGAGGATTCCTTTAGTGAAAGTAGTCATTTGGTATTATGTTCAGGTATAATTCCAGAAAGTGATAAGTATTGCAAATTCATTTTATAATTGATTTGTAGACACTTTTTTACTTATCTTCATATATTCTTTAAGGTAGGTTTTATAGTTCTGGCAATTAAATATTTCTGTTTACTTTTTGTAAGATAAGCATAAACTTTTATTTATATATATCGTGCACAGTAAAATATCTATAATGTATTGTATTCGCTTTTCAGTTTCATATTTTTTTTTAGTTATTTTGACGGTAATTAGAAATATGCATATTTGCAAAACAGTATTATATAATATAACGACTATTATAAAATATTAAATTATTTTTATCACTACTTTTAATAATCTTTTTTATCTTAATATATTTCAATTCATACATGTCATGCGGTTGACAATCAGTGAAAGCGAATTCCAATAAAGTTGATGTGGCGTAATAGGCATGATGGAAAAAGGATACGGGTTTTCTAATTCGCATTTATGTTAGGATGTCCCACGTACAACTTCTTTTCAGCATTCTGCTAATGTTGTCGGGCATGTTGGTAGGGACCATGTTTTTTTCGTGAAAACGTATGTAGAGGGCCCGAATCTGTTCGTTTACTGCTCGCATATGAAGTTCTGTATGTAAATTAATGTTCACTAACTTACCGTAGTTTTAGTGATTTGTTATAGTTTTTTTTTTTTTTAACAAATCGTTGTTTTAATAAACGTAGGAAAAAAATTAATCCTAGGTTTGAAGAGCAAACCTTATTGATACCTCTTACAAACCAAATTGAATAGCTTAAGAAAGCAAACATATAAGAACTTATTAAACTGGAAATGATAGTAGAACTTATTAAACTAGAAAAAAACTAAATTTCTCATCCGGTAGGACTTAGATTAGTTTTTACTCTCTTGCGTTTACTGCATTCACTAGGTGACAGTAATATAAAAACCTTATATAATTTTTTTTTTATCTTGATATATTAATACTAAAACCTGTCTTTTGGTTCAAAATCAGTGAATGTGAAAGTACAGTAAAGTTGATGTGGTATGAAAGGCATGATAGATAAGAGATGCGAGGCGACACCTCTTCCTGCCATGTTTCTTAATTGGTATTTATGTTATGAGGTCCCTCATCCAACTTCTTTTCAGCCTTCTACGAGTGTTATAGGGCATGTTAGTCGTGGCTATTGTATAAATGTATTGGTATGTCCGTATAAGTTGTCGTGAAAACGTTTGTAGAGGGTCGGAATCTGTTCATTTACAGCTGACATGTGAAGATCTGTATGTAAAGTAATGATGCTAAAGTACCATTGTGAATCAGTAATAGTTCTAAATGTTTTCTATTCAAAATTTTGAATTTTACTTTTTAGCTATATCTGTGGAATGTAAGTCCAAAAAGGCTTTAGCAAGTAAGTGTAAATGTTCAATTATATGTTTAAGTTTTAATTTTGAACGTCTTGAGAGTTGTGAGTATAAACGTTTTAGTCCTTTGCTTAGAGTTATCTTACTGCTCTTCATATGTAGGGTGAATTTCATTGTTCTGTCGAATGTTAAGCCGAGATATATTATTGTGCCCGTCTTTGAAATTTGGATGTTGTCAATATATACTTATAGTATTTCTTTTTAGTATAAAAATAGTAAACGATATAATATAAGAAATATTTTTTATAATACAGATTATTGATCCAGCCATGAAATTTCAGGATTAGCGAATAATATTAGGCTGGTAATAGAAAAAAAAAATGTTCAAAAAGAGAATTTCTAGTTAAGTTAAAACCTATGCCTTATTAGTTATTTTTTAATACATAAGCTTTATACCTTTAAAGCTTAAAGACCATCACTTGTATTGCATTTCAAATAAAACCAATGCAATGTTTTCCACTAGATTAAACGTCTAAGAGATTTTCTGTATGTATATATATTTATATTTATTTATTTGTTCATCCGCTACTATCCTGAAGGGCCATTGGCGTGATCAATGTAATGTATTCGGTGATAGTACCCTGTAATTTTTATAAATTACATTAGGGTGGTTATGTTTTATCTTCATCTTGAAGTATTTCTTTCATTGATTACTTTAGACCAACCTTTATACTAGATTGCCCCAGTAGCGTGCACTCAAATAGAAAGTGTTGCACAGTTGCAGGGCTAGATTGCATTTTTTACAGCTTGATGCTTTTAGAGGTCTTTAATCGTACCTTTTGTGTAAATTGGCAACTTTTGTGTAAATATTATATAAATTAATACCCCTGTAGGGCCTTGGCCGTGGGGTGTAATCTGCCGAGAGAATACACTCGCGTTTCTCGAAGAAATTTTGTAGGGTAGGGTTTTCAATCCTTACGAATAATTTTGTGAGTGGCTGCCGCGTCACAGGTACCCGCGAGAGAGGATGTAAATAAATTCCCATTAAATTAGATGCTTGAAAAAGTTCCACCGGGACTGGAATACGAACTCACAGCCTTTGGCATGGGAGACTTTGCACGCTAGCTACAGGCTCTCCTACAAATGGATATATATATATATCAAATCTATATTTAACATATTGTTAATGTAGATAGTATTTAACACACATAAAAGCAACAGAATTGTTTGACATATATAACGGAAATAGTGGATTTTGAAAAAGAATGTATACAAGAGTATTACATGTATATATATATAGAAAGAGAGAGAGAGAGAGAGAGAGAGAGAGAGAGAGAGAGAGAGAGAGAGAGAGAGAGAGAGAGAGAGAGAGAGAGAGAGAGAGAGAGAGAGAGAGGAGAGAGAGAGAGAGAGAGAGAGAGAGAGAGAGAGAGAGAGAGAGAGAGAGGAGGAGAGAGAGAGAAAGAGAGAGAGAGTACTCTTGTATACCTCACGGGCATTTATAACATCTTCATATATATATATAATTTAAAAACATGAAATTTAAAGAAGGATCATATGTACACGTACCATAATCATATGTATTTGTACTAGAACCATATGTTCCACATGTATAAAAAAAGGAAGCAATTATTCAACCAAGTGCATTGGAGTAAGAATAAAGTTTTTGTTGGAAATTATTTTACTTGGATCAAAATATTGAAGATGAACCCGCAAAGTGAATTCATACATTTTTTTAGTCTTTATATTTTATATTTTAGAAATAACCACAGAATATTATAAAAATTTTACGACAGACTGACCGACAATTTTTGAGGTGATGGCCTAGAGATGCCTTGGATTGACCTACTTTTTGGGAAGTTAACATATTTGCAGACGGGAAATAGCAATTTGGAAAAAAAAAAATGTAAATAAATATTTTTACAGTAAATGATAATAAAATGAAACTATTAAAGCAAAAAAACAAAACAAAAAACGCTTATCTTCAAGTAATTCGTATCCAATCAGCTAGCTACACCTGATGAGGTCAATAGATTTACTCGCTTTGAATTATTTCAACCGGCCAGTTCTGTATTAGGAACAGCTAGTTTAAATAGATCGTCTCCGTTGAGCGTTACAACTTTAATAAACTGAAAGAGTGTACTAGCTCATTAGCATACTAGAATTGAACTTAATTATTTTAATTTTAAGTTGATTGAAGTAAAATAAGGGCACATCATCAGAGGCGAAATTTTGCAAAAGCGCTTTTCCGATAGAGACAAAAAATAATAAACTAGATTCTAGTGATTGAAAGGGTCAATTATGAAAATTGACGAGTTACTGTTAAACAATCCGATAAAAAAGAAAGACGATAATATTTTTCATTTCCTACTTTTTTTTTCTCGTTAGATCTAGTAATTTACTGATCTGAAAAATTCTTCCGTCCCTCCCTGAAAATTTTAACTTTTTATGTACATTAGCATTTTAATCCTATATTTATACCATTATCATAATTATTTCTATATTGTTCACACAAATTATAATTAATCATAACTTAGGTATTTTTTTTCAAATATAACTAAATTATTTTAATACTTTTTGCCTTTCCATATAGGCGTAAATTGATTGATCAGATGAAAAAAAATAATACTTATGGTTTTTAATCTAAATGCTTTTTTTTTTTTTTTTTCTAATTTAGTCTTATTAATTTTAAAACTGAGAATATTTTCATATCTGTCCGAAATTTCTCTTTTATATATTATATATATTGGAAAAATCATTATTCAGTGAAGCAGTAATAGATCTAAAACATTGCCTATTTTCTTATATATATTTTTTTTATGATCAAATAATTTTACTATGGTTTATAATGCAAAAAGATTTTCGCATAACGTTTTTCTTCTATATAAGCAGATAAATATAAATTTTACCAGTTATGACAATTGTTATTTAAAATATATGACAAATAAAGAAGGAATACACACACAAATATATATATATATATATATATATATATATATATATATATATATATATATACATACATAATTAAATGTTTGTGATACGCCTAACATGGAATCCTCATATTAGACTGAAACGACAAGAAACTGCTTGTAGATACCATTTACTAGAACACATTCCAAAAATGCTCACAACTTTCTATTTGCTACAAAAACTCACATATGCACAAGCACATATGTATATTATATTATATCATTATATATATATATATATATATATATATATATATATATATATATATATATATATAATTCATCAATGTTTTTTGCAATTATCAATTTTACAGAAAATTAATTGTTAATCGAAACTTCAATAAAGATTTGGAAGAAGAAGACTTTTTATAGACCTAACATCCACTTAATTAGCCGTAAACAATTATATACGTATATATATATATATATTTAAATAAATAAACCCATATTTGAGCGAGCGCGATAAAAATTAATAGTATTATTGGTAACGAACCTTTGGGAACGCAGCTACTGAGCCTTGTATGCAATAAATACGAAAAAGTTATAATAAACCCATATTTGAGCGAGCGCGATTAAAATTAATAGTGTAATCGGTAACGAACCTTTGGGAACGCAGCTACTGAGCCTTGTATCCAATAAATACGAAAAAGTTATAATAAACCCATATTTGAGCGAGCGCGATTAAAATTAATAGTGTAATCGGTAACGAACCTTCGGGAACGCAGCTACTGAGCCTACTATCCAATAAATACGAAACAGATAAAATAAACCTCTATTGATAATATTTTCGTCCGCGATTATAAAACTAAAATAAAACTCCCGCTAATCCGACTACCAGTTCTTGTATCGAAAATGCTTAAAAATTAAAGTATCGGTTATACTTATTATTATAATCGTGACTAATTATATGTAAAAAGGCCCCTGGAAATATTTAACAAGCCACAAGGATTAATTACACATAAAGTGTAATTAAAATAACCATAAAAACATAACATCATGTTAATTTGATTTTTATTATTTTATTGAAATCGAAAAAGGTTGAATTTGAAATGGAAAAGGTTGAATTTGACTTGGAAATGCTATATATATATATATATATATATATATATATATATATATATATATATATAATAATAATAATAATAATAATAGGCTTAGCGAACCCGAAGGTTCGATGCCGATACCACCAAATTCCGCCTACACAGACTCGTCAAATGCTCACCATTCAAGCCCAAGCTCCCGAGATCAGCCTTAACGCAATCCTCCCATCTCCGCTTCGGCCTACCTTTCGGACGCCTACCAGTCGGATCAGCAAATACCAACTTTCTCGGAATCCGCTCGTCATCGAGCCCAACAACTTTACTCGCCCATTTGAGTCTCCGCGATGCAATCAGCTCAATTATATTCACAGGATACAAGTTCCGCAATTCCGCGTTATGCAACCTTCTAAACTCCCCAGAGGCCTCATCTCTCTTTGGACCAAATATTTTACGCAATACCTTATTTTCGAAAACCTTAAGCCGTTGTTCATCCTTTAAAGTAAGCGGCCACGTTTCACATCCGTAAAGAACCGTTGGAAGAATAATAGTTTTATAAATTCTAATCTTTAAGTTTTTAGATAGCAGCCGCGAACTAAGTAACTTAGCAACTGAATAATAACACGCATTTCCCACCTTTAACCGGGACTTTATTTCTTCCTGGATTTCATTTTGTCTAGTTATAATTGAACCTAAATACTTGAATTTCTCTACGTGTTCAAAAGTATGACCTGATACATCAACATCACCAAGATCGACACCGTTTCTGCTACTAATCATATACTTCGTTTTATCGGTATTTAATTCGAGTCCTATTTCTTTACCGATTTTTATTAACACACTTGTATTTAGTTGTATGGTTTCCGTGTCTTCATCTAGCAGTACCAGATCATCGGCATACCCCAAAACCGGAATCTTGTCACCCATATTTAAGCCTTTCTCGGTACACATCACCTTTTCTATAACATATTCTAAAGCTATATTAAATAACACAGGTGAAAGGGAGTCACCCTGTTTCAAACCCTATCGCACCTCAAATCTCTCGGAGTAATTATGACCGATTCTAACTTTATGGAATGTTTCCGACACACACATCTCTACTAGGTTTACTAACTTTCTAGGTATTCCCTGTTCAATCATGATGTTATATAGCTTCTGACGGTCTATTGAATCATAAGCCTTTTTAAAATCGATATAAAGTTGATGGACAACACCGTTGTATTCCAATTTTTTCTCTAATATTTGACGTAAGGAAAATATTTGGTCGATAGTCGAGCGATTCCGCCTAAAACCACATTGGTAATCTCTGATAATTTCCTCAGCGTATTCCGTGATTCGACTAGTTAGAATTGACGAGAATATTTTATAGCATACTGGGAGAAGAGAGATCCCACGATAGTTGTTACAATCCGACCTCGGTCCTTTTTTGTGAATCGGAATAAGTATTGATTCTTTCCATTCTTCGGGCATTTTTTCAGTTTCCCAGATCTTTTTAACTAAAAAATGTATTTTGGAAACGCCCGCTTCTCCACACGCCTTGATTAATTCACTCGTGATATTATCATTTCATGCGGCCTTATAACGTTTTAATTTTCCTATCGCCATTTCGACTTCCTCTTTACTCGGTGCGTCTATCCATGGTTCAGCGCTCTGATACTCAGAGAGAGGAGATTGATTATTATTTTCCACATTTAAGATGCCGTCAAAGTGTTGTTTAAATTTATTTAATATCTCAGAAGGATCCGCAATTATATTGTTATTTGCATCTTTAACCGCATTCAATAGAGGTTCAAATCTTTTACGCGATTTGTTTATACCTTTGTACATCTCTCTTACGTTATTTTCGTTTCTGTGTTTTTCTATTTCTATTATTTTACCTTTAAGATACTCTCTTTTCTTATTTTTTAAGAGTTTTGAAGTTTCATTCTTTACTAACCGAAAATAAGCCACATTATTATCGCTTGGACTATTTAAGGAATTCAGTTTAGCGGTTTTTCTTTTTTCGCACATATTTTGACAATTCCTGTCGAACCGAGGTTTGTTCTTTTTATTTTCGATTTTTCCAAGACATAAATTACCGACCTCTTTAATATTATCCCTGATCCCTTCCCATAGTTTGTTTACATCTTTGTGTTCCTCGTCTGAAGATTCCAAAGCTTCGAACCGATTTTTTACTTCTATCGCGAATTGTTTTCTAATTTCGAGGTTGTTCAATTTAACTAAATCAAAATTCTCGGGACGAATATAGTTCGGTGTTCTCTTTTTTGTATTTAGTTTTTGTCGAAGTTTCGCGATTACTAATTCATGATCAGAACCGCATTCTGCACCCCGATACGATCTCACGTTAATTATGCTACTTTGCCATCCGTTTTGTATTAAAACATGATCGATTTGATTCCGTGTTTGTCCATCCGGCGATGTCCACGTATACTTATGAATATCCTTATGTTTAAATGTAGTACTTTTGATTACTAGGTTTTTCGAAATGGCAAAGTTTATTAGTCGGGTCCCATTATCATTACTATATTCGTGCAAACTTTCTTTACCGATTGTAGGACGATATACTTCTTCCCTTCCAACCTTTGCGTTCGCGTCGCCTAGTATTATCTTAATGTAATTTCGCGGTAACTTATCGTAAACCGACTCTAGTTTATCATAAAATTCGCATTTTACTTCATCATCACTGTCTTCGGTGGGAGAATGAATGTTTATAAACGCGATTTTAAACCAACGCCCTTGAAATATAGCAACCGATATTCTTTCACTAAAGAACTGTACGTCCCGTAATGCGGAAAGAAATCTATTCCTAATCAAAAACCCGGTACCTAGACAATAATTAACGCTCCCTCCGTACCAAATAGTATACTTTCCTTCTGTTAACGAACCCTCCCCTGGCCAGCGAACCTCTTGTAATGCAACGATATCTAAATGGTACCCCTTAACTTCATTCGCGACCGACTTTAACCCACCTGCCGTATTTAAACTTCTAACGTTCCACGTCCCTATTGTTAGATCTCTAATTTTCATCTTGCGTCATGATTCCCCTGAAGCAGTCCCCACCCGGAGACCCGAACGGGGGACTAGTTTACCTCCGGATAATGAGCGTTTTACCTCAGAGGAATCCATGACTTTTGGTGATATTTATATATATATATAAATATTTGGTGATATATATATATATATATATATATATATATTTATGTATCAGGCTTATTTGGACCTATGACATTAAGCTATGGGGATCCATTAAATTACCAAAGTCCTATAGTATCCAATTCTTGCTATCCAAAATTCTTTGAAAAATCCTTTATACTCCTTATTTAGTTCCCAATAAAATAATTCATAAAGATTTAAATATCTCTATATCTGAATAGATATACCTCCTATCATTTCTGTCCCCCTTCCAACAAAACCTGCTTATGACCTGACTTCTCTTTAAATATTCCTGATAATCCACCGAGGTGACTTAAAAGAAAATGAAAAAGGGACCTTCAACTATAAATAGACATTTTAATTATATATCAATCTCATTTACTTCTATTGAATCAATGAAGTAGTAAATTTCTTTGAATATCATTTTCAAGGGAGCGGGGTGACCTAGTAGATAGAGCAATAGTCTACTGTTTTCCGGATCCTGGGTTCGAATCCCCTAAATATTATATATTCTGCTATTTCAGCCGGGGAGGAGGGGGAGACCGAAGGATATGGAGACCCTCCTGTGGCAGAATTTAATGTGGGTACCCGAACTAGGGAGAAAAACCTGGCGACTGAGCGTGATCAAGGCCTAATCCCCTCATTGCACTGCCGTTGGCCTAGAAACAGTACTAATCTCTTATGTACTAAGCCCGAGACCTTTCAAGGGTTGTAGAGGCAAAGGTTTTTATAAATATATATATATTTTTTGCAGTATATTTTTAGTGATTAAATCGTTAAAACACATATTTCATGAATACATACCATAAAAAAGTAAATTTAAATAAAATATAATATGGAACAGGTACCAATCTATAAATATACTACCAAAAATAAACTTTGGAGGAAAACAAAACTTTTTCGGGCTAATGACACCAATAAATAAAGGGAAAAAGCCGAGAATCCCTGATTGCTATCTCGCCGTACTAATAAAGATCAATGGCCACAGTTCGGGGCAACTTATCGCCCAACTTTGACATTCCACTCCATCCATGGATTTCCCTTCCCTCACAAAGAACAGATAACTATTGACATCCTCGTTCAGAGGGTGACAGGGCTTTGAGCACTAAGTCTCTTCTTGAAAGTTTCGAGGCTATCAGAACATAATTATCAAGAACCTGAGTAAAGTAAAAAAAAAAAAAAATAAATAAATACTTCTTTAAAGGTACCTTATAAACGCCACCTTATAATAGAGTCCAAAACCAAATGAATAAGCATCATAATTATAGTTCTACCAATAAAATATATAATAAAAAGAAACATAATAAAAATGATACTAAAATAAATAACCCTCAAAAAATGATGAAGTTGAAGTTCGGAACCCATATCCAAAAAACAAAAACATTTTCCACTAGTGTATAAAAAAAATAATAATGAATAAAATAGTTTAAAAAATTCAAACAATATCATATAACTAAAATAAAATTAAGGGAAAAATCGCTAAACAAAATAGAAAAAAATATATACAAAAATATATAAAATTAAGTGTAAAGATTGTGATGAGAAGGCTTACAAATATATACAAATGATAAGGACAAATATCACAATGGCTTGAGCGGATATTACATTAACATAGAAAAAACTGTTGTTCAAAATCAAAATTAGCTACCGGGTTATCAGAGCATATAAATAGCTTTTAATATAAACATACTTTGGATTTTGCAAATGCCTAAGTTTTGCACATTGAAGGCAATATATGTAAAAGAAGAAATATCAATCTCTCTCTCTCCCTTTCTTTCTTTCTCTCTCTCTCTCTCTCTCTCTCTCTCTCTCATAGATATATAAACATATAGACAAGGTGTTTAACCACCATAGTGATGTTAATTTAAATACCTATTATGGTACAACTATAATAGAGATAAATATCTAGATCATTACGCCCGTTAAAATACTTAGAATCCCAATCTAAGACAGTCTACTATGGAAGCCGTATACGGATATATATTTAAGAGAAGGATTGTGCTCATTAACAAGACGGTACTGAAACCTATCACGACCTATGGACTTCTAGGATTTTCTTGCATCAAACGCATCCAATCCGTTCAATCCAAAGTCCTCTGAACAGTAGTAAATGCCCCTACCCCAACCATACATTACGCAGCGACCTAAATATTACATCTGTTTTAGACCTTATTCCATCAGAACCTCATTCATCACTCCAATCCTCTAGCTCGAACCCGATCCAGCCCCACACACCTTTACCATTCTTCTAGAATGATGAAACGGCAGTGGCACCGATACATCTAGTAAACATTTATATTGTAGTCCTAGCACTGGCTAGATTCTCCTCTCAATGTTGCTTCATGTTTGAGGTCTGCATGCAAGTATGAGTGACTTCTAGACTTTTTACACAATTTATTGAATCTTTCTTATATGAGAAAATAAATATTTAACAAGTACACACTTCTGATATGCTCTAAACTTTTTGAAAAATTAATTTATAAAAGATTGGTTGACATACTGACTGAGCAAAAAATAATACCTGACCATCAATTTGGTTTTCGCATGTCACACTCAACGACACATCAATTACACAGAGTTACTGACTTCATCAGGAGCACTAGAAAAAAAGCAATACGCAACTGGGGTATTTTTGGATGTTGCCCAAACGTTTGATAAAGTCTGGCACGAGGGGCTTCTCTTTAAACTTAAGAACATACTACCTTACACGTACTATCTTATTACACACTCTTTCTTCTTCGAAAGGTTTTTCTCTGTTCGGCAGGGCTCAGAAACCTCTTCAATCCGACCAGTCTTGGCAGGAGTACCGCAAGGATCGATACTTGCTCCGCTCCTATACATTGTATACACAAATGACATACCAACTCATCCCACCACATTGATACTACTTACGCGGACGATACTGCAATTTTAACATCAAACGGCGATCCTATACTGGCCTCACTGACTCTACAAAATCACTTAATGCTACTACATAATTGGTACAATCTTTGGAAAATTCATTTAAATTAAGACAAATCAAAACACGTAAAGGTTACACTACGACAAAACACTTGCCCACCAATTTTTATCGACAACAACCTAATTCCTCAGACAAACTCTGTACATTACCTAGGACTGACACTCGATCGAAGGATGACTTGGGGCCCACATGTCAAGATGAAAGACAGACTCTCAACCACCGACTGAAAATACTGTACTCTCTTTTTTCAAAAACATCAAAATTAAAAATTAGACAGAAACTGAATACATACACATCCCTTCTTAAGCCAATATGGACTTACGCTTCACAGATTTATGGTTCAGCAAAAAAGACTCACATACAAAAACTGCAATCATTTCAATCCAAAATTTTAAGACTCATAACGACAGCTCCTTGGTACGTAAACAATAGAACCCTACATACGGACTTACAGCAACCAACAGTTGACCAACATATACGAACACTCTATTCTCGATTTCACATTAAACTTAACGGACACGACAATAGACTGATTAACGACATGTCAGTAGCTGAAATGCCGGTCAGAAAAAGGCTAAAACGAAGCTGGATGAGGGACCTCCTCAGCTAGATTAAAGCCTTGGACCTTTCCAAGGCCCAGTGCTGCTGGGCACTTTACTTCCCATGCCTACCATGTCTGATCTTACTTTTGTCCAACACATTTGCTGATTGTCAGACATCTTCTGACAGGTGTAAATAAAGATATAAGAAAAAAAAAAAAAAAAAAACACGTACACACTAAACTGGATTGTTAGGAAACTAACAACTCGTATTCAGGTCTTACTAGGCAATAATCGATGAAATATGGCATAAATTCGAGCGAAGGCCCACAGAAGCATACACAAGGCCATACACTCGGCGCCGGTATGAACGATATCAAACACGTTTAACGTGTTTGATATCTACCTAAAGGAGAAAATTATTAAATAAAAAATATTTTTTATGAAGTCTATGGTTTCGTTGAAGATAGGGACGGTAATATAGATGTATAAACTGTTGGAAAGCTTGTCTTATAAAAAAAGTTTGAAAGGTAATTGGGAATGAAGGAAACCAGATAAAACTGATTGTTGTAGAAGATAATATAATCGATTATTAAATAAAGCACATGTTTCTATCGAAATTCGATTTAATCCTTTAACCGTTTTTCTTCTGCAACTTTATTTAAAAGTCCTTGAAATTATTTTAACAGCTGAGGCTATGAGCATGTTAATGTGATGTGAATGAAATCTGGTTGATCGTGATAACTTACTTATTCATATGATAATTTTTAATTAACTGTTGTGAAAATTTCTAAGGTTTACACAATATTGAGGTATATATGACATATTGATGATTGGTGTATTTACTGACATAATAAAGGGACTCGTTTGCATTCTGTGATGTTGGAAGTGATTATAGACTTTACGGAGCAAGTTTCCCTCTCGTAGGTAATGTCGTCAGCCTTCCTCACATTTCCTAGAAGACTTGACTAATTCAATCAATGTTGTTTCCCCAGCATGTGCTTTAGAGAGGAATCAGTTGGCGTAGTAATGTTCATTATGGTAGCTGGTATTAGCCCGTCTCCACATACATAGCTCTTACTATAGTAGACAAAGCTAATAATTGCATAGAGGTATGTTACAAGATTCAACTATTCACTAAATTACATTGATCAACATTGTGGCTGGAACATAAAGGCCGACATTTCAAATATTCAGAGGAGACGGAAATGGAGATTGATGGGGGTTTAATTATTAATGAAATGGAATACGATCTATTCAATTGCCATCGTCCATACTATTGATCAAAGGTGTGATTAACGAATCATTAAATCTTGAAACCACTATCCTTACTAATGTAAGAACATGAATCAGAATCAGCCTACTTAAAATTATCTAATTGATTATAATTTATTTATTATTCGAAAACGTCACTAAACATTAGACAGCTGGACCAAAAGGAAATACCGCACAATGTCGCGGTTGCATTAGGAAATGTAATAGGATGGGAATATAATTTCTTACTTATTATTATTATTATTTATATTTCATTTATTACTTTTTTTTTTATCTTATGAACTGGATATATGTTCATTTTTTACTAATGCTGTCATATTTTTTTTATTAATGATTATTCTCATTCTTATTATTTGTTTTAATTAATATTATTATTAAATATTTCAAATAAAACCATGATTGATTGTCTCAAAAAAAGAATTCTTTTAAATTGATTTTCTAAAATGAGTGTATTTGGCACTATTTATGAGTGCATATTTGTTTATTATGAATTATTTGTATGTATGTATTATGTACTACGTATAAGGATATTATGTGAATTTTACTGATTATGGATATTATTATTTTTTTATTATGTATTGGTTTTAATGATATATAATAATAATAATAATAAAAAATATTTATTTAATATTTCAACTAAAACTATAATTGTTTGTTTCAAAAAATATTATTTGATTTAAACTGATTTTGTGAAATGGGTGTATCCTGGCTCTGATGACCAAAATGTTTTGCGCCAATAAATAAATAAAAAAAACTAAAAAAAAAAACTAAACGTTTGTGTTAAATATATGTAGTAATAATTGGAGGGATACTGAAAAGCAACATCACTCTAATGCGTATTAGGAATGACTCTGCAAAGAGAGAAGTTGTTAACTACACTCGATGGACAGGATAACCATGAGGAGAGTGTTAATCACAAACTCCTCGTTGGTCTGGATCTCATTCTGCTTGATTAATTACTAAAAACTTGAAAGAATTAAAAATCTGTCAATGCCGATAGTTAATAATTATCCCTGCTACACTAAAATAGCATTTATGCTCCAAGACTTTGCAGTTTCCCTACAATCAAACAACTTGTCCATACTCAAACGGCTTCTTACTTTAGGAAAACACCCGTCTCCGAAAATTCATCAATAAAGGAAATCGGTGATAACAATAAATTTTCTCTTTAAAGAACAAAACCTGTGTTCTTAAATTAATTTAGTTCATTTTAAGTTCTAAATTTTATATTCTTAATTATTTGATGTGATGGTTTTTCTTTCTTTTTAATTTTCATGTCCAATTTTTACTACTATCGAACTATACCCTAAATTTAATTTTATCAATGTTAGTCATTTAGGCTTATGGATAATCACAAAAAAAAAGAAAAACTAAAAACATTTTGCTCATGGTAAGGAAGACTCATCCGAAATCATTGTAAACATTTTGTCAATATGTAAATAAAGTTTATTTTCTTTCTTTCTTATTCTAGCATATAAAAGTTCTCGATAATAAATAATACAATTTCTAAGGTAGGCAAATTTCTCTTACTAAAATGTAATATTAATATTAAATTCATTTTTGAAATACCGTAATGAATTCACGTCAGCATAGCTTAAAATACCCTCAAATACTTTTTTAAATTTGTCACAAAAGTACAGTGTATGAATGTGTGTACAATGAGGAAATATTTATATATATTTTTAGGCTATTATTCCATGAGTCCTAGGTTCGAATGACGGCTTAGGCCGAATTATTCATTCTGTTATTCCAGCCGTGGTGGAACCCTGGGGTATGGAGACCCTCCTCACCTAGCCTCTATAAAGTGGGAACCTAAAGTTGTGGAAAAACCTGTCGGGGAGCGTGATTTAGGCCTAATCGCCTCTTAACACGGTCGTTGGTCCTGAAATAGTTCGGGTCTCTAAAAGTACAGAGCTCAAGACCCTTTCTGGGCTGTAGAGGGACATGTATACATACATATATATATATATACATTTAAATTACCACAGAAATATTTAGCATATATAATTCTTGCATGTCATCTTCAAACTAAATGTTCAAATTTTTAATTTAATCTCTAGTGAATTCAATTTACTTTAATTGAAGAGTTGAGTAATTAATTTAACAGTTGAGTAATTTTTCCAAAATATTAAATGTCTAATTAGATATACAATTTTATAACCGTTATCATTTTCATAGGATATAAAACATCTGTTTTCATTTTCAATTTTTCTTTTGTTTTAATTGTATAATTTAAAAATATGGTATTGTAGATGTTAAAGTTTATTTATTTAACGTCACTTTATGCTACCGTGGCTAATCGGACGATGCTACAGCGGGGGTCCTAAATTTTGCCTATCTAGGAATTCAGGATTGTTTCCTCCTGGAAGGAAATGTGCGGCGCTAAGTATATACTGAGCCCGCAATGCATAACGGTTTAACACACAAGTATACCTTTTGCGCCGTATTTTAATTAATTTCACAACTTGATCCAACTCTACATTAGATTATGTAGATGTTTGTTAGTTTATTTATTTAACGTCCGTTTATGCTATAGTGGCTAATAAGTCGATATTTAGGGATCTTTAATTAGGATAGGGATCTTTAACAGGTACCTGTCATCGCAAAGACTCGGGACCACATGTTTACGTCCCCTCCGAAGGACGGCTCAACTGAGGATTTTACTCCCTTTCAAAAATCCTAAGAACGCCTGCGGGTTTGAACACGTGGCCTTTGGCATAGAAATCTGTTATGCTATCCACTTGCTGCAGGTGATTTCTGAAATTGTAGAGGAAACCAGTTCAAGAAAATCACATTAGACTATTTTAATTCTAAAAATTCTAATAATGTTTTTTTTTTTAAGTAATATTTTATAATACATTGAGGTAACGGGTTTAATTAAAATCCTTTTATGAAAAAATCGAAATTCCTTATCGTTCTTGTAGATTGATATTGACGAGAAAAGATATTCCAACCTTATATTTGAGGTTTTATAATTTTCACTTTATAACATAAAAACGTTCTTTAGTAACACCCACACACAGAAGTATATTTATTAGTCTTGAAAATTTTACACTCTAGAGATCCATTTCCGTTAAAAACTCATCTGATGGCAAAACAATTTTTGATTGTGTATTTCATTTATAGATAAAGTATAAGTAAACGTAAAAATAAGGTATAAATACAGATGTATCAACTACAACTTAATAAGAATGCCTATAACCTAAACATGTGAGGTTAACATCCCCCCCCCCCAAAAAAAGTGACAAATTGTCTTGTTTTGACTCTAAATCGTTCCAACAAATTTTACGATGATTCTGTATTGATTTGTTATTCATACGTGAATCAGATTGTTGACCCCAATTCGGTATAAAAACCTTTTTTTTAAGTGGTGATATTGTTTATTTCTATTCCTCAATCTATAACAAATATGTTTTGTTTTTTTTTCAAAATATCTAATAAAATAACGTTAAGAAAGAAGAATTATTCAACTAAATGTCAAACATCTACGGAGTCTAAATATTGAATAATGAATATATATTAAAACTCATCTGAGCGCAACAAAGTCAATATACTTCGTTGTTAAATTCAATCAAAGGATTTTTAAATGCTGTTAAGGATGGAAAATAGTAGTAAGTTAAAGTGAAAAGCTTTAAGAGTTAATTAAATTGAGTTTCGATAGAAACATGTTTCATTAAATAATCTATTATACTTTTATCTACAATTATCAGTCAGTTCTATCGACTTTTCAGCACTCTCCGTTATCTCTTAAAATTTATTCCAAAAAATATTATATTCCCAACTGTATATTATGCATCTATATTAATGCTTTATGTTAAAATATCGATTAAAAAGTATTTTTTTGCTATTTTGTCAATCAGTTGAATTTCGAATTCCTTCAACTTATGTATTTACCCCTGTTTTATCAATTCTAACGAGATGTTAATTTTTTCAGATCTACATAATTAAAGGTACTTAAGAGAAAGGAAATTTTACATATCGACAATTAAGCCATGTCAGACTATTTCAATCAGAATGAATCCTGTGTGTTATTCAAGGCCATTATATTTAACATCGTTATAGCGAGTTTAATTAAATTGTTATACTTGTTTGAAAGAAAATCCTAAAAAGTTGAAAAATGCATAGTACAAAGTGAATCTTCTGGTTCGCTGATTTCAGTGTAAACACTGGTGTACCATCTCAGGCGTAAAACTGTTTTTATTTAAAATATATTTACCGGTATTTACAACTGTATAATAAAATACATTTAGTAAATTTGATACATGATATACTGTCATGATTCACATTCCACCCATTGGCAGCTTCCCAAAAACTGTTTTAAATATGAAATATCAGTTTTTTACAACTTTTAGACTTTTAGACTTTACAATGATAGACTTACAAAAAAACATAAATACACAGAACCTTTTGCTGGACTTTGTAATTTTTTTATTTTCATTATTCAGTTTCTATTTATCCCATATATACGTAATGGAAGTCAAAATATTACAAATCATTAATTCCTTATTCTGATTGATGAGCATGTAAGGGGCATATAAATAGCCCTGAAAGAATTCAATTAACAGGAGATACTTAATTAAAATTAGGATCGGCCTTAGTGGAAAATTGTTTTTAATTAGAAACCCTTTTGCAAGGCAGTGGTGCGGGAAGCAAAAGGGCAAACCCTTCATCAGGAGGTTAAAGGTTCAAAGGAGTTATCTCCTCTCACGCGCTGAGCTATGCTTCTACTTCGATGGCACTTAAAGAATCTTTGGAGTTCTCTTAATACACTAAAGCTAAATATGACTACAATAACCTTTATTCACCACTTTCACTGATTTATGTATAGGGAAAGTACTGAGATAAAATACAGAAAAAAATAACAACTCTGAATCGAAGCTTTCAACAGAAATACAAGTTTTAAGTTTTCATTAATGTTTTAAAAATACTGTTGTGTGTGAGCTCTGGCTTCCTTCCTATTAATGTGATTAAAGCAGACCAGTCACTCTCTATAATATTAGTATTTTGTTAATTTTTTTTTTCAAATTAGGAAGTTAAAATACAAGGGTTTTTAGACAATTATTTGGAATTTTAGTAAAAAAAACTTATTTATATAAAAAATATAAAATAAAATAAAAATTTATATACATACATATAACATATATAATATATTTATGAACATTGTTTAATATTGTAATTGTAAATGCTCTGCAACGGCTATATCTCGATTTTAGTCAGGTACGTTAATCGATGTAGTTGGTACATTAAACTAGATGAGCTCATGGTCTGTTTCTCATTAATTTTCGTCTCGAATACCAGGTAACATTAAAGAAGATAAAAGTAAGTATCGTAGGAGGGTGATACCATGTTGAAGAAGGCAATGTAGTGTATTATACGTGTATTTATGATTTTAATTTAGTAATTCATGTAATATTTATAAATTTCGTACTAATATAAGTTTATATATTAACAAACAAACAAATTTTAAAGTTATGCTATTCTGAACAATTTTGTATGCACTCATCATATTATATTATAAGCCCACAAAAAAAAAAAAAAAAAAAAAAAAAAAAAAAAAAAAAAAAAAAAAAAAAAAAAAAAAAAAAAAAAAATATATATATATATATTGGGTTGATGCAAAATTAATGCAGGTTTCCTCTATTGCAATATCTTAATTCCAATTGTGTAAACAAAGCTAATCCTAACATTGATCATTATTATACCAAAACAAACCTTATCTAATACCCTCTCTTTCACCATGAATTTGTTTAGTAAAATCGTTTTGTTCAGTGTGTTCAAAGGTCTTGAATCGAAAATGTCAAAGTGCGATTTTCGTCAAATTTATTTTTACGAATTTAAATTAGGGCGCAGCGCTGCGCAAACGGCTCGTAATATTAATGAAGTGTGGGGTCAGGGGGCTATTAATGAGTGCACGGTGCAGCGTTGGTTCCAGAAGTTTCGCAGAGGAGATTTCGACCTCGAAGACAAGGAAGGTCGGGGCCGTCATCTTGCTCTGGACAACGACCAGCTGAGGTCAAAAGTGGAAGAAGACCCAACCAAAACCACACGAGAAATGGCGGCGGAACTCGGAACTCAAAAATTCCAACGTCTTTGCCCAGCATTGATGAATCGGAAGGGGCCGATCCTGCTCCACGATAACGCCAGACCACACGTTGCACAACCAACGCTTCGACGACTGCATGAGTTGGGCAAGAAGTTCTCCAACATCCGCCTTATTCACCTGACCTCTCTCCTACAGACTTCCACTTTTTCAGGCATCTGGACAACTTTTTGAGGGAGAAAAATTTTCAAAACCAGGACGACATTGAAAATTCTTTTCGTGATTTCATTGAGTCCAGGGATTCGGATTTTTTTTTCTGGTGGAATAAGAAAGCTTGTTGAACGTTGGCAAAAGTGCATTGATTCAGATGGAAATTATTTTGATTAAATATATATGGTTAAAGTAAAGATATGGCGTATTTACAATACCTACTAAAAACCTGCATTAATTTTGCATCAACCCATAATATATATATATATATATATATATAAAGGAGTGAATGGTAACCAATACTGATTTAAACGCACGAACATGAGAAATGGTTAGAGAAGACTTATTCTTAACTTTAAAAATATATTTAATAAGGAACTATACTTTTTTTTTGTTAGAATCTTAATTACGGAGTGTTGATTTTATGTTTGAATTTAAAGTGGACTAGCTTTACGACTTATCGAATGATGTTAAGGAAACTATTTAAAATCTACTAAATCTTGTCATGGTTTTGCCTTTTGATTAAGTATAATTTACTATTTGGTTTTACTCACACATTATCAAATATTTTCTTAAATTTATAACAATGTTAAAAAATTTACAAAAAGAATACACACATAACTATCAACAATACGTTTGATTATGGTTAGTTAAAATATTAATTTAAAAAAATTATTTAGTTTAAACATGAAAATCTATTTTAAAACAAGATACGACGTTAAGAAGTAAATGTCAAGATTCGGTTCACGGAATCAAACGATAAGAAAAAATATTGAATAGTGAAAATATTTAGATTGCTTTAACAATGGGTTTTCCAAGTCCGAATGGAGAATAGAATTTTCCCTTGTTGACACTTGAAAATTTAATTTCCTCCTGAGAGGTTGAGTTCGGAGGAGAAGTTGAGAATAAAAACGACCGTTAACCGTCAGCAATTTTCATCAAATGATTATATCTTTAATTTTTTTACCTTTCAACTGATAATTATTACTTTGGGAGTATTATCTGGAGAATTCATCGTCCTTATGGGATTAGAGGACTTTTCAAGCAATTAAAAGGGGATTCGCCCACAGGTTCTTCTCCAGATAAGTGAGGCCCATCAGCATCTGGATACCACTCACAAAAATGGGTACAGGGAGTGGTGCTTCTTTCGTATAAATTATCATCGAGATTCGCGGTGTGGAATGACACACTCTTCTAATAAAATAGGGTTAACGCGCGTAGTATCGCACGTTGCCTTTGCAATCTAATAAATAAAGTAATTACGAGTTCACTTCTTGATATTTGGAGGAGAGGGGGGGGGACTTATAATTCTGGTATTATCCCTTATTTTCAACTCTTGGACCGAGAAAACACCCGTATAGCCAAAAAAGGCGAGCCAGGTATTGAAAAATACGGGTAAAATTGTCCAATGTATAAGTACCTGAATGCATCAATTTTTTTTTTTTTTTTTTAACATATTTATTGATATATACAACTGTATAATTATATACAACAAGTAAATGTGATGGATATAGTAATCTAACATGAAATACATGAAGAGATACCACCCATCGGCAGCACTCTGATACATCAATTTAAAACTAATTTTTGCTATATTTTAGAAGTTTCTGTTTCTGATTTTTAAAATAAATCCACACACCCCGTTTCATACTTTAATGAAGAAATCACTTTTGTTTAAATCTTGAGAGGAGCATTTCACAAGTAGTTTTTTGTCATTCAGTTCTTGTGGGATCTTTCCTTGCCTTTCAAATGTAAAAGAGATGGCTTGTCAAGTAAAATTTAATTAATACGCGTGTTGTTAGGTTTGATGTCAGCCTTATAAAACAGTTCTTGCGATACACTTCATTGGTAGTCCCACAGGTTTTTCCTTTTTTCACATCGAAATCACCAATTTGGATTTTTTTAAGAAACTGTAACCACTGTATTTTAAAGAGGGTATGCTTACATTTAAGTTCCAACAACCAGTCTATGCGATTCTGTAGCAGTTTTCGTCTTGTAGTTGCAAAAAATCGACGTTTACCGCAATAAACTCAGTCACTGTTAGTAGAAAACTTGAGACTTTCACCGCTAATACAAACTGCAATATTAAATGAAATACGCAAGGTAGTTAAAAAAAAAGAAAAATAATAATAATAAATTAAAAATATCTGGCGCAGATCTTACGGTATACGGTTACTACATTGGCGGCTAGAACTCTCTGTTTGCTCTTTAAAAACACATTTATTTCAACCACAGTGTCGAAAAAGCAAATAAGTAATGAAGAAAATACAAGAAGTAAATCGACACTGAGGTGAAATTGTTATTCGGCAACACTGATTTAAGTCAATTTAAAAGTTGAATATGCCGATGACATTTGTGTGTTATATGTCAATAACGATCCAACTGCTGCTTCTCAAACTCTCCAATCCTACATCAGAGACCTTGAGGTATGGTGTCAGAATTGGCGAATTAAAATAAATTCCAAATAATAACCTTTACCCTTCGTCGTAAACCTATGACATCCTGCCCTACAGTATCCTTTAATAATATTCCGCTTGTTCCGGTTGAACAGATCCTCTACCTAGGATTTCTACTTGACAAACGTCTAACATGGAATCCCCACACTAGACTGAAACGACAGGAAACTGCTTACTTCAACACTTACTAGACAAACGGTCAAAGCTTCCTCTTAACTACAAATGACTCATCTACATGACCATCATAAGACCTATCTGGACTTATGGAGTAGATCTATGGGGGTCTACTAAACCATCGAATTCCTCTCGTATCTAATACTTACAAACCAAAATCCTCAATGCTCCATATTTTGTCACGAATAAACTTATTCATAAAGATCTTAATGTTCCATATGTTACTGATTTAGCCCGAACTAGGTATCATTCATTTCATGAAAAACTACATTCCCACTCTAATCCACTTTGTTTCCATCTGTCTTCCTCCTCAATTCCTAATAACCCTCCGAGGCGTCTGAAAAGAAGATGGCCCCGAGACGTTCTAGTTTAGGATATATTTAAAGTACTGCTAATGGGTGGTGTCTCTAAATGTATTTACCATATGTCATGTATTTATGTCAATTTACTATATGTCCATCACATTTACTTGATTTATTTTGTTTACAGATGTAAATATCAATAAATATGTTTAAAATGAAAACAAAGTTGAATAAATTGTAACAGTGTCTGGTCTTCGGAATGTACGTGACTATAATATAAAAGTATATCATATTTCTTTTTACTTGAAATAAAAATATCTGCTCCATTTCTCTATATTATCCTAGAGAGCCCTGAAAAAGCCTCCTTACGCAAACGGTACAACACAACGTGAAGGACTGACATCTGATACAAGAAGGATTTTAGATTTCAAGGAAAAACACGCTACGACCTAAACTATAAGGTCTACAGTATTTTTTTTTTATTTTTTTTCTTAGCCCCTTATTTTCTCTTCTGAGCTCCTGCAATGCTGGTAAGTTCTCCTTTTTCTGCAATCGTGCATTTTAAGGAGTTGCAACTCTTTAACCTAACTTCTGGAGAGTAATAACATTATGAATAATAATTCAGGTGATGGGACTCACCTTTTAGTTTGTTTCGGCCTTGCAACTAAAACTTAAACTAATTTATTTATTTTTTGAGTTTCTGCCATCGCTGAGGTATTCCTGGGGGTTTCAGTCGATTAAATATAGGGTTATTTACAAATTTCGTTGAATCGAAAAACTTTAAATTCCTCTAACTCATAAATTTTTTAATTGTAGATATTTTCATCTCTTCATGTAATTTATTTGTTTTTGCTCTTTGGAATATCGTCCCTTTTGCGATTCTTCTTAGAATGCCGTTTTGAAATGCCTGGACATTCTTTTCCGTTGATTTCGCTTCGTGTGGAAAAAGTTGTGAACCATACAACAGTGACGGACGAAGAATTTTTTTGTATATAATCGCTTTTAGTCGCTTTTTAGAGAGATATACTTGGAGATGAAATCAAATGGTTAAGCCTAAACATTTTTCTCCTTACAGATTTAATTTTTTTTTGAAAAGTGGACTGAAAATTTTAAGTGTCTGTCGAACGTGATTCCAAGATATACAATATTTTTAGACAGTTTAATTTGGCAATTATTGAGATTAAATCCTGAAGGAAGTTTTTTTTTACCTTTCTGGAACGAATAAACAATAGCCTTTCTTTTGTCAGGATTAGTTTCTATGTTTAGCCACTTTAGCTCTAAAGCTATTTTTTGACAGTATAATTTTTCATATACTATAAAATTAAGGAGCTTTAGTAGTTTGTAGTAGACGAGAACAGCCAGATAGTCAAAAAAATTGTCTTACCTAAACCAGAATTTAAAAAGAATTACTGCTGCAAACAGACGTTTTGAGAAGGAATTGTCTTAGAGGAACGATTTATCCAAATGAAAAGACACAAATTAGAAAAAAAAATTTCTCATCCACATTAATCAAAGTTAAATGCGTTAAAGTTTCTTTTATGAATCCTAGTTTCTATATTTATGTATATTGGAGTTCTATCACTCGATAGGTTCTCCACTCATTTGCTGTATGCTTGAGGATTGTATACAGGTATGAGTGACTTTTGTACATATTCTTAGTGATGTTTTACTGTATATATTTATTATTATTTTATAATTTAATGTTTTGTACATATGGTGTGAATGTAGTATGAATGTTGTAGGCACTTGATCACTATTAAAAATGTCCTAATTACGACAGATTGTAATATTACTCAATAAAAATTGTTTTGATGGAAAAAAAAGTATCTATATTAATAAAATATTAAACTTTAAGAAGTATATAATATATTTAATTTATTTTCCTCGTGAGTAGAAATATATAAAAAAAGTAGCAACATAAATTTTTAAAGAATTATGGAAGCCATTGGCTGTCTTGTACAAAGTCAGACCCTCAAGGCTATGTTTCACCAGTGACAACTTTTCTCGGAACTTTTACTTAGATTAATCTTTGACCGTGCAGATGTCTTATGTTGTTTTTGTACAAGACATATCTTTACTGGAAGTCTGTCCTTGCCATGCGCCGTCCGATCCACTGCATTGTATCTTACGTCCATAGTCGTTCCTCATGGCTACATTTCCACTCTATCATTCTCTATGTTTGAAATTAGTTTGTTGTAATGTAGATTTCAATCAACATGATTGAAAGAAGTAACTTAGTATATCGAAATAAATTAATTACTACAATTCGAATTTAATTTTCTTAATTAAAAATCATAACGGAAAAAAAATCTGGTGAGCGCAACACACGACTTTCACTTACCTCCGTTGTTATAATCAATTTAAATAGTATTTAATAATTTTTTAAATACGCTTATATATAATAATAAATTGTTTAAGAATTAACTACATTGAATTTCCATAGAAACACGTGTTTTATTAAATAATCTATTTTGAAAATATCTATAACAATATTTTTTCTACACTCATTAGCTTTCCAACGGTATATTATACGTCTATATTATAGTTTATATGTTCAAAAATACATAAATTGCATCAACAAATATTTTTGGTATTTTCTCTTTTAGTTAGATATCATATTCGTTCAAATTATCTATTTATCAGTTTTTATAAGTACTAAAAAGATGATATAGTTATTTTTAGAGATTCTACACAATTATAGATACTTTAGAGTAAGAAAAATAAACATATTGGCATTTAAGCCATGATAGACTATTTCAATTAGATTGAAACCTACATGATACAAAAGCCTATTAAATTTTACATTGATATAGGGAGTTTTATCAAAATCATCAGAGCCGTTTTTGAGAAAATCGTAAAAAGGTGCTAAATGCATGCTGTAAAGTGCTCTTATGGTTAGCTAGCTGATTTTCATGAAAAAGTTGGTATGTAACATCTCGGGTGTATAGTAGTCTTAAATATGAAATTTCATTATTGTACTACTTTTCGTTTTTTTGCTAGACTTATCACACACACACACACACACACAGACCTTTTTGCGGGACTTCTTTATCGGCTTTTCATCACTCTCTATTAACTTTTTAAAGCTTGTATATGAGATAATATTTTTTCTATAATCTTTAGCTTTCCAACGGTATATTATACATGTATACTACTGTTATTAAGTTAAAAAACAAACATTTCATTAAAAAAATATTTTGTCAGTTTTCTCCTGTAGTTGTTTTTCAAATTCGCTTAACATGCATATTTATCAATGATAACAAGATACGTTTTTTATAGGATCTACAAAATTAAAGGTATATTAGAAGAAGAAAATTTAAAATATCGGCATTTAAGCCCTGTCAGATCATTTTAATCTGAATGAAACCTACATGATATTAAAGCCCATTAAATTGTACATCTATATAGCGAGTTTAATCAAAATCGTCAGGGCCGTTTTTGAGAAAATCATAAAAAAAGTGCGGTATGCTTTGTATAAAGTGGCTTTTCTGGTTAGCAGATTTTGATGAAAAAGTTTTTGTAACATATCAGGCGTGTAGTTGTGTTAAATATGAAATTTCAGTTTCATAGGACGTTTCGTTTTCGCCCGGGAGTTACCACACACACACAGACCTTTTTGCGGGACTTGGTTATTTGGACTCAGGGGATTCTAAAACGTGTATTTTCAATGAAAACTGAAATTCGAAAATTTTCACGATCGCAAGAATTTCCCTTACTATATATTTCGTACATATGTAAGTGAAAGTAAATATATATCATTTACAGTGTTTTTTTTTTTGGTTTATATAGTCAGTTGTAGCAAGCAGTTTGTTTTAAAAATGTTTGTACTATAAAATACATTCTTTTGGCTAACTGGAAGAGGTCACCTCGATATAGAAAAAAAAATGGGTTAGGTTGTACTACCAGGAAGCTTTTAACTAATATCTTGTAGAATGTCTAGAGTCTTGTGGAAGGGTAGTGCGTAAATTTGCAGCTGTACTAGCAAACTAATTAACTAATTTTTGGAAATACGTTCTCCAAATACCTAAGGTGGAGCTTATGCAATAATCAACTGCACTCCTAGCTGCTAGGGCCAATCCATAAAATGATATCGTCCCTATAAGAATCGAATATGAAAATTGACACTGCAATAAACTCGTTAAACAATATTCAACAACAAAAACAACGTTTTATTCTCTCCTTGAGGTTATCCATTACTAACTAAAAAAAACATGTGTTTTTTACAATATATACAGTGCTTAGTGTTATCACAGACACTTTTGAAGCGAGCAAGATAAAGCAAGTAAAACGAAGTAATACATTTAAAAATTGGCCATATTAGATACTTTATTCCAGCAATTTCCGGGAATTCAGAAGGGGCTAGAGTTTCGACGATTTGCAACAAGCCATTTCCGCAATGCAAGAGTAAAATATCGAATCTGAAAAACGAGATTTTTCATATTCGATAGTTGGAAATGGTAGGAACGATATGTCGTCTTCACAATCAGAGTGTTTGAAGTTCTTTTCTGTAAGGAACTTCAATAATTCATATATTTATTAAAGTCTATATCTGTTTGTTTGTTTTGGTTTTAAGGCAGAAAACCTCAAGGTCATGAACGCCTGTGAACCTTTAATGATTAATGATGAGGATGAGATTAGAAAATAAATGACATAAATAAAAATAAAAAATTGGGAAAAAAGGAAAAATAAATAAATAACATAAAAGAAAATTCTTATATTAAAAAAAAACAGAATAAAATTAAAACAGTCCTTAAAATATTAAAAGCTGGCATATCCTTCGAAAAAGTAAAATTTATGCGTAACCAACCGTCCCTCTTTAATATAGACAATTAAACTTATATGCCCAGTAAAAGTTTAATATCTATATATTTGGACTCAGACCTAATACATCCTCCACACTCTCCAATTATGAATACATTATTCCGTCGCTGTTCAGGTTTCTTTAGAGTCACCTATTATTAAATAAAATATAGTCTTTTAATTTAATTTCAATTTTATCTACTATTTTACCTTATTATTATCTATCTACTATTTTACCTTATTATTATATATCTACTATTTTACCTTATTATTATCTATCTACTATTTTACCTTATTATTATCTATCTTATTATTATCTATATATCTATCTACCTTATTTTTATCTTAGTTTATTAATTTTGAGTTATTGATTTTAATCAAAGAGGACTATAGGCGTTTATGACCCCTGGATTTTATGCCTCAAAATCCCAAACAACAACAACTCATGCTATGTAGTACTGATACTTGCAATCGGGAAGAGAGTTGCTGTATTTAAAAGTGTCTTTTTTAGTATGATAATCCTAATTACCACTGAAATATTTCGATTCCAAACCCTTTTAAAATGGGAATCGAGTCAAAAATGGTGGTTCTCGTCCATTTTGAATCGTATCCTATATACAGGATATGCCGATTTTTAAGAATCCTTTAAAAAAGAATGGCGACTTGAACATCAAATACAAAAGTAGATAACTAAAACAGTCTTTGAAATATTAAATCAGGCATATCCTTCAAAATAGTAAAATTAGTCCTTAGATTCTTTCTTGCATCATGAAGAGAGTTGCTACATTAAAAAGTGTCTTTTTAAGTGTTGTTCTGAATGAAAAGAAGTGTCATTTGAAAATAAAAAGTTTCATTTCACCATTCAAATAAAGAAACGCCCCTGCCCGTGAACTGATATAGCAGTAACTAGAGAAACAGAAAAAGGAAATTCACGGACAAGAAATTGTAGGAGACGATGAGACGTTCCCGAAGGTTAGAAAAAAGAAATACACATCCTACCCAGAGAAGAAGCCGCCAGGCGACACAGGCATCATCATTCAACTAAGTCAATTATTATTTTAATTGAAATAGTTGTTTAATTTATCTTTAAAAAATAAATTATTTCTAATAATATTCTAACAAAGAAAAAATAATACCTCTGACATGAGTATCTGGGAAAACGGGTCCAACGATTTTGATTAAACTCGGTATATCGATGTAACATATTAGCTTTAATATACTCATCAATTGGCTTTAATATCCTGTAAGTTTCATTCTGATCGAAATAACCTGACAGGTCTTACATGCCAATATTTTAAATTATCTTTCTTTAAAGTACCTTTCCTTTTGTAGATTAAAAAAAATGAAGCATTATTAACATTGATGAAAACGACTAATTATTCATATAATTAAATATACGTTAAACGAATTTTATAACCAACTATGAATAACCAAGAAAAGATTAAAAAATCCGGTTTTCACAACACATGAGATTCACGTATCCCCGTTGTTGAAATCAATTAAAATGTTTTTAAATAAAGACTTAGGTCTCGGGTTCAAACCCGCAGGTAGCCCTAGGATTTTTTAATGGGAGTAAAAAATCCTTAGTTATGCCGTCCTTCGGAGGGGACGTTAAAAGGTGGTCCCGAGCCTGTGCGATGTCAGGTACTCGTTAAAGATCCCTATCCTAATAAAACCTGGATAGGAAAAATTTAGGACTCCCACTGTAGCATCGTCCGATTAGCCACAGCAGCATTAAGTGACGTTAAATAATTATTGAGTTTCAATGGAAACATTTGTTTCAGATTAAATAATGTAAGAATATAAATTATTATCTGATATAATCAGCTAACTATTTTTTTTTTTCGTTTTTCTGTATAAAAGATAAATGTTTTATACATTTCTTAGCTTTCCAACGGAGTATTATACATTTACACTATTAATGCTTTTGGTAAAAATTACTTTAAAAAATATGGTTTTTGATTTATTTTTTTCGTTATTTAGTTATAAAATTCTTTTAACGTATATTTAATTATATGTATGTTTAGTCGTTTTTCATCAATGTTAAGGTTTCATTTTTTTGAATCAACAAAATGAAAGGTACTTCAAAGGAAGATAATTAAAAATATTGGCATTTAAGCCCTGTCAGGTTGTTTCGATCAGAATGAAACTTACAGGATATTAAAGCCAATTGATAAGTATATTAAAGCCAAATATTAAAGCTAATATGTTACATCGATATACCGAGTTTAATCAAAATCGTTAGAGCTGTTTTCGAGAAAATCGTAAAAAGGTGCAAAATGCATGGTATAAAGTAGTTTTGTCGGAAAGTAGATTTTAATGAAATAGTTGCTGTAACGTCTAGGGCGAATATTCTCAAAGGGTATCCCGGCTCTGCATGGTAAATCTGCCCCCGTGACCTTTTTGACCGAAAATTTGGTGATCAGTGAGTATCAAATAAAAATAATTCACTTACATGTTTAGCTTTTTAAATGAAAAGATTTAAAAAAAAGAAAAACGTTTTTCAATTTTATAATTTTTTTATTGTAAAATTTGGAATTAATTAATGATGATTTTTTCTCTGATTCTTAGGAGCCAAATACATGAAAAAATTATATAATCATGATTCTTAAACAAAAAGCCGATTTTTAGCAGAAGAAATAATATTAAAATACATATTTTTTTAAACTTTTGAAAGGTGTCAATCACAATTTTTTTTTCTGAAAACGTCTTTTATAGTCCTCCATTTAACTTATATTTCTTATTATGATTGAAAAATGTGTAAACAAATATTTCGCAATAAAATTCAGAATTACATTACTTATTTTACTAAAAAATGATTAGATAAAGGCTATGTTTTACAAAAAGGGCACAAGACTAACGCTAGGACTCTATAACACCATCTATTTAGCCACTAATAATCATTTCTTTTAACATCTCGCTTGTTCTTATATAGAGGAGTATAAAAGACGTTTTCAGAAAAAAAAAATCTTGAATGGCACCTTTCAAAAAGGTTAAAAAAAATATTTTTAATTTCCTTCTTCCGCTAAAAATCGGCTTTTTGTATAAGAATCATGATCATATAATTTTTTTATGTATTTGACTCCTAAGAATCAGGGAAAAAATTTTAATTAAAAAAATAATTCTAAATTTTACTATTAAAAATAAAAAAATCGAAAAAAGAGGCTTTTTAAAAATCTCGAAAACTGCTTGGTTTACAGCTAAAAATTTAGGTGAATTATTCTTATTTGACACCAAACTAATCCCCCAAGTTTGAGACAAAAATGCCACGGGGGCAGATACCCTTTGATTACTGGTTATACCCTTTGAAATTTCAGTTTCCATTTTCGAGCTAAACTTACTACACCCTAAACGGGTATTTCCGGTAAAACTTTGTATTAAAATTTTTTTTTATGATTTAGGAAAGATATTTATGTTAAGTGAAATTAAAAAAGTGAAATACTGCTTCTAACATGCGATTCGGGTTAATTGAAAGAAAAATAAATTTTCAAGTTCTTTTTTGTACAATAAATCTAATATCCGTTGCTGATATTTTGTAATATCTGCCCTAACCAAGATAAAGTCGAAACCAGCTAGAGCTCGCTGAACCCAAATCTCAATTTCCTGACAATCCTGGAAATAGGCCCGAGGCAGTCTCACTTCGGATCCTTTGAAAACTTCCTCGCCTCAATCAATGCCCTTCTTTTCGAAAACTTAGTTTGTTTATATTTGACGTTATACGCTAAAAAGTTACAAAATATATCCAGTTTCACATTTCCGCTAATAAATACATAAGTATCCAAGTAGAATGTAGCACGTTAGAGTTACTAAGGTAACTCCAAAACTTATGATTATTATTTGTACTATAAAGGGCTATTTTAGTATTAATAAACATTGATAAACAATCTTAGTAAGTTTATAATTATTAAAGTAAATCTTCCAATTTTACTGCTTTAATCGATGATAATTTGGTCGTTTGTCAAACAGCTGTTAGGATAATAGTCGAAATGTTCATTGTTTTCTAGTTAGTACTCATAAAATTTTTGCAGATGTATGTCGGCCCGCAGAAGTATATTCTGGACCCACAGAAGTCGTGCCCAGTTTGTGATGGAGACGCATTGGAAGATTGTTTCCATTTTTTTGCTCGATGTCCCACATACCATGAAAATAGAACCCGTTTCATGCCCGTATTAAATGAGGTGAGTACTGACGGCTTTTATGAAATTCTTGCGGAACCCCACGAAATAGACCTGAAATCATTATTTATTTTTGTCAAAGAGAATCTTAAAATAAGATTTCAACATCTTTCTTCTCAGAATGTTAATTACTGTTAAAAGTTTCAAGACTTATTATTTTGTAGGGATTAAGTATTTGCTAAAGTACTATTATTATTACATTATTTATTGATATTCTTATATTTAATTTATGTATATGATTAATGAAAGTAATCATAAAAATAGCAGAACCTTTAGTTTATTGCTGTATTGCTAGTGATAAATTTATTTTTTGTGCTGTGCCAGCCAGCTCTATTTGTATGGGGTTGCCCTAAAGACAAATAAAGAAAAATTATTATTATTATTACTCATAAAATCTTTGAAGATATTCCCCTAATGTTTTAAATGTTTCCCTATGAGAGCTAAGGGACTCTTCTAAAACATCCAATAAATGTAGTCTTTTAAATCAAAGTAATTAAAGTATTAAGAAAAATCTTGGAAATGCGAAATAAAACAAAATAACTTGGAATCGCTCACAGTTTCAGATACTGCTACGAAATATAAAATATTCCACGACAGAATCGGTACAATCCACCTCAACAACTTTTGAGGCAATGGCCTAGAGATTTATTATAATTTTTTTTTTTTTTTGGAGATAGCAAAATAAATAACAATTGTATTAAAGCATTTACAGTAAATAAAATGATTCCTTTAATTAAATTTTATTTGACGAGGTTTATACTAACGTTAATATACAATAATTGTGGATTCGTTAAACTTATTTAAATATCTTTGATCTTCCAATAAAAAATATAAAATATTAGAAGGTTTTATGATTGTAAACGCAGGCTAGAAAATCTAGTTAAGAGAATAGAATAATTAATTGCAAGATCGTCAGAGCTAATCACCATTATAAACAACTTCATCACTAATGACTTTCAAACTAAAACCACACTTCTACCTTGGAAAGTAATTAGTTATACTTCGAAGTAAGACTTAACTACAAAACGGCAGTCTCATTAAAAACATCTACTAATAACGTTTTGAAACTTTAGGCCTCATAGCGCCATGACCATCTTCAGAAAACGTTTACTGGATTAAGTTTATTATAAGATCATGTCTAATTATTCTTATTATTTAATTAATAAGCCTATTAATATGGTTAAAATATATAATTCTGGCCAAAAGCTATAAAAAGTTATTATAGGCATGTGGTTAGTTGTTCATAATGATGATTTCATTGAATAAATATAATATTTAATTTTTGTATTGACATCATGAATTATTTAATTGTATTTAATTTTTCTATGTTTTAAAACGACTAGCCTATTATATTAATAATTATTTTTACAATGTACTTCATAAAAAAAAGACTTTTTACCAAATTTGTATTTAATTTATTTTATTCACTCTACTAGCTCATATTGCTTTCATATTGAAACGTATTAAAACGATTTATCAAAAGTTATTGAGAAATCATCCATATATTACATGTCTCTACTTGATATAATATCTGCAGAAGGCATTAATGATTTGGATGAGAGATTTCCAGATCTCGAAGTAATACGGGAACCATGATATTTTAAGTGCATTCCACTACTATCACTATATCTTCACTCTATCGAATATTTACTTGGCAATCTCACTGGTAGTCCCCTAACAGGCTGTTATAAACAAAACAAGGATTAAAAAAAAAAAATAGAAGATGAACGGTTGAAATCTACATAATTAGACCCGTTAGGATAATTCCCTACAACAATTTTTTCTTCCTTTTTTTCCGGTGTGGCGACAAGCCATATAAGCCTTATGTTGCGTGGTGTAATCTGGTGGGAGAATACGCTTGCGATTTTCGATGATATTTTATAAGGTAGGGTCATCACTATTAATGATTATCAATTTGCTGACGGGTCTCATATAATGAAGAGGCAGTGAGTGAATCTAAAATTAATTATATGCTGCGAAAATCCTCCGTGGCTCAGATTCGAACTTACAGCTTTCAGCATGGTAGACTAATGTGCTATCCACACTGGCAAGGGCTCCCTTTCCTAAAAGAACAAAGTACTTAATGTCTGTGAAAAAAAAAAAATTAACAGATAAGCGACGTATAGGAGTAAAGTCTACAAATTCTAATATTAAATTGTTGTTTGGGTTTTAATTTAGTTAATTTGAAGATGAGGCATTGAATACTTCGAAACGTTATCAAAGATTTATTAATGTAAAAATAAGATAAGAAAAGAAAGTTGCAAATCTTTTATTCCAATTTTAACTTTCTAAAACTATCAGCTAACTATGTTTCTTTTTTTAGAATATCATATAGTAATTAAAATTTTATAATCATTATTTAGGTTTCTTTCATGATATATGTAAACAAAATTGGAAAGTTCATCATTGAATAGAGCTATGGATGCATTCCAATGAAAATAACATCCTCAAAAGTACTGAGAATTATTTTTTGAGGAAAGGAAATACGTCTATACCGTACATTTTTCCAAATTAAACCGTCTGATAACTAATTCAGACGAATGAACATTCCAGAGAGTTCCGAGGAAGCATAAAGATGAAAGGCTTTCATGAACTCCAGGAATTAGCTGATACGAAAGCTATATTTAGAAACTACTAAAAGTCTAGCTTTAATGGCTTTAATAATTTTGTCGAGAAAGATGTCCTGTTGAATTCTGTGAAGGCTGTGATGTGCTTTGAAACATGAAACACATAAAAGAAATTAACTGACGTCATCCAGTACTCCTCAATTTTAGAAAAAAATATACGCTTTATAACTGTATTAAAATTTCATAGAATTTCAGTTTCAACTCCTTTGAACTTATTTCATTCATATGAGAAATGTTACAAAGTTTTTCCATATATTATTTTCTTATTTAGAAAGTTTTTTTAGTGATGTAATGCAAATCATTATTGAAAGGATATTTCGTTTCATGATAACAGGGAATTGATATACAAAAATATCAATAACATATTCAATTGTTTGTCACACAGAGATAAAACTGTCATAATAATTGGATAACAGTTTTATGGATTATCGAATTAGACTACTAGCATAGTCAACTGTAATACATAAAATACAGAAAAGAAGGTTAATAGTTTATTAATTGACTTACTTGGAAAAGGTAATAGTATAATAATTGTTATGCATTAAAATATAAATTAATTGTTATACAATACAAATAAATTTATTTAATGTCAGTTTTCAATAGATTTTTTCAGAATTAGAAACTTAAGTCGACATTTATAAATACACAATGTGTTTGAACATTTAAATAGATACGTAAAATATTTAAATGAAGTAAATGAGCAAAAAATATATTAAAAAAACATTTTCAAATTGAAAAAAAATGTAGTCGCAAGTATATATAAATTAGCTGTAGACCGCGGCTTTGCCACCGAATATTTTATTTTGTCTTTATTTAAATTTGCCTATATGTGTTTATGGAAAGAGTAATTATAAGACATTTATGATTGGAACAGTTGTTTCCCCATCATCCCCATGTCGGTTAATAAGAAAGCACCAATAAATTAAACTTCTTTTATTTTTAATTTCACTTACCTATATACCACTTACCTATATATCAAATATATAGTGAGGGAAAGTATTGCGATCGTGAAAATTTTCGACTTCCAGTTTTCAACGGAAATACCCGTTTTAGGGCCCCCTGAGTCCAAATAACCAAGTCCCGAAAAATTATCTGTGTATCCGTGTATGTGTGTGTAGTAAGTTAAGCGACGAACCAGAAGAGTCACTTTATAGCATGCATTTGTACCTTTTTACGATTTTTTCAAAAACGACGATTTTGATTAAACTCGCTATATCGATGTAAAATTTAAAGGGCTTTAATATCGTGTAAGTTTAATTCTGATTGAAATAGGCGAGGCAACAAGGCTTAAATGCCGATATTTTAAATTATTTTTCTTACTTTAAATAACCTTTAATTTTTTACATTCTAAAAGAATTTCTATACTATCCAAATGGCATTGATGGAGGACGGCTAAATTTACAGGTTGGACGAATTCGATGACCAACTAAAGGATAAAACAGTAAAACTATTTTTAATATAATTTTTGTTTTTTTAATAATAAGAACAGTAATATAGACGTAAAATATACCATTGGAAAGAAAAATATTTTAGGAAAAACATTATGTTATACACAAAGTTGTAAAAGGTAATATAAAGTGACAAATATGGAATAAACTTATTACTGATTAACAATTTAATAGTTCTATTATTTAATCTAAATCATATGTTTCCTACAACAATGAATATTCGTTTTATTAAAATCAACTCAAAATATTTTTCAAATTGAAGTGTAGTTTTTTTTTTTTAAATTGATTTTTAACTGTCGAGGTAAGTGAAAGTCGTGTGTTGCCAGCACCAGATATTTTAAAATCTTATTGACGTGCTTTCTTAATGACCGTACTTCATCATCATAATACGTATAAATTTGATATTGGTCAATCAGTTACTCTTTAAATTATCTAAAACGAAAAAAGTTATTATTTTTTAACATATATTAGAATTTAATTCTGTAAAATTTACAATAGAATAAGAGTAGTACTACATAAATTAGAATTCACCCTAATCGTAAATGTAGATTTTCACCAGAATATAACATGAGGTATATTGGTTTTAGAAATAATTCTTTTTATCTTTTAAAAACCAAATGTTTCTAAGTAATAAAACATTTTATTGAAATTTAAAACTGTACTTAAAATAATACTATAAGTAAATTGGTTAATTGCCAATTATTGGATTGAAAATGTCTTATGAAGAATTACCCAATGGTAGCATTTCAATTAATTTAATTAAATTAAAATTTTAGGGCCAGCAGCATAATGTGTCGTTGAATAGATAAGCCAAGCTAAGCAATCATGGGGTCCCGATTGTTTCAGATCCTAACGGCCGAGCAAAGGATATAACGATATCTCGTTCAGAAGCTAATTTGCCTCCTGATTTTCTGGTGACCACTTGATAAGCTGGAAACTCGTTATGTGGGACTATACAATAGAAATGAGCCTCAGATAGAAATGAGTAACACATTTGCCCGTAATTAGATGCACTTCGAATGTCAAACTATTTCGGATTCGTTGTAAATCCTATAAGTATATAACCAAAGTGACTGTACAAAACTTGGGCCACTACTAAAACAGTGAGAAACAAAAATATTATCTTAACTATAATAATAACATTGTTTCCTGTTCACAGCTTACTCCTGTTGAAGACCTATTATTGTTAATGCTTTTTTTTTTTTACTTTGACTGTTTCTATCTCGGGATTCGTATCAACCGAAACCTCGTTAAAGATACTGTTTACTATTTAGCGTAATACTAACATTTTTCAGCCGAGATAACCATTGTATTTTGTATCATGGAGGTTTTTAAGTTCATTAAATACGTGTATCCTATCCTGATTCAACTATTATAACTATAATTATTTTTAAAAACTTATAAAAATTTAACATGTGTATATGGGACCCTACTGCTTAAAGATATTAGCTATAAATATCTTAGTATCATTGCTTCCAGGTTGTTAGAAATTCGATTATCGTTCAAATGAGTACTTATAATTTTTTAGGAGATGAATATATTTTGAGTTATTCAAAAACTAATTTTGTTTTACGTTTTAGAAAAATATTTTTTTCAAAAACTTAGAGTAGGAATATTTCCAAACCTAGCCTTATTGCACATCTAGACAGTAAGACGAACCACCAGGAAAAATTTCACCTTCACAACCATAGTTATTTTTGAAATACTGCAATGACCAGAAAATTGAGTGAAATCGGACATTATTTTATAAATATAAAATACATGATAAAAATATGATATATAACATTTTTTTACTTTTTTTTTGGTTTTTGGCTCATAGTTCATGTAACTCCAGAACGACCTATTCTTCTGCTCATCAAAATTTTCGCTAATAATAACCTTTTTATGTAGTTATTATAATGATATAACATCATCTTAGAATAGATTATTATAAGCAGGTTAAAAATATTACCATGTATTAATGCGTTATTTGCATATTATTAACTTGACGATACAGTTCGATTGTACAAATTTGTATTTCCTTCTTTTTTCTGTTTTCCATTCTCATGAACCTCCAAATTAAGTCATTCTGATTTAAAGAATGAAACAGAATTTGTATTACCTGTCAGCCATTTCCTCAGTTCTGGATGACGTACTAAAACAACGCTTTGGAAAATGAGAGACAAGAGTAATATAATACTTTGACCTAAATAGATATATTTGACAAGCCTTTGACAGAGCCTTAGGAGGCAGCAATAAGGCCTCATTAGTTCTACCCCTCGACCTACTAACGAGATTCGAGAGGTTTCATAATCCATTTGCCCCTCCTGGTATCAGATGAAAGAAAATTGGGAAATACCTCTCTGAGGAGTTACCTTTAACAATTAAAAATTAATAAAATATTTTAATACATAAATTATGTAGATCATTAGAGTCACGAAGTTAATGGCTTAAAATGTTATGGTTTGTAACAAGTTTTAAATTTGAACACATAAGTAACTTCCTTAATTTTTTTTTTTACTGCATTTATTAATTCGCACCTGTCAACAGTATTGTGACAACCAGCGAAAGGCATAAAAAATGGACATATAACATGTCAGGCATGAGCTAAACGTCTTCTCTTTAGGGTTTTTTTTTTAGGTATGGTGTCCTGAAATTTTTATATAATTGAAGACTTTTACGTTGTGTTCTATGTGAGCCTATAGTCATTATTTGATTAGGAGCCATTTGGAGGGTTTACAGCTTTAGTTAGGTGAGCGAGGTCTTGGAGAAGGCTCAAAAAGGGGCTGGATAAGATTATTCAACCCTCTTATATTATGCAAAATTAGCAATGAATTTTTATCTGGAGACGGCTGCTGAGGAAATTCCCAGCTCACAACGGGGCATGATGGTTCGTTGTGAGGAGGCGATAGCTTGAGTGGTGGTTCCTGTTGTCGAGCCGGAGCTCTCAGCTGCTTAACATGCGACTTAATATATGTAGCATTATTCTAAGCTGGTAGCTGGATTGATGTTTTATGACGAAGATCCGGAACTTCTCCCAAAATTCTTGGTGGAGGAAGAATTCGATCTGAGCGGTATGTTCGAGAAGTTCATTGAATCCTCAAGTTCTTTAGAACATGGCACACACAATAGATGGCTGGATGTTCTCCCTGCCAATTGGCGCATGCTGCTTCTGTTTCTCTTGCCTCCGTACAAGTTGCGCTGTCGTAGTTAAGACCAAATGTTACCCAGGGTGGAGGATGGTTACAGTATGACTTCCTGTACTTTTTTCTGGATTCTTCAACTTTTATTTTTGTATACAATTATGAATTAAATTACAACATTTTTTCAGAATAGGTTGATTTGAAGATATCAACATGGGGAATGGTTTTTCCAACCGAGAAATCACATTTCTTATATTTAATACTTTATAGCTATATTTTTCGATATATTTTTTAATTTGAGAAATTGGTATGGTGTGTAGTAGGTTTTTAAGAACAGAACCCAGCTACTTACTGTGGCGAAGGTGTCCACTCATTGTGGAACATGTTCTAACGGAACGCAGGGTTTACACCCCATCCAAGTTCATTTAGAAATTGCTTCTAACTTACCTACATTATCACGAGATAACATACAGGCTACCGACAGACTGGTTTATAAAACAAATTGTAATTGCCCGCAGTCATTAAAGGTAATAACCCTTGAGGTAGGCGCTTTTAAAATTAAAAGAAAAATACTTTCGTAGAATCTATTTTAGAGCCAAAAAAAAAACAAAAAAAAACAAATGTTTTACTACTAAACCTATGCTTTGATGAATGACCAGTCAAACAGATTTGGCTTGAAGCTGAAAGATAGTGACAGATAAACATAAAACAAATAAAATAATTTAGGGAATTGAGCATAATAATTTAAGAGCCTTGTTATACGCTCAAAAGTTCAATAATGATTGAGTTGAAATCATCTTTACTGAGCGATAAAATGTCATGAGGTTGGTACTAAATAAAGAAAATCATTACATCCGAGCAACCGGAATGACCAATCAATCAATGTCTTAACTAAGTTATATATAAGGTTTATAAGTTTAAAAAAACCTATTGGCTAGCGCAGAAACGCTTTTTAAATAGATCAGAACCTTTGAAAAGGATTCAATAGAGGACAGAAAACGAGAAGATAAAGCTAATATAGTGTAGAGAGAGAGCATTGTCTTTGAGGAGTAGAGAGTTGTAGGCAGCCTATTTACACAGCCTACTATCGCGGGTTATCTTCTGACTCCTCTTCTATCTTCCAACAAACCCTTTGTCTACTGTGTCTCATTCTTTGATAAGTATGGTGTACTGTGTAGTTACTCAAACAGTGACACAGATTTAAAATAAAAATAATAAAAGATAGACTCTTTAATAATAAAAGATTCTTTCGTCAGTAGAAATATTATACTCTGAAATTTTTGATCATTTATATTTAAAAAGCTTCTGAATCAACAAGGTGCTAGTTGTTGCTTGTTTATTCATTATCATCTACTGTGGCTAATCGGACGATGCTACAGTGGGAGTCCTAAATTTTGCCTATCCAAGTAGGGAGGGATCTTACATTACCTGTACCTGACATTGCACATGCTCGAGACCACCTTTTTACGTCCTCTACGAAGTTCGGCTAACTAAGGATTTTTTACTCCCATTCAAAAATCCTACGACCACCTGCGGGTTAGAACCAGTGACCTTTGGCATAGAAAGCCATCCTGCTGCAGGTATTCCCACTAACACCTTGTTTATTCTTAGTCTTATACTTCCGCCTTGGTGTATTTTAATGTTCTTTACTGGAAGAGAATTTCCAAAATGGTAGAGGGTAACAGATTACAATAGTGTAGAGGCTAAATTAATAGGTTAGATTTTAAAGATTGCTAAAGAGGGTTCATAGACACATCTTACGCGAAGTGAGTGCTAGTAATTTGATTAGGAGATATATATGAAAAACATAGGCAGTGTGAGTTTCAACTGAGAAATCCGATTATGTTTACAACTTCGTATCCATATTTTTTATACTAGAGGTAGGGGTAGTGTAGTACACAGGTTTTAATGACTATTTTGCGGTTTTCATGTTCGGCGTGCAGATAAGTATGAAAATCAGCTCTTGAATTCCTGAGTCTGGTCACAAGTTTTCGATATACATCTGGGGTAGAGGAGTTAACAGTTACCCCTTCCAGTGTAGTTTTGATGTAAAAAGAATTTAGAAACAACTAATTTTCTAAAAATATGACTATAGCTTGGTAACCTTAGATGCCGTGAATGCATATTAAAGGTGGCTCGTCTTTAGAAGGTTTAACGTTATTGATAGGCTGATCTACTTCAATTAAATTCTCTAAAGGATTGAGCAAGTGTTACTTACTGGTATGTGCATATAAATTCCTTTAATTAATATTTTTTTGCCTACGTGGATCCCTGTATACAGCTGGGAACTTTTTCCTATTTTATTCCAGGAATAGAAAACGTTTGGTCAGAATTTAAACCTCATACACTTTCTCTACTTCTCCCCAACACACTGCGTTGAGGTGGGGTGTATTTAGGATTAATTAAAACTGCATGTATTTCCATTCACAATACTTTTCTAAATACTTGGGGTTAAACATTAATATAAAATATTTCTTCACCATTTTAAACGAAATGGTAATTATTATATCGATTTTCCGAAGCAATCCATAGGATGATCTGTGACTTGACGATATCTGTGACTTTAGTTCCAAATATCTAAAATTTTGCTTCATTAATCCTCCTCGATTCCACCAAGGGTTGAATTTATAGACGTTTCTAGAGTGATAGTTACTACTTTTTCGAAAACACTCATTCGTTGTAATTAATCATATTACTATTTTCTTAATAGTAGTATATTTATTTACAGAAAAATCATTGCTTTCAAATTGGTTAATAATTTTTTTTTCAACAACAATTTTTATTGAGTAAAATTACAATCTGTCCAAATTTGGACCTCAGTAGTATTGGTGAAAAATATCATACATACTACATTCATACAATATTTACACAGCATAAAATTACAATAAAATATATACACAATAATGAATCAATACAATAAAGTCAAGAAATCACTTATACCTATATACACATTCAGACATACATTACATTGAGTGGAGAATCTAGCCAGGGCTAGAACTCCAATATGGTTAAGTGTATGTAGGTATGAATTTGGAAAATTTGGATGGAATTAGGTCTGAAATGGATGGAACATTAAGGTCGTGGTGCAAGGTATAGTTGGAGACATAATAAGGAGCATTTACTATTGTACGGAGGACTTTGGATTGAAAGGATTGAATGCGTTTGATGTTAGTACGTTTAGCTGTCCCCCACAGTTCAAGTCCTTAGGTCCAGATGGGCTTCAGTATTGTCATGTAGATTAATAATTTGTTGTCAACTGTAAGTTCAGATTTTCTGTTGAGTAGTCGGCATAACTGTCCGAATCGTCGGTTGAGTTCTTGTTTCTTAAGTCTTGTATGTGGGTTCCAAGTCAATCTTATTTCTAAAAGTAAGCCAAGATACCGGACTGTATCTGAGAGAGGAATTGGTAATGAGTTGAAATAAACTGGCGGACAGGATTTTCGTCTGAGAGTAAAGGTTATGTGTTTACATTTGGCTTCGTTCACCTTTACACGCCAGTTATTACACCAGTGTTCGATAAGGAAAAGGTGTCTCTGAAGGTTTAAGGATGCTGTTTCAGGATTGGAACTGGATGATAGGATGGCGGTGTCGTCTGCAAAAGTTACCAGAAAGGTATCAGGATGTGTAGGAATATCAGCAGTGTAAAGGATGTTGAGGACGGGTCCCAAGACGCTGCCTTGAGGAACACCGGCCTAAAACAGGATAAAAGTTGGAAAATTCTATACCACAGCGAACGCGGAAGGAACGGTTTGAGAGATAGGATCGGAGAATGAGGTATAGAGACTGGGGTAAATGGGTTTTCAGCTTGAAGAGTAATCCAGTGTGCCATACCCAGTCAAAAGCTTGCGCAATGTCCAGAAACGCACCAGAACAATACTCTTTGCATTCAAGAGTTGAGGAAATATGGTCTACAACTCGGAGCCCCTGTTGAACTGTGGAATGCTGAGGACGAAATCCAAACTGATGGGAAGGAAGATTTTGAGATTCTAATATGGGTAGGATACGTTTAAGAAAAAGCCTTTCGAAGATTTTTGAGAGAATGGGGAGTAAACTAATAGGCCTGTAGGATGAAGTGTTGTTGGAAAGTTTGCCTGGTTTTAGAAAAAGAATGGTAGTGTAATGTTTCTGTAACAGAGGAAAATAGGTGGTGCGTAGGACGCAGTTGTAAATATAAGTAAGGAATATAATAGCTTTCTGCGGAAGTTGTCGAAGGATCGGAGGGGAGTAAGGAGATCGTGTCCAGGAGGTCGTGTGATTTAGGAGGGTCAGTTTTTGGAGAAGAATTTTGACCTCAGAGGGATTAATAGCTTTAGGAGGTAGGGAAAGTGGAATTGGTGACATAAGAAAGTCTTGCACTGTTGCTGTGTGATTGGTGTGGGATTCCGGGTGAGGAGTGAATACTTTGGAGAGGTGTGTGGCGAATTCCTCGGCTTTATCTTCATCAGACGCATCCCAGGAGTCATCACCACGTCGGAGAGGATGGGAAACTTGATGGTAATTTGGGATCTTTTTCGTGACATTCCACAGGGAATTGTCAAGAGCTGATATAGAAGAGAGGTGGGAATTAAAGGACTGGGAACGGAAGGTCGCCAACTCTCTCTTCAATTGTCTACAGTAGAAGTTATAGGAGCGGCGATCTGTTGGGTGACGGGTGCGCTGCCATAATGATCTTGCTCGGCGTTTGGTATGGATGAGGTCTATTAAATGTTGTGGTAAATAATTTTGGTGAGGATTTATATTGGAGTGTTTAGGAGAGAAGGCATCCCAGACAGCTTGTTGGATGGCAGTGGTAAAGATATAGACGGAATTATCTAGGTCATCTGGGGTTTTAAGGGTTACTCTGAAGTCAATATTATCGGTCAGGATTTGGCGGAAAAGGTTCCAGTTGACAGGGCCTCGGATGAATGATGGTGGAATGGTTTTTGGGAATTGGAGTGAGAGATACTTTTAGGATCAGTGGACTATGGTCTGAGGATAGTTCATCAAGGCGAGTTACAGACAAGTTGAGTGAGCTTAATCTGCTGTGGATAAAGAAGTCAAGGATGTCAGGATTGCGGTTAGGATCGGTTGGCTAGTAGGTAGGGGAGTCAGGAGGCAGGAGATTAAAATTTCGGGAGTTGAGTGCAGACAGCAAATTTCGTCCCCGAGAATTCGTGGTTCTAGAACCCCACTGCTGATGCTTGGCGTTTATGTCTGCACCCGGAATGAAACGATTTCCTAAGGAATTCAGAAAGTATTGATACCAATTTGGAATTCGAAATGGAATGTTTAGGAGGGCAATATGCAGATGTGGGGGTTACCGGAAAGAAAGAAGTCCTGATTACTATAGCTGTGGCTTGTAGAAAATCATGGGTGGGAAGTGGGAATAAATGATGAAAGAGTGATTGGTGCACAATTATAGCAGAACCGGCATGAGCTTTGCCGTCTGGATGGTCAGTACGGTATGTCATGTATTGCGGTATTTTGAAGTACTGTTTAGTCGTTAGTCTTGTTTCAGTTATAAGTGCAACATCGATTGTTTTGTCTTGCAAAAACGCTGTCAGTTCGTCAGTATGATTTCGAACACCATTCGCATTCCAAAGGAGAATGGATAAGGATTTAAGTGAAGTCATTTAAGGATTTTTCAAGGTAGGGATTAGATTTGATACTAGATTTGTAAGGAGTGATATAAGTGGCATAACAAGAGATTTGATTTCGGAGATGAATGATGTCATTAGACTGGTAAGATCTGTAACGTTTGTTGTTTGGAGGGATATGAGAAATTTGATGTAGAGGAGTTTTTTTTGAAGATTAGGGAAACTTTTAGGGATAGTTTGTTGTACAATAGATGGAGAATGTTGAGGAAAACGTTGCTCCAGCAGGGCCTCGACTTTATGACTCTGGTTCCCATCTCCAAGCAAGTGGGCAAATGACACGTTAGAACTTACAACTTTAGATGGTTCTCTTCTGCTTCTGAACCATCTACTTCTGCTTCGGTTAATAATTAATGTGGTTAACAGGACCAAATCAATTGGGAAGAAATAGATTAAATTAAAACATGTAATTGGGGTCACCTTTAACTTAGTGGCTAGCATAATAACCTCCTATGCCTAAGGTTGGGGTTTCAAACCTGAGGGTGGGCCTAGGATTTTTAATGGGAGTAAAAATCCTTAGTTATGCCGTCCATCGAAGGGGAGGTTAAAAGGTTCTTCCGAGGTTTAACGATTTCAGGTATTCGTTAAAAATTCCTATTCTAATTACACCTGGATAGGCAACATTTAGGACTCCCAATGTCCGATTAGTCACGGTTCCTTAAAGTGACGTAAAATGAATAAAATCCGATTGGATTAAAAATGTCAGATACAATCATTAACATCATCAATAACTTTGTAATGAAATCAAGCAGCCAACCTATCTAATCTATAAAAATCTGCACTCAACTCTAGACGTTTCAACCTCCTGCCTCCTGATTCCCCTACCTACTGGCCAACTGATCCTAACCGTAATCCTGACATCCTTGACTTCTTCATCCACAGCGGATTAGGCTCCCTAAACATGTCGGTGACTCGCCTTGATGAACTGTCCTCTGACCATAGTCCATTGCTCCTTAAAGTATCCCTAATTCCTATTCCTAAACCCACCCCACCGTCATTTATCAGAGGACCAGTAAACTGGGACCTTTTTCGCCAAATCCTGACCAGTGATATTGACCTCGGAGTGAAACTCAAAACTCCAGATGACCTTGACGATGCCGTAAACTCCTTCACCATCGCTATTCAACAAGCTGTTTGGACTGCCTCCTCTCCCAAGCACTCCCAGATAAGTCATAACCAAAATCATTTACCACAACACCTCATAGACCTCATCCGCACCAAACGACGATCCAGATCCTTATGGCAACGCACCCGTCATCCCACAGATCGCCGCTCCTATAACTTTTATTGTAGACAATTAAAGAGGGAGCTGGCGACCTTCCGTTCCCAATCCTTTAGTTCCTTCCTGTCTTCTCTTTCAGCTTGTGACAATTCCCTATGGAATGTCACTAAGAAAATTCTAAAATCCCACCATATTTCCCATCCCCTCCGTCGTAGTAATGGCTCCTGGGCTGCGTCTGATGAAGATAAAGCCGAGGAACTTGCCAAATACGTTTCCGAAGTCTTCACACCTCATCCAGAATCCCATCCAAACCACACTGCAGTGGTGGAAGAGTTCCTTCAGTCTCCAATCCCGCTTTCATTACCTCCTAAAGCAGTTAATCCCTCCGAGGTCAAATATCTTCTCCGAAAACTTGCACTCCGTAAATCTCCTGGATACGATCTCCTCACTCCTCAGATTCTCAGACAGCTTCCATCTAAAGCCGTTATATTTCTTACTTATATTTACAACTCCATTCTACGCACTACTCATTTTCCTCTCTTATGGAAACATTCCACTATAATTCTCTTCCTAAAACCAGGTAAACCTCCTAACACAACGACATCATATAGACCTATCAGCCTACTCCCAATCCTTTCAAAAATCTTTGAAAAAATCCTCCTCAAACGAATATTACCTTTATTAGAATCCCACACTATTCCTTCCCATCAGTTTGGATTCCGTTCCCAACATTCAACCGTTCAGCAAGGGCTCCGAGTCGTTGACCATATTTCCTCCGCCCTTGAGAACAAGGAGTACTGCTCGGGTGCATTTCTGGACATAACGCAAGCATTTGACCGGGTGTGGCACCCGGGATTACTCTTTAAACTCAAAAACCATTTACCCCAATCCCTATACCTAGTCCTCCGATCCTATCTATCAAACCGCTCCTTCCGAGTTCGCTGTGGTGCAGAATATTCCAATTATTATCCAGTCGAATCCGGTGTTCCTCAGGGCAGTGTCCTTGGTCCTTTCCTTTACAATATATACACGGCTGATATTCCTGTTTGCCCTAATACCTTCCTAGCAACGTACGCTGATGACACAGCTATCCTATCCTCTCACTTAGATCCCGAAATTGCATCTATAGGCCTCCAAACGCACCTTTCTCAAATTGAAGACTGGTGTAACAACTGGAGAATCAAAGTTAATCAATCTAAATGCAAACATATCACCTTTACCCTTCGAAGACAATCCTGCCCTCCAGTTCTCTTTAACTCCGTTCCGCTTCCTTTCTCCAACACTGTCCGGTATCTTGGCTTCCTTCTGGACAAAAGACTAACTTGGAACCCGCATACTAGACTTAAACGACAAGAACTTAATCGACGATTTGGACAATTATACAGACTACTGAACAGAAATTCTAAATTATCTATCGAGAACAAACTGCTAATATACAAGACAGTACTGAAACCTATCTGGACCTACGGACTTGAACTGTGGGGGACAGCCAAATTTTCTAACATCAAACGCATTCAATCCTTCCAATCAAAAGTCCTCCGAACAATAGTTGATGCTCCTTATTATGTATCCAACCATACCTTACACCGCGACCTAAATATTCCATTTATTTTAGACCTTATACCATTAAAATTCTCTAAATTCCATCAGAACCTTATCCATCACCCTAATCCCCTAGCTCAATCCTTATCCAGCTCCACACATCCTTACCATCCTCCTAGAAGGTTGAAACGGCAGTGGCCTCGAGACCTCTTGTAAAATGTATATTGGAGTTCTAGCATTGGCTAGATTCTCCACTCACGTGCTGTATGCTTGTGAATTGTATATAGGTATGAGTGACTTTTGTATATATTTTATTGATTTTGTTTTGTATATATGTATATTGTATTATTATTATATAAATTTATTGTTTTGTATATATCGTGTGAATGTAGTATGAATGTTGTACTTCATCACTATTAAAAATGTCCTGAATTGGACAGATTGTAATATTGAACAATAAAGAATTGTTTCTAAAAAAAATCTATAAAAAACACTCTCTGTACTACTGTACCTCCAAAACCACGTAAGGAATTAGGTTTTAAGTGCGTATAAGGTTTCGTACTGTATCATGACCAACGACTGTACAATGATATTCCTAGGCCGAGACTAGTTCTAGCCACCAGATTTCGTCTTTAATTTTTGGCAACCAAATTGACTGGATGAACGCCAGGAGGGCCTCCCTACACTTGGATTGCCCCACAGCTAAAATGACAGAATAAATAATAATCCCGTATTTGATTCATTTTGATTTTTTTTTCTTTAAATATTTATTTTACATGGGTCAATAACTATAAATTCTTTAGCGAAATGATTTTTAATTATTAAAAAAATATTTATAAGCTATGAAGCAGCACTTTTCCTCAAGCATAAAAAATTAAGTGAGTCCAATCCCTTTCAGTCAGGTCTGATCCCGTAAAGAGGGTAAAAAAACTAATTCCTAAGGTTCCTAAAAAAGGTGTTCTTTTCATTACCTGGAATCGTGTCTTTTAGAATCTTAATTACGGTTACTTAACTAGAAAAAAGAACTAAAATTAGAGTTTCAACGAGAACTGATGAATTTATAATGATTAATTATTTATGACAATGAAATTAAAGATATATAGTTCAAATTTAACTCCTTATCGGGTGGATCTGTCAATTTACATATTATCAATTATATGTACGTTGAAAAATACCTTAAATATTCCTTAAAATTTATCAGGACACGGGTCTATATACCAGCGTTAATTTTTTTCAACCAATAGTACTTGTGGAGAGAATAGGACTGTCTGGAATGTTTCCGTTCAATGGAGAGAGTGTTTCCGTTTTTGAACAAAGCCATTTCCTAAGAGCATGGTCAGTGATTTTCCAAAACGAATGGCGTGTCATAGAAGGGAATTTTTTTCAAAGTACTATTATGCTAGTATCTCATATACTTTTTATCTCCTATTTATTCAAGAATTAATTACTAGTATTCTTTAGGTGAGTGTAAGAATGTTTAATCAGTAGTCGAACATAATTACAATATCAAGAAAAAAACACTGCAAATTATGACACAATTGTTTATTATATCCAAATAACTACATAAGGGTATAACTGTTTATAAGCTTTTGAAAGGCAAATAAATAATATGAAAAGCAAAAAATAATTTAAAGGAAAATGGTATATTGCCAATGCTGATTTCAAAACGCTATATTTCTCCTTTTTCCGATTTCATTGATTCTTTTTTCTTTTTGCAGGACATTAAATTCCCTAACTAAACACTAAAATAGGTATATGGTATTGATGGTTTACTGGTAGGGCGAACAAACGGATTTGATTTTATAGGTTGTTCGGGTTTTACGTGTTTTGAAACGTAAGCCCTCAAATTTCAATAGGGAGGAGATAATTTTTTTTGTTACAAAGGTTCCTTTTTGAAAATAATTACTAAAAGCATTTATACTTGACTTTTTTACTGTCTTCTTTTCTTTTCTTTCTATTCTTAATAAAATTTCCTTATTCCGGAACTTATTTTCACTAACATCAACCGAGTTATCAGAGAATCACATATCTTATAAGTTGTGGCTTGACCATGCAAGATTCATTATTTTTCTTTGTTTATCACGGTATCTTTATCTCGAAAATCTTCTTGATTCTTTTTTATCTTCATTAATAACCAAGATTGCTAATAACAGGAATATTCATTCCTAATATAATCCAAACATATCAGGTTCCTCATTGCACAACATACATATCAATCCATACGTATAAGATTCGTAAGGATCACTTACAGCAGGGTGGTTAGCATAACAGCTTCCTATGCCAAAGGTCACGGGTTTAAGCCCGCAGATGGTCCAAGGATTTTTTAATGGGAGTAAAATATCTTTAGTTATGCCGTCCGTCGTAGGGGACGTTAAAAGGTGGTGCGATGTCAGGTACTCGTTAAAGATCCCTATCCTAATAAAACCTTGATAGGAATAATTTAGGACTCCCACTTACGTGACGTTAAATAAATAAAACAAACAAACTTATAAGATTCATTTTTTTTAGTTATTTTTTATGATTTAGTTCCGGGCGTACTATATATTACAGTTCTTCTCAATCTTAAGTTTAATAATTTAAAAAAAAATAAACATTTTCTTCTTTTACAAATTACACTTAAATTAATTTAATTTTAAAATTAAACATTTTTATTGACACGCACATTTAGGGTTCAAAATCATAGTAATGGACATACAAATATTTATCAATACATCATAGCATATATAAAATAAGAAATAAATAATTCATATAGGATCTCCTAAATATCTACTTCTAATTGGCAAAATGAGATTTATTTTCAATAAATTAAAGAAAAATATGATATTTAAATGATGTACTGATTTCAGATGTTTATCCTTGATTTAGAACAAATTTAGGAACATTGAACTGAAATGAGGAAACAAGCCTGCCTTGATTACGTTAACCGAGTTGATGAAGTTGAATCCAACCCAAACACAAACCTAAAAACATTCGTGTTTGTACTGTTATACGGTTCTCTTCTATACAACTTGGATTAATTTCCAGTTCTTGGAATAGGTTCCTCCACAATACCTAAAAATCTTGTGCGCACAACACAAGACTTTCATTTACCTCGGTTGGGAAAATCAATTTAAGAACTATGAAATTAAGACAGAGTAAACATTATTTTAAATAATTATATTCAATTTCGTTGTAAACATAAGTTTTAGATAAGATAAGATAACAATATAAAATTGTAATTTATAACAATCACAAAAGTTTATGTCTTGTTACATTACATTTTACAACTTTTTAAATAAAATGAAAACTTTAAATAAAAAAGTTGTTGCAACATCTCGGGCGTATAGTTGTCTTAAATAGTAAATTTCAGTTTCATAAAAAATTTCTTTTTTACGCTGAACTCACCGTACACACACACACACAAAAACAATTTTCCTTGATGTATAATGTAAGTGTACCTGCCCGAGATGTAACAACTTTTTCATCGAAATTGACCAACCGGTAGAGCTACTTTATATCACGCATTGCATTTTACACCATTTTACAATTTTCAGAAAAAGAGATATAGCGTTTAATATTAAACTCGCTATACCCATGTAAAATTGAATGGGCTTTAATACGACGTAGGTTTCATTTTGATTGAAATAGCCTGATAATGTATCCTATATCCGACTAAAGGAGATATGAGCAACAATATTTTTTTTGCAGTTTTTGTTTTTCGAACATAAAAACAGTAATGTAGATGTATAATGTACGATTCAAACGGTAAAGATTAAAACAAATATATTATCTTATTTAAAAATTGTGAAAGTTAATAGAGAGTGATGAAAAGTTGTAGATAATAATATAAGAATAAAATAAAAATAATAATAATAATAAAATCTGCCACTTTCTTTTGCTATAAGTATTAGCGCTATAAGAAGTCATTCATTCTATATGTACAGAGTAAAAAAAACAAAACAAAACAATAATAATAATAAAAAAATAATAATAATGAATAAATAATTTTAAAAAAAAAACATAAAATGAAGTAAGCTTAACTAACAAATGGAAAGAAAAATAGAATGAAGTAAATAAAATCTTGGCCACATTCATACCTATATACAATATTCACATACTGCCCTGGGAACTCCGTATCGAATCCCTACACCCAGAAGTGGATGGAGAGGCACAACACCAGGAGTTCCCAGCGCCTCTCAGTCAGCCGCGTCACCATTCTAGCCAGTGGAGACCGTGTGAGGGCGCTAGAGCCACACTCTCAGGCATGAGTGGATAAGGTGGCCATTGCCAGCTCTCCAGTTGCATATTTATAAGAGATCTCTCAGCCACTGCCGCCTCAAAATACGAGGAGGGTTGTAATGATGGCTGGTACTAGATAGGAAGATAATATAATAGATCATATTATATAACATATGTTTCTATAAAAACTAAATGTAGTTAATTTTATAACAATTTATATTTATCTCAAACTGTATTTAAAAATTCTTAAATTGATTTTAACAACGGAGGTAACTGAAAGTCGTGCGGACCAGATTTTTAATATTTTAAACCAATAATGGATGTTATATCTAACCAAACAGTGTTTTAGTAACAAAATGTTGGGTATATTGAGTTAATATAGAGCCATATTATTTTTAATAAACCCAAGTTAATTAATTATAATCGAGTAAAATAGATAAATGATGGACCGATTTCTGAGAACGCATTGCGAAATTACCAGTAGAGAGCAATCATGAAAATTATGCACTAACATAAATATTATCATTAAAGTCAAATAAAACATAATGCTTAAATGAAACAATAAAATATTAATTGATATGAAATATTTATTGATAGAAACAGTTTTTCTATAAAAAAGATTCCTATAAAATATTAACAATTATACAGTAGTTAATAATCATATAAATACAGTTCATAATGTCGTTGTAATATAGTTATTATTAAATAATTATCTTAGTGCAATTAATTTGTAATGGTCTATTCTACTGAAAAAACTGAGGAGTTTCGCTAAAGTAAATTTTATTGGCATGATAATAAGGTACGAAGGGTAAAATATTTTTAAATAACAAAAACAATTATGACCTATAGATGATTAAAGTTATACTGCCTATTATACATTATGATTTAATTGTTTGTATGTTATAATGTTATTAATTTTACTTTCAGTTACTTGTTTATAAAATATATAGGAAGGGAAGTATTGCGAATTTCTGTTTTCCACGTTACACGTTTAAGGTCCCTCCGAGTCCAAATAACCCTGTCGCGCAAAACTATTAATTAACAAATTTTAAAATCATATGAAGGCAATAAAAGCAAAAATTTAACAATGTTGCACAGTACTTAGTTAAATAAATAAATAAATATTATAAAGTTACCTCGTTATATATTCTGTAATCCATAACATTTTACTAGTCACACCTTCAGACTAGTTTTAAAATGTTTGTTATCAATTGACTCCTAATTTAAAAATTGTTTAAACCATTCACTTCATTATAGTGATTTTTAATGTGATGGCAAATTGCTTAAAAAATTTTTTTGTAGACTTCTGAAGATGGGAGAATATCCCGAAACGTCATGAAATAAATGATCAGTATTAATGGAAGAATTATTCAGCCCTAAATCAATCTTAATAATTAAATGAGATCTTCCGTGTTTAGAACATATTGATATAATTAAAATATATTTTATTCAAATGACGCAGGAGACAAATATGTTCTCAGGAACTGACTAATATTTTAATCAATTGTAGGAATCAATGTTTATTGATTATGGGTATCATATTGAAATAAAATGAAATATTTCCGATAATATTGAATGTATCTTATATTTTTTTAGATAAATAATGTATCTAGCTTTAGCTTCAGTTTATTTATGTAGCTAAAATTTATCAACTTTATTAAACATATTTCTTATTATTAAAAATATTTTCTTTATTCATGATTACTTGATTATTTATTTTTTTTTTTTGAATATATATATATTTCAGTGAAAAGACTTACTAACACTTTATTTCAATAAAAAATTACTAAAATTGAAAACTACATTAGGATGGTATCTTGTAATTACCTTATAACTTTAGTTATCAAAATCCTAAATTATGACACAGTACAACCGTCAATCGACCAACACTTACGTACTCTTTATTCGCGAAATAACAAATACAAGGCAGTGAAGCTTGAAGATTTTACTTTTCATCAAGATTTTACAAAAATTACATCAAAATATACTTCATATTAGCTGAATTGTATATTAATAGTTAAGTGTGATTGCTAAACGTTATGTTGTGAGTTTCTCCATGTATATGAAAACTTTTAAGGAATATTATTATAGTGGGGATAAAGTAGAGAGAAAAGGAAGCTAGTGTAGACTATCTGGCCATGTTAGCTTTCCCAGTAAATTGACTTTAACAAATATATATATAGGAGTCCATCTTCTTTCGTACCAGAGAAATATAAAAACCTTGGAGTGGAAAGGAAACTATAAAACGAAAAACTCATAATTAAAGAAAATACTTCAAGGCAAGGGTTGCAGGTCAAAGTGTTCCTAGGCAAGAAACTAAAAGGTAGATATAAAATGCTATGAAAACACAAGCCATTGTCTTGGATTTTAATTTGAAAATCATATCTAATACCACGTTTCCTTATCTAATCCCTAATGATAATCCAATCATGTTTATTTACCTTATCAGTAAAAACTAGGCATCACCATCGACCAAACCCCTTTCTGAAACCCCATAATGCCAAATCCCTCGTAGAACGATAGAGAACCCTTAACTTTTCCCATCCTTCTCGCCATTTTCCTTCACAATCACCTGTAAAGTCCTCTTGTCTTCTTTTTCCCTCCCCCCACTTTGACTATTACTGTGTGGTATATGTTGGCCTCTCGACTATGATTGAGGACATACTTGAGCGAATCATGACCATCTCTACAATATTTGTCTTTAGTAATTAGTAGAGGCTTTAACCCACTTATACGGTGAGTTAAAGTAGAAAATATTTTACTCCTTCCCCCTGCAAGCAGAAAATATTTCATCATACCTTTACCAAGCCATTAACTCCCACGATCCTCCCTATATCCTCAGTTCACTCTCTTGAAACAAGACCACGCCATTCTGACCTTTACGCCACTTTCCACAAAACTAAAACTTTTGATTGTTTCTTAATTATCCGCTCTATTGCTCTCTGGAATTCTCTACCAACACATATCCACCATGCTGCTTCTACATCCTTATTCAAAACCCCAAATTTTTAACACCTTCTTTTATCGAAAACTGACGCTCAACAATTATGAGATTACAATTCCATATATAGAACTTTGAATAAAGAAAATAATTGTCTACTGCCTAAATGTAATATATATATATATATATATATATATATATATATATATATATATATATATATATATATATATAAGTATGTATTGCTTATGAATTAATTTATTATTTCATTTTGTTCAACACAATTGTAACCAGAATGTGGGACGAGAGCTCGGCGGGTAAATTAAAGATTATTAAAAAAAAAAAAAAAGTTCTGGTCCACATCGAGCCGTGGCAGCCGCAGGGAGGAAGTTGCATTGACCCGACTGCGGATAGTACACACCCGACTGACACTTTTTTTACCGTTTTGCTCGCTAGCCTGCACCCCTGTACCATCATTGCAATGGAATCCTCTCGATTACCCATATCATCCAAGAATCGCAGCTTCACAGAATGGGACTCATTTCAGAAGTATCAAAATTTTTAGGAGATAATTTTTTTTAGTAATAACAATTTTTATTGAGAAAATTTTACAATCTGTCCCAATTTGGACATTAATAGTATTGCTGAATGATATCAAACATACTACATTCATACAATATTTACACAACATAAAATTACAATAAAATATATACACAATAATGAATCAATACAAAAGTCAATAATTCACCTATACCTATATACACATACACACACTCTTACATACATCACATTGAGTGGAGAATCTAGCCAGTGCTAGAACTCCAATATATTTACAAAAGGTCGCGGGGCCACTGCCGTTTCAACCTTCTAGGTGGGTTGTATGGATGAGTGGAGCTGGATAGGGATTGAGCTAAAGGATTAGGATGATGAATGAGGTTCTGGTGGAATTTGGAAAATTTGGATGGAATTAGGTCTGAAATAAATGGAACATTAAGGTCGTGGTGCAAGGTATAATTGGAGACATAATAAGGAGCATTTACTATTGTACGTAGGACTTTGGATTGAAAGGATTGAATGCGTTTGATGTTAGAACGTTTAGCTGTCCCCCACAGTTCAAGTCCGTAGGTCCAGATGGGCTTCAGTATTGTCTTGTAGATTAATAATTTGTTGTCAACTGTAAGTTCAGATTTTCTGTTGAGTAGTCGGTATAACTGTCCGAATCGTCGGTTGAGTTCTTGTCTTTTAAGTCTTGTATGTGGGTTCCAAGTCAATCTTTTGTCTAACAGTAAGCCAAGATACCGGACTGTATCTGAGAGAGGAATCGGTAATGAGTTGAAATAAACTGGCGGACAGGATTTTCGTCTAAGAGTAAAGGTTATGTGTTTACATTTGGCTTCGTTCACCTTTACACGCCAGTTATTACACCAGTGTTCGATAAGGAAAAGGTGTCTCTGAAGGTTTAAGGATGCTGTTTCAGGATTGGAACTGGATGATAGGATGGCGGTGTCGTCTGCAAAAGTTGCCAGAAAGGTATCAGGATGTGTAGGAATATCAGCAGTGTAAAGGATGTAGAGGATGGGTCCCAAGACGCTGCCTTGAGGAACACCGGCCTCAACGGGATAATAATAATAATAATAATAATAGGCTTAGCGAACCCAAAGGTTCGATGCCGATACCACCAAATTCCGCCTACACAGACTCGTCCAATGCTCACCATTCAAGCCCAAGCTCCCGAGATCAGCCTTAACGCAATCCTCCCATCTTCGCTTCGGCCTACCTTTCGGACGCCTACCAGTCGGATCAGCAAATACCAACTTTCTCGGAATCCGTTCGTCATCGAGCCCAACAACTTTACTCGCCCATTTGAGTCTCCGCGATGCAATCAGCTCAATTATATTCACAGGATGCAAGTTCCGCAATTCCGCGTTATGCAACCTTCTAAACTCCCCAGTGGCCTCATCTCTCTTTGGACCAAATATTTTACGCAATACTTTATTTTCGAAAACCTTAAGCCGCTGTTCATCCTTTAAAGTAAGCGGCCACGTTTCACATCCGTAAAGAACCGTTGGAAGAATAATAGTTTTATAAATTCTAATCTTTAAGTTTTTAGATAGAAGCCGCGAACTAAGTAACTTAGCAACTGAATAATAACACGCATTTCCCACCTTTAACCGGGACTTTATTTCTTCCTGGATTTCATTTTTTCTAGTTATAATTGAACCTAAATACTTGAATTTCTCTACGTGTTCAAAAGTATGACCTGATACATCAATATCTCCAAGATCGACACCGTTTCTGCTACTAATCATATACTTCGTTTTATCGGTATTTAATTCGAGTCCTATTTCTTTACCGGTTTTTATTAACACACTTGTATTTAGTTGTATGGTTTCCGTGTCTTCACCTAGCAGTACCAGATCATCGGCATACCCCAAAACCGGAATCTTGTCACCCATATTTAAGCCTTTCTCGGTACACATCACCTTTTCTATGACATATTCTAAAGCTAAATTAAATAACACAGGTGAAAGGGAGTCACCCTGTTTTAAACCCGATCGCACCTCAAATCTCTCGGAGTAATTATGACCGATTCTAACTTTATGGAATGTTTCCGACAAACACATCTCTACTAGGTTTACTAACTTTCTAGGTATTCCCTGTTCAATCATGATGTTATATAGCTTCTGACGGTCTATTGAATCATAAGCCTTTTTAAAATCGATATAAAGTTGATGGACTACACCGTTGTATTCCAATTTTTTCTCTAATATTTGACGTAGGGAAAATATTTGGTCAATAGTCGAGCGATTCCGCCTAAAACCACATTGGTAATCTCCGATAATTTCCTCAGCGTATTCCGTGATTCGACTAGTTAGAATTGACGAGAATATTTTATAGCATACTGGGAGAAGAGAGATCCCACGATAGTTGTTACAATCCGACCTCGGTCCTTTTTTGTGAATCGGAATAAGTATTGATTCTTTCCATTCCTCGGGCATTTTTTCAGTTTCCCAGATCTTTTTAACTAAAAAATGTATTTTGGAAACGCCCGCTTCTCCACACGCCTTGATTAATTCACTCGTGATATTATCATTTCCTGCGGCCTTATAACGTTTTAATTTTCCTATCGCCATTTCGACTTCCTCTTTACTCGGTGCGTCTATCCATGGTTCAGCGCTCTGATATTCAGAGAGAGGAGATTGATTATTATTTTCCGTATTTAAGATGCCGTCAAAGTGTTGTTTAAATTTATTTAATATCTCAGAAGGATCCGCAATTATATTGTTATTTGCATCTTTAATCGCATTCAATAGAGGTTCAAATCTTTTACGCGATTTGTTTATACCTTTGTACATCTCTCTTACGTCATTTTCGTTTCTGTGTTTTTCTATTTCTATTATTTTGCCTTTAAGATACTCTCTTTTCTTATTTTTTAAGAGTTTTGAAGTTTCATTCTTTACTAACCGAAAATAAGCCACATTATTATCGCTTGGATTATTTAAGGAATTCAGTTTAGCGGTTTTTCTTTTTTCGCACATATTTTGACAATCCCTGTCGAACCAAGGTTTGTTCTTTTTATTTTCAATTTTTCCAAGACATAAATTACCGACCTCTTTAATATTATCCCTGATCTCTTCCCATAGTTTGTTTACATCTTTGTGTTCCTCGTCTGAAGATTCCAAAGCTTCGAACCGATTTTTTACTTCTATCGCGAATTGTTTTCTAATTTCGAGGTTGTTCAATTTAACTAAATCAAAATTCTCGGGACGAATATAGTTCGGTGTTCTCTTTTTTGTATTTAGTTTTTGTCGAAGTTTCGCGATTACTAATTCATGATCAGAACCGCATTCTGCACCCCGATACGATCTCACGTTAATTATGCTACTTTGCCATCTGTTTTGTATTAAAACATGATCGATTTGATTCCGTGTTTGTCCATCCGGCGATGTCCACGTATACTTATGAATATCCTTATGTTTAAATGTAGTACTTTTGATTACTAGGTTTTTCGAAATGGCAAAGTTTATTAGTCGGGTCCCATTATCATTACTATATTCGTGCAAACTTTCTTTACCGATTGTAGGACGATATACTTCTTCCCTTCCAACCTTTGCGTTCGCGTCGCCTAGTATTATCTTAATGTAATTTCGTGGTAACTTATCGTAAACCGACTCTAGTTTATCATAAAATTCGCATTTTACTTCCTCATCACTGTCTTCGGTGGGAGAATGAATGTTTATAAACGCGATTTTAAACCAACGCCCTTGAAATATAGCAACCGATATTCTTTCACTAAAGAACTGTACGTCCCGTAAAGCGGAAAGAAATCTATTCCTAATCAGAAACCCGGTACCTAGACAATAATTAACGCTCCCCCCGTACCAAATAGTATACTTTCCTTCTGTTAACGAATCCTCCCCTGGCCAGCGAACCTCTTGTAATGCAACGATATCTAAATGGTACCCCTTAACTTCATTCGCGACCGACTTTAACCCACCTGCCGTATTTAAACTTCTAACGTTCCACGTCCCTATTGTTAGATCTCTAATTTTCATCTTGCGCCATGATTCCCCTGAAGCAGTCCCCACCCGGAGACCCGAACGGGGGACTAGTTTACCTCCGGATAATGAGCGTTTTACCTCAGAGGAATCCATGACTTTTGGTGATATTTTGTGAACTAAAATATGTGAGTAGGGCGTTCGAACCTACGTCACACCCTCCAGCAAGCCTGGGGGGCCGCTCTCATTGTTGGTCAGCGAGTCCATCGGACTTAGCCGGGAGGAGCTTCCGAGGAAATTCCACCGACCATCCCCACATCCGCCACTCGTGGGACGCTCCCCATACGCGGTAATGAGATCCGCGCGAGGCCTCAACGGGATAAAGGTTAGAAAATTCTTCACCACAGCGAACTCGGAAGGAACGGTTCGAGAGATAGGATCGGAGAATGAGGTATAGGGACTGGGGTAAATGGGTTTTCAGCTTGAAGAGTAATCCAGTGTGCCATACCCGGTCAAAAGCTTGCGCAATGTCCAGAAACGCACCAGAACAATACTCTTTGCATTCAAGAGCTGAGGAAATATGGTCTACAACTCGGAGCCCCTGTTGAACTGTGGAATGCTGAGGACGGAATCCAAACTGATGGGAAGGAAGATTTTGAGATTCTAATATGGGTAGGATACGTTTAAGAAGAAGCCTTTCGAAGATTTTTGAGAGGATGGGGAGTAGACTAATAGGCCTGTAGGATGAAGTGTTGTTGGAAGGTTTACCTGGTTTTAAAAAAAGGATGATGGTGGAATGTTTCCATAACAGAGGAAAATAGGTGGTGCGGAGGATGCAGTTATAAATATAAGTAAGGAATATAATAGCTTTCTGCGGAAGTTGTCTGAGGATCTGGGGAGTAATGAGATCGTGTCCAGGAGATTTACGGAGAGTCAGTTTTTGGAGAAGATATTTGACCTCAGAGGGATTAATAGATTTAGGAGGTAGGGAAAGTGGAATCGGTGACATAAGAAAGTCTTGCACTTTTGCGGTGTGATTGATGTGGGATTCCGGGTGAGGAGTGAATACTTTGGAGAGGTGTGTGGCGAATTCCTCGGCTTTATCTTCATCAGACGCAGCCCAGGAGTCATCACCACGTCGGAGAGGATGGGAAACATGATGGTATTTTAGGATCTTTTTCGTGACATTCCACAGGGAATTATCACGAGCTGATAGAGAGGAGAGGTAGGAATTAAAGGACTGGGAACGGAAGTTCGCCAACTCCCTCTTCAATTGTCTACAATAGAAGTTATAGGAGCGGCGATCTGTTGGGTGTCGGGTGCGCTGCCATAATGATCTTGCTCGGCGTTTGGTGTGGATAAGGTCTATAATAGGTTGTGGAAAATGATTTTGGTCTGGATTTATATTGGAGTGTTTAGGAGAGGAAGCAGTCCAGACAGCTTGTTGGATGGCGGTGGTAAAGGAATAGACGGAATTATCTAGGTCATCTTGGGTTTTGAGGGTTACTCTGAGGTCAATATTATCGGTCAGGATTTGGCGGAAAAGGTTCCAGTTGACAGGGCCTTGGATGAATGATGGTGGAATGGGTTTTGGAATTGGAGTGAGAGATACTTTTAGGATCAGTGGACTATGGTCTGAGGATAGTTCATCAAGGCGAGTTAAAGACAAGTTAATAGAGCCTAATCCGCTGTGGATAAAGAAGTCGAGGATGTCAGGATTGCGGTTAGGATCGGTTGGCCAGTAGGTAGGGGAGTCAGGAGGCAGGATATTAAAATTTCGGGAGTTGAGTGCAGACAGCAAATTTCGTCCCCGAGAATTCGTGGTTCTGGAACCCCACTGCTGATGCTTGGCGTTTAAGTCTGCACCCAGAATGAAACGATTTCCTAAGGAATCCAGGAAGGATACAAATTCAGAATTGGAAATGGAATGTTTAGGAGGGCAATATGCAGATGTGAGGGTTACCGGAAAGGAAAAAGTCTTGATTACTATGGATGTGGCTTGTAGGAAATCATAGGTGGGAAGTGGGAGTAAATGATGAGAGAGGGATTGGTGGACAATGATAGCAGAACCGGCATGGGCTTTACCGTCTGGGTGGTCAGTACGGTATGTCATGTATTGCGGTATTTTGAAGTACTGTTTAGTCGTTAGTCTTGTTTCAGTTATAAGTGCAACATCGATTGTTTTGTCTTGCAACAACGCTGTCAGTTCGTCAGTATGATTTCTAACACCATTCGCATTCCAAAGGAGAATGGATAAGGAGTTAGGTGAAGTCATTTAAGGATTTTTCAAGGCAGGGATTAGATTCGATACTAGATTTGTAAGGAGTGATATAAGCGGCATAACAAGAGATTTGATTTCGGAGATGAACGATGTCATTAGACTGGTAAGATCTGTGACGTTTGATGGTGGAGGGATATGAGAAATTTGATGTTGAGGAGTTTTTTGAAGATTAGGTAAACTTTGAGGGATAGATTCTTGTACAATAGATTGAGAATGTTGAGGAAAATGTTGTTCCGGCAGTGCCTCGACTTCATGATTCTGGTTACCACCTCCAAGCAAGTGGGCAAATGACACGTTAGAATTTACAAGTTTTGATGGTTCTCTTCTGCTTCTGGTTGGTACAGCTGTTTCATTCGGATCCTGAGGTTTTTGGTATCTGGTTCTGAGTTTCTTGTAGATTTCACATCCCTTGTAGTTAGCCGGGTGGTCCTTGAGGCACAGAGCACATACAGCGGGTGCTGATCTTGATCTTGTACATTCTTCTGTTTTATGCTGTTCACCGCATTTCACACAGCGTGGTATGTGATGGCAATAACTTTTGGTATGACCATATGCCTGACAGTTATGGCACTGGACTATTTCTTTCTTTGTGTAAGGTTTTTCAACTTTTACACGGGTATAGTACAGTCTGCTGAGGTCATAGATTTTTTCGACTCCTGCTGATGGTTCCAAGTCCACGAAGAATAGAGGCAGTGGACTTTTATCTTTTAGAACGTTGGTGACTTGCCTCACTTGGAATCCTAATTCTGTCAGTTCTTCTTTGATTGCTTCAACGGGTGTTGAGGAATGTAGGTTTCTGATTACGACCCTTAATGCTCTCTCTTGGCGCAGCTGATAAGTATGAAAGTCAGCTTTGGTCTCAGTCAGATATTTTACAATCTTTCTGTAGGTTTCAGCAGTAGTCGGAGATATTTTAGTATCATTGGTTCTACTTATACAATAATAACTATTAGGATCTGTTACTTTGTTTAAATGCGCACACATCAGTTTAAAATTTTTAATATTTTTAACAAATATTGGTGGAGGTAGTGGTTCTCTGGGTATAGGAGAAGATTCCATGGTTTCTTTTTCATTTTGGAGGATCTGAAATGGATTCGGTGTAAAAAACGGAGATTCATCAGTTATTCCTTGTGATGATGTGCTGGGCTGTGGTTCAGAACCTAATGAGGTAGCTGACGCGGTCGCTGGTGGAATCATTTTTTTATTTTGTTCACGGCGGGGTCTCTGTTTTGTGGGAGACGAGTTAGAACCTGCAGATCTAGATCTTTTACTTGCAGACTTTGAGGACATGACTTGATGAAAGTATCTCATTGATTAAGAAAATAATAATAATAAATAAATAATGAGATAAGAATTAAAGATAAAAGAAAGATAATTAAAAGAAAAGCAAGCCCGAGCTTGCCGAGCTAGCGGCAATCAGCTGATCAGTGACCCTTCTTTCACTTTTTCGTGATTGTACAAAGTAAATTATAACTTTGCTTACCGAAACTTCTCCAATATTCACTGCCGTAATATTCCTGAGGTCTAGTGATGTTCTCCAGACTGAATTCTAGCGAATTCCTACTGAAAAAAGCAAAAATCTGAGAGACGATGTAACGTATCAGGAGATAATAAGGATTTAATTAAACTAATCTCTGATTTTTTTCGGAAAGACTCTTTACTACCCAAATTATAAACCTTACTACTTTCATCATTCGAACTTTATACCAAAAACAAGTTTTTTTTTTATAACTTTATTAAGTAGTTTGTCGCAACTTACACTTATTTTTTAAAAGTTATTTTGTCATTCATACTTAATTGATTTCCCTTTTTATACTTTTTATTTGTAATTAATATTATTTATTTATTTCTTCCTTCTTCTAGAAGTTTAACAATAATGTTAGCATTCGTATAGGCGTTGATGACCTTTGATGTTTTGCCTAAACGCCCTTACTAACAACAAATGTAACCAGAAGATTTTTATTTTGTTTGTGTAATATTTCTTTTTATTTCTTATCTCCTTATTGTTAATAGTAACTATTTATGCTAATTTTATCTGTTGGCCAGACATATTATATTATTTTATGTTTCAATGTACATACCTGTTATTCTTAAGGGATCCAATCCCAGAATAAAATAATTTTGTATTCTATAAGTTTGATATAAGTTTCTAGTAATTGCACAACGGATATTTATGAATAACACAAATTTAATGAGAAAAGTTCATAGTATTAGTTGTTTGTCACATAAGTTTTCATAACATACTTAGCAAAAATGACCATGGACTTAAAAACAAAATGACTACAACTGAAATTTCTTCAAGAGGAAGGCTAAAAAGAAGCTGAATAAGAGAACTTTGCTGAATTGAAGAAGCAATTCAAGCCAAGGAAGGTGTGCTTCTGGGCACTATCCTCCGCATGTCTGAGATGTTCTGCAACTCAGGTTTCCTCGAGCGAAAAAAGAAAATGTCAGGCAGTCACAGGGACTGCCAATAGAAATAAACCTTAAAACCGTAAAATGTGTTCAATAAATTTCCACATCTATTGGCACTCTAACCAGTAGGTCTATTATTTTTGTTATATACCTTTTCAAATAAAATATACAATATGTCGCAAACACAGAACACATATTATACTGGGTTGATTTAAATAAATAATAGTTAAAATACACTTATATTATTTGTAATAGTGATAGTATTTACATGAGTTTTTATCATTATTATTCTCATTAATTTCAACAATACTTAAAATATTTGTAGTTTCAACAAGGAAAAACAAATCTTTTGAAATTCTCGATATGAAATAGAATTTTGTTGGAAAGAAGAGCAGGTTTCAACAAGTTGAGTAACAATTATTCTAAAATCTTCAGGTTTCCAACCATAAATTACGAATTTTACTATAAATTCCAAAAACCTGAATAAATAAATCACTACAATTTGAAAAAATATGTCTGCGTTTTTCTCCTTCAGCTGGTTATCGCATTATTCATATTTACCTATCCTTTTTCAGTGTTAACATTATGGTTAATTATAAACCATAACAAGCTTTGGTTAATTATAAAGAATAAGTTGATTCAAAGATAATTTAGAGGAAAAATAGATCACAGATCTCTGCCACCCAACCATTTTTTGAATCGCTCACAAAAACTGGTCAACAGAAAAAAACATTGCGTTAGTTGAGAATGAATGTGCTGGATGAGGGACCTGCTTTGCTAAATTAAAGCCAGTCATAAAGGGGTGGTGGTGAACAGTTTCCTTCCTCATGCTGCTGAAGCACATTTGCTAATTGTCAGATAACTTCTGACAAGTGTAAATAGAAAAATATAAAAAAATAAATAAAAACCTACACAGTTAACACCTATAACATATGTATAAATGAATTAACGGGACGCAAAACGTAGCATATGGGTGACGCCTCGGTTTGTTAACGCTAACTAATTTGTTTTTCCCAAACCGAAAATAGTTTAGCGTACATAAAGTGTTTTCACTTGAAAAAAACTTATTTTCCTGTTACTATCTCACTTTCTTGCTTTAAATCGGGTAGTTTAAAGTTTTCTTCTAACAAGTCGGTCTATAGTAAATACGAATTCAAAGAATGCCATCTGCTCTAGGGCCTATAAGGAAAAAAAATAATAAGAAAAGAGAAGAAAGGAAAGAAAAAAAATATAGTAAAAAAATGGATTAAATTTCGAAGAATTGATAAATACAAATTAGTTTGGGATATTTTATTTTAAACGTTAAAAAACAAAAAAAATCTATTAAAATGAATATATTCGGTGCTAATAACCAAGAGGTTGAGCACCTATTCCAATATCTTAACCTATAATAAATTCGTAAACTCACAATATTCAATACCCTGATAATTCAGCTTGAGTATGACTAAATTCCACGTTCTTTCGTTCTTGAAGAAATAAGATATATGTGTTGGATTGCAGAACTGACCCAGGAAGTGACCGCAGAACTAGAAGAGACGGCCAAGGAAGAGTTCTCTCGAAGAAGGAAGAAGGGCAAATGGGCCTATTACATGTTCTTCGGGTCCTTCATCTTGGTCTGCCATTGGGCCGTCCGCCCGCTCCTCAGCATGGCCATCTACGGGGAAAGTTCCCTCATCGTCCACTCCTGGGTGCCGTTCCGCAGGGACAGTCTCTTGGGCTTCTTCGGCAACTACATGTTCCAGGTAACAATCTATCATAGAAATTAATACAATTTCTTGATTTTAGTCAGTTAGATAGTTATATTAAACCAAATGTGAGAGACCGTTGTGGCTGAAAGTGTTAAGTGTAATCTTAGCAAGTTTGAGTCAAATCTGGAATATACCTATAGACATTAATTTCGTGGCTGTTATATAGGAAAAATGTCAATTTTTAGAAGAAATTGGCTACCGTAAAACGACCCGTACTTTCTGCCGTAATTGAAACATAAAAATACCTTAAGTACTGAGAAAAACAAGTCGACCTAATTCACGTTTACGTAGTTCATCCCACGCTTATGGATAATTTGATTGCTAAAGGGATAGAATAAAGTTTAAACAACCAATCTCTCAGTGTTTTAAGTAAAGCAACTGGTGGTTATCAAGTTCCTGGAAATTTAGAAAAAAAACATGAGAATATTTGAAAATAAACTTAACAGTGGAGAATGGGAGTTTAATAAAGTTTTTATTTAATTTAATGTAGATTGAGAAATAATTAATTGGTCTGCATTAGATCGATCGTATAACTAGGAATACCAGATACAATAACGGCAGTAAAGAAATTATCACAGAAAATTCTGATAGAAGTATTATTATTGTAATTTCATTTACTTTTACTTTAATATATCTTTTAATTCTATTTAATATTTTATATTTTTAGCAGTATCACATTTTATCTCGTTTGCTCTCATAAAATATAGAGATTTTTTTAATCAAGGCGGAGGGAGAATAAAATTTTATAAACATTAGGCTTAGGTCTATTGGATCGTTAATGAATAAGTTTTTTTTTCACTCAGCTAACTAAAGCTATGAACCTTCCAAATGGTCCCTAATCAAATAACCCTAGGCTTATAAACACAAAATAAAATACTTTAGTTATGTAAAAAATGCTGGAAGAAATACATAAAAAATCTGACTAGAAGACGTGCTGCTGGATACTGTCCTTCCTCATGCCTCACATGTTATTATTAAGTTAATTTTTTTATCATCTTTGGTGGTTGTCACAACACTGCTGACAGATGCGATATAATAAATGAAGTAAAAAAAAAACTATATACATATAGATTTAAAAATTAATGGTTGGAAGTAAAAACAGTCTAAACTACACCATTCACCTTAATACCTTATTTCATTTTTTTATCTTATATTTTTCTTCGCCCCAAGAATCTTGCCCTAGGCCATGATCTCCCCTATTTATTTTTGATATTGATGATATCATCAAAGATAGTTTTGAGCCCTTAGAGAACAAATATTCAGTTGATTGATATTCATTAGTAGTAAAATAAAAATACGAACTTAAAATTACTTTTTAAAATTCTGTTTGAATTAACATAATAATAAAAATATGTCTTAGCTCTATTATAGATGTGAATGACCAACACTATAGTTATGAATATTCAATTATTTTATGAAGTCAATCCCTAAAAATATTCTTTTTTTTGCTAATGTCTTCTGATTATTGTGTTTCGGGTATAAGCATACCCATGTTCGTGATATGATGTATATAACTGTGATATGATGAATTAAATTTCCAATTTTCCAAATAGGTTAAGTGTGAAAAGTCAAGAAATGATGTGTTTTGAATTAAGCTTAACTATGATATATGCCCAGAAGTATACATCAATTATATAGCGATATCTACTTCAGATCGAATATGATATCTGGGACTTTATTCAGACAGATAGCTCACATAGAGTACCTTACATTGGATAGCTGAACAAACGATTTAGACTATTATCCACAATCAGAATTATCCTTGAGAACTAAATTTTCTACCAACAAAGTACTCATCAAACCCTTACAGGCTTACGAGAAAGAAGATGGGTTCTGCCAGAACCTAAAACGTCCAATTCAGTTTTTCCGATCCAAATATTTACGAAAAATCTTGGATGGACAAACGAATTACGCCACAAGGACTTGGGCTTCCTCTCAGTTGTTGATTCTGCTACAAAATATCATAGAAAATTTTCACCACAGCCTGACTTATAATATGAATTCATTGGCCCAATCACATAAATCCACCATCAATTTGTATAACTCACCCAGACGGCATTCTTTTTTTTTTTTTTTTTGTATGTTGAAAATAACAAGACATAGTCAAAACATTTACTTATATATACATATATCAATTCATAATTTATATTTCTATTTTTATATATATTAAGGGTTCCCAAGCTAAGCCATCATCTTTCTTACTAGTCTTACTGAGAAAACTTTTTAAGACTATGAACTTATAATGGATCATATTATTTTAAGTCGATTTAAAAAAATAACATAAAATGTGTAAATAAAATATATATATATATATATATATTTTTTTTTTATTTGTTTAATTAATTAACGTCACTTTATGCTACTATGGCTAATCGGACGATGCTACAGTGGGAGTCCTAAATTTTGCCTATCCAGGTTTTATCAGGATAGGGATTTTTAACGAGTATCTGACATCGCACAGGTTCGGGACCACCTTTTAACGGTATAACGTAATGACTCCCATTAAAAAATCCTAGGACCACCTGCGGGTTTGAACCCGTGACCTTTAGCATAGGAGGCTGTTATGCTTGCCACGCAGCGACAAGTGATCCGGGTATATATATATATATATATATATATATATATATATATATATATATATATATATATATATATATATATATATATATATATTTATCTATTATTTATTTTTTTTTATTACACATTTCATGTTATTTATTTAGAACGACACAAAATAAAATGATAAATTTTAAGATCATAGTCTTAAAAAGTTTTCTCAGTAAGAATAGTAAGGAACTTTGATGGCTTAGCTTGGGGACCCATAACAACGGTGCCATCTGGCTGAGTAATGCACAACTACTTGCCCTACATTTTACCCTAAACATAATATCGTCTAATAAAATAGGTCGTTTCGTCACGATACAAGCTCTTTGTTTGAAAATATAAACAAAGTTCATAACAGAATGGTCACGTTTTCCAGTCACGTTCTATACATTTAGGAAAGAAATAAAATCTGTTACAACGTGGGTTACACGAAGCTTACAGTTTACAGTGGGTTGAATCAAGTTGACAGCAGTAATGGGTTTAATAAAAAAAACAACATTATTGAGGTAATAATACAGTTTTTTTTTCTAAACCAATCAATAAAAAGATCACATCGCATTTATGTACCATTCATGAAAATCGTGATTTCACAACTTTGTCGTTGAAGTATTAATATGGTGAAATCATGTCAATGTTTTACTTAAACTGTACATATTTTTGAAATACATTATGGGACATCACAACTTTAGTTATTCACGTTCAGTCATATTGGCTCACACTGTGATAAATTGGTTCGGTTAATGCTTCATGATTAATTCATAGTTTGGGTAAACGCTATTAGTAGACAACGCTAACACGGAAGAAAACATATAATAAAAATACACCCTAATTTTTTGATTTGATCTGAAACTTCTATTAAAAATTTCTTTTAAAATGTGCCTTCATCTGGTTAATTGGCTCAATACCTGGTCGGAAAAAGAAACCTTTACGATGGAAATGGAAAACATAGAGGATGTTCTAAAATAAGCTGTAATTAATAGTATTTAAAATCATTTTTCACAAAGATGTGAGGTTGAACGTTTTTACACATAATCTTTGATATCATCGGAAGTTTATGTTCCCTCAAAAAGATATGTTACGAATATTTTAACAAAATACTAATTTTTTTTTTTTTTTTTTTTTTGGTTTGCACCCTTGCCGGTGCATATTTAAATCCAATTGATTGATTTTATTTGTTTGTCTACAGACGAAAATGTTTGCAATAATGTAATATAAAAATATTAAAGAAAATTAAACAAATAATTTATGATAGATATATTTGTCTATATTAATATATTTATATCAATATAAACAGTGAATAGGAAATTACAGTAAAGTTTATGTGGCGTGATAGGCATGATGGAGAGAGAATGCCCAGCGACACCTCCTGCTGGCGTGTTTCTGAATTGGTATTTATATCATGGGATCCCTCATCCAACTTCTTTTTAGCCATCTGCGAGTGTTTTGGGACATGTTGTTATTTACCATGTTTTGTATTTATGTGTTGGTATGTCCGAGTTGGTTATTGTAAAAACGCTTGTATAGAGTCCGAATCTGATCATTGACTATTGGCATGTGAAGTTCTGTATGTAAAGTAATATTGCTATCGTACCATGGTGAATTTGCAATATTTCTAAAACTTATGGTTTGAAAAAAGTGAATTTATTATATGTGTGCCTTTTTACCATTCCTGTATATATGTGAAGCGTTGAACGTTGAAGTCTTGAGAGTAGTGATTATATAGGTTTCAGCTTGCTATTTAATATACATAATTAAAAATATAGGCAATACAGTTAATTTCAAAACAGACTCAACACACATAAGTTTCCAGTATTCAGAATTTAATAAGAATTTCAAATATATAGTATATAAAAAAATATATGTATATATTTAAGAATTTTCAAACTATTTAATAACAATAGAACCGTACACATAATTTTTAATTGGTCTGATCCTTGATGCATTTGAGAACAAAGATCTAAGCAATGTCCTGGTCAGATATGATTTATTTAACTTACCGACTATTTTAATTGTTTTATTTTTTTATATGTTAACAATTCGAAAAACAGCTAAAATTAAGAAATGTTAAACCAATTAATTTTAGAATATTTATTATCTTATCATATAACTGTGTAACATTGTTAATTGTTTTTGATATAGCTCTTATTAATTTTAATTTTGCGTGCAATAATTTAGACTTTGTTAAAATGGACACCTAGCTAATAAAAATTTAAAAACAATTTTGATAACGCACTTCACCAGTTTTTTTATTTAGTTTTTTTTTATGAAATTTGGAATTGTTAATTTTTACTTGTATATTCCTGGTGATGGGAGTGTGATCCCGAAACGTTGATTTGATAGGAAAATAAAAACAATGAAGTGTTTTGAAAAAAATATATATGCCCTATTATCTACCTCTAAAGTTTTAACCTTTTGTTTATCGTTTTCAGTTTGTTCTTGGTATATGGTCCGCATGATATTCTTCTGTCTTACGTCAAGTTGAGATATCTTACTGTGTTTGTCTGTGGAATTCGGATATATTAATGATATACTGAAGGGTAGGTTTTTATGTCGAAGAGTGAAAGTAATATGTTGTGATTTACCAAAGTTTGCACCAGTCGTCAAATTGTGTTAGGTGGTGTTGTATTATGAAAGATGTAAATGTTTAATTCTTCAGGTATTGTTGAAAAAATATAAATCAATTACTTATACCAAAGAGTTTTTGTGATTCTCTGATTGTGTATATTAATCTGCATAAAAATCTATCCACATGAAAAATACTTGATTTAATATTGAAATTGAGGTCTCCACGAAAATATGAGCTTGTCTTCTTCCCGAAAGGCAAGACAGATGCACCAAGCGGTCGTTTGTATGCCTCAACCTACTTGTCTATCCTTTCTGATCTTCAGTTATCTCAAAGAAAGCTCATCCGTAGTCAGATCTGTAGCAACGCTGTCTCATTTTGATATTGGTCTTCCTTGAGCTCTCAGGGGGTTAACCTATGTTTCTGTAGGATATTGTGGAGTTCTGTAGATGCGTCAATCTTTTCATTATTTAAAAGGAATTATTTTTGCATTCACTTTTTTTTTCTTTTTTTTTCAAGTCCATATGTCTGAGCAATTTTGCTGGATTTTTTAGAATCTTATTTGATGTTTAAAATGGACCATTCCTCTATCACAACATCATCTGCCTATATTTTTTTAGATGTATTTTATTCAATATTATCCTAATTTTTATTTTTAGTTTCTCACGCATGATGATGCATTGTTTGATTATGTTGAGGGGAAATAAACCACGTTTCCAAATGACGATTCTAGATGGTATGTAACAGGGTGGAATCAATTCTATTCGCTTATTTTTTTTTTATTGGCCACCAGTTAGTTGGCTAACGGGCATCCTTTACCAAAGATAAAGGTTTTCAGTGAATATCTAATTATATGCTTGAAAAGTTCCTCTCGGGACTGAGATTTAAACTCAAAGCTTTTGGCGTATTTTACTATTGCTAGTGTTTATTATTGTGATAACCACATATTCACGAGCTCTTCACTGACTACATTAGTTTAAATAAATATCACTCGTTTTGAAAAATAATAATAATATAAACTTATTTTCTTATTGGTTGATGTGGTGTGGAACATCCAAGTATTTGGTTAAAACAGATGGTCAGACGTTCTTTGTTGAAGAGTTAGAGGAACTTAGTAGTGGGCTGATGATTACATGGAAGGAAGATGGTTTAAACTTGTTCTATTGCCTTCAGCGAAGTGCCAAAGGAGGTTTCATTGAAGTCAGTTGTAGAAGAGTAAATTGGATTACTATTAAATTTAATTGTTCCAGGTTAAATGGTGTTTTTCTAAGCCATTTATTTATTTAATCAGGCTAACTAAAATTATATAATTTTTTTAGATGTAAAGGAATGATAAATGTTTATTTAAATTATATATTATTAAATAATATTTCAACAGTATTATTTATTTTTTGCCTTTAAAACTATTAATTATAGGGTTATTTATTAGAAAAAGAAAATAGAACCATATTTTTTTACTAATAAATAGGTTAGGTTTATAACAACTATGTCAAAAATAAGTGTTAGAGGAAAATTAAAATTTATGTTTCAGTAGGAGTAACAATAAATATTAAATGAAATCATTATTACAATTTAAACATTTTTAAAAATTACATTACCTAGGACTGACACTCGATCGAAGGATGACTCGGGGCCCACATGTTAAGATGAAATGACAGATTCTCAACTACCGACTGAAAGTACTATACTCTCTTTTTTCAAAATCATCAAAATAAAAATTAAATAGAAACATACCTTCATAAGCCAATATAGACTTACGCGCTTCACAGATTTTAGGTTCAGCAAAAAAGACTCACATACAAAAAATGTAATCATTTCAATCCAAACTTTTAAGACTCATAACGAAAGCTCCTTTCGTACGTAAACAACAGAACCCTACATACGGACTTACAGCAACCAACAGTTGACCAACATATACGAACACTCTATTCTCGTTTTCACATTAAACTTAACGGACACGGCAATAGACTAATTAACGACACGTCAGTAGCTGAAATGCCGGTCAGAAGAAGGCTAAAACGAAGCTGGATGAGGGACCTCCTCTGCTAGATTAAAGCCTTGGAAGATGTGCTGCTGGGCACTTTACTTCCCCATGCCTACCATGTCTGATCTAATTTCTGTCCAACACATTTGCTGATTGTCAGACATCTTCTGACAGGTGTAAATAAAGATATAAAGAGAGAAAAAAAACAAAAAAACATTGTTTTCTTTATTTTTTATTTAAATGATCAAGAATACCCATACTGCATGGTAGTAACAAGGTATGTTTTCCCAATAAAGGTATTGGTACTATAAAAAAAAGCTCACTAAAAGTATTAGATTATTTATAGAAATTTTCTCTAAAAGTGTTTTGTGTTATAATCAGAATATAAAAAATCCCAATAGTTTACCCTCTTACCAATGATTCAATTTATGAATAGGTAATATTCACAAGATGCCTAGAATGACTATTATCTGACCAGAGTTTAATATATGTAATAATCATAAGCAGTAACTGTAAGATTAATAACAGTTTTTAAAATTGGCTATTTTTCAAACAGAAAAAATAAGTTCTTTTGAAATTAATATTGATTACAAAAAAAGTTAGCCAGAAAATCACGGGAGTTTAATAATTATTCACTCATAGAAAATCTAAGGAAATAATATTCCAAGCTTTTAATTAACCCAGTACGGCGTGACAGTTATACAATTCTTATTTACTGATAGGTGTTGCGTACACTGCATAACCTGAGCGCCTTCCACATCTTATCCTTTCAGGACTCCTTCCTTCATTCCAATGCTATTTATTACCTTATATTACAGGATATTATAATACTTATTAAAATATCTTCCGAACATGTCAGTGATATTAAAAAAAATCATCATTTATTGTCGAATAATAGTTATAGACCTTGAAAAAGAAATCAATTTTACTCCTTAATTAAAAAATATGAAAAATAAATGTAATATTTAATGCCTCAAATATGATTCTATATTGAGTAAGAAAATATGTGAAAACGTTTGTTATAAAGTTCAGGATTTTTATTTATAAAATATTGATATATAAAAAAAAAATTTTTCACTTTCATATTTCTTCATTTGCACCTGTCCGAAGCTATCGGGCAATAAGGAAATGTGCTGACTTAGACCTTCTTAGACTTTATTTAGCGGAGGATGTCTCTTATCCAGCTTCTCTTTAGGCTTATTCTGACTAGCATTTCAGCCATTAACATGTTGTTAATCAGTCTACTGTCAAAAAAGAACAAGAAATCTTAAAGGTATAATTAAATCATACATTTTTTTTCTCTTCATAACTATATTCACGGCTGTCAAATGTATGTGACAATCTGCAAATGTGCTGCACGAATTGAGATCAGATATGGTAGGCAAGGAGAAGCAAAGTGCCCAGCAGGATCCCTTCCAAGGCTTTGATTTAGCATAAGAGGTCTCTCATTCAGCTTCTCCTTTGCCTTCTGACTGGCATTTCAGCTATTGACTTGTCGTTAATCAGTCTACTGTCGTGTCCGTTAAGAAAACGATGTAGTCAGACATGGATTAGTATTCAAACAAAAATTATACATAATACTAGAATTAAGTTTTTAGGTCGACTGAGATTATAGCCTACTCAAGAAGTAACTGCTCTTTCATAACTTTTCATGCAATGCGATACGATGGACCTAATAAGAATAAATCTTAAAATTTATTATTTAAGTCATTTAAAGTAAATTTTTTTTGTTGTTTTATTTTTTTATCTTCATATATTAAAGTAAATTTTTTTTCTTTATATCTTTATTTACACCTGTCAGAAGATGTCTAACAATCAGCAAATGTGTTTGACAAAATTAAGATCAGCCATGATAGGCATAGGGAAGTAAAGTGCCCAGCAGCACCCCTTCCAAGGCAAAGTAAAAGGTAAAATAAAATTTCGATGCATATATCTGAATAATCAATCTCTCATGCTTAATGGATACAGAAAAATACAAATTTTAACGCTCGTAAACCTATTTGTCAGAGTGATGGATGGAACAGTTCTGCCGACGTTAAGTCCTTGATTCCTGTCATGGGCCAGAAATAAAATTGATGAATGAGTGGTTATTGTGATTTGTTTCTTTCTTATGGGAGGTTCCCTTAAAAATAATCCATATCCTTCACATATGCTGGTATTTGATAAAACATCCTTAAAAACAATGATTATGGTAGGATAAAACGTTACTGTTATAATTTAAAAAAAAATATTGTTCAGAAAAAATGATCTTCCCTAATATTGTTGAGTACATTACCTGATTTTCTTTAAAAAAGTATGCATATTAAGATCCACCTAAGAAATTTCCAGAAAAATAAAGCATTTATAATAACCATAGCTCTGATAAAATTATTTAATATGCCAACGTAATATCGTGTTGATTACCGATTAAGTTAAGAAGAGAATTTTTGATATAAATTTATATGAATATTGATTAACAATTGTTATGTAGCCTGTTGTTTATATTTATCTTACAGTTGTGACGTTTAGATTTTTAAAAAAATTCTGAGTTTATTCGGTTTGATTTTAACGTGATGGCGAGTAATCCTTTGGTCGAAGATATTTGCGTCCAAAGTAATATATATTGCCCCTATGAGAGAGGAGATTTGCTTAGTCATAACACGGGGAGAAACGTGTTTCACCGAATTTTATAGATATTTGATGGTATTACATTTTCCAAAGTACACTCTATTTTTATAAATTAGGCTGTCGATTTTTTTTTTATTCAGTTAGATTTGGTTGTGGTGGAACATAGTGTTTTAAAATTTATTCTTTAGCGCAGGGAGCGGTCTAAGTATCCAAGTTCGCATGTATCTCAGTTATGTAATTTAATGAAAATTCCCTTAAGCGAATGTATTGTCCATATTTGGACAAACTTGCTTTGAAACAGTGCTGAAAAATAAAGAAGGCTTTAGTTTATTTTGTTCATTTTTTTTAAATAAAGGATTTATCATAGGACATGATATTTACATTTTTATTGATGCAATGTTTCGAGAGTTTATTGTCCTCACCACTCATTTCAGAAAAATGAGGCACACATTCAAAATTCCATTCACCCAAAATAATACATTATGAAATAGCTTCAAAAGAAATTTTTAAGAAATGATCACCATTAAAAAAATAGAAAAAGCGTGCTACAAATAAAAAATCTGATGTCCACAACCTTTATCCATATTGCTCAAATGTAATAAACACTTATTAACAAAACGTCTGAATAATAAAAATAATAATAATGATAATCATAATTAATGAAATAAGATAAATAATAATAATTAATACAAAATAAAAAACAAATGCAAAAGAAGAAAACAATTTCTGACGTCATAAATTGGGAAAATCTTCCATACCTGAACTATTCCTTAGCGTATTTATTTGGTTCAGTAATCTTTTAAGGTTTATAGTATACATATATGTCTATGTAATAACTATTTCTTAACACACCTATTATGATTATATAAAAATATTAATATTCAGTTTTTTGTTTTTCCACAGCTAAGGCATGGGTATGGGAACAATAAATTCTAGAAACGTTGCCTAAACTGAATTGTTTATTTATCGACTGAAACTTAAGAACAATAGAAATTTTAAATTATCAACTGTTGAGAATTAATCAAACTATATATATATATATATATATACACTTTTGTAACTTTTATTTTACAGATCGTTCCTTGCCTATCTTTCTGCTTGGGTTTTTGCCTATTCGCTTCAATCTTCGTGTTTCTGTCCGAAATGCTACTGGGACATTTCGCTATGCTTGGAAAGAAACTAAATTCGATGGATTACGGCAAAGAACTACTGGAATCGAGATTGGCTAACTGTATCGACCATCATACCAGACTTCTCAAGTAAGGAATGAGATATTGTATCAAATAAATATTCAGGAGCGTATAATTATGTAGTATACTAAATTTATTATTTTCATTATACTTCACACACCAATTAGCTTCATAAATATTAAACCCTACTAATTTTATGGTAGCAATTACATCATTTGCCCTACTTTGTTATGCGAGAAATTTCGTTAGTAAAATGTCTTATACAGATTTAATGTAACATCCTAAGAGTTGAACACACAGGACAACGTAATCGGATATTATTCAATCCTGTATTTATATATTAAGTAGAACGTGTATCATAACTTAAGAGCATCTTAAGAATTACTGAAAGGACGCCCGAATACAATACAGCAAAGGGTAGGAACTGGCTGGAAGCATGCAAAACTTTTGTATTCACAAAGCCGCTTTCTCACGACTTACAGCTTTTGTGCTGGATTCTCTTCGAGGTAAAGCAAGCAACGTTTTTTAAGAGTCATGGGTTACAGATTTATCTTTCTTTTTCATAAAAAACTAAAAATATGTGAATTTATTTTACAATGCTCGACAGATCAAATGTTTTCAATAACTTGACAAACACAATTGACTGGTTTGACTATTAGCTGACCAGAATTTAATATCTGTAGTAATCAGGAGCAGAAACTGTTAAATTAATAATACTTTTTGAATGTGGCCATTATTCAAATAGAAAAAAAAATATTTGTAAGAAATTAATATTATGCCAAGCTTTTAATTAATCCAGTATTAACGGCGTAACGTTTATACGATGCTTATTTACTGACAAGTGTTCATTATAGAGCATACCCTTAGCACCTTCCACATATTATCCTAGCAAGACTCCTTAGTTCCAATTTTACCACTATATTTATAAGATATTACACGTATAATACATCTTAAAATATGTTCCGGAAATGTCTGCAAAAAAATAAAAACGACAGCATTTATTGTCAAATAATAGTCATGAACTTGAAAAAGTAATAAATGCTCCTTTCTTTCCCATTCTTAGTGGGACTTCCTTTAGTTAGGCAAACCCATTATATTATAGATTTAAAACTTAATACGCTTTATACATATTGTTTTATTGTTTGTCTTGTTGTTGCATTTTTGAGATTGTATTTTTTTTCTCATAATTTTTAGAATTTAAAGACAAATGAAGAACATAAGTTTGTTGAAAGACAACATAAATTAAGCTTGTTTATCATAATATTTGCAGCTCTCCTTATGAACTTAAATATACTACGAACACCTTAATATATTACGTCACCACAAAATATGGACAATATTCAGTTCTATCGTATACGTTATATTATGTAAACAATTCACCATATCATCATTACTGTATATTCGAGATACAACTTCCATATTTGACTTTAACATCATTATTCATCCAGTCATCCTTTGCAGAAGCCATTTCCCTAACTGACCGCGTATATCCTGCTAGCCTCCCTCATACCTGTCAGCAACCACAAATTTATGGCCTGTCGTTTACATAATCTTTACGTTGTTGCAACTGCGCCAATTTGCCGAATTGGCTGTCTGAAACGTTATATATGTTTATGAAATCTAATACGATACTGAGTTCATTAACACTGTGTTATGCCTTTCGGACATCAGAATAGGATAGAAATGCCAGGTAACGTATCGATTTATCACTTATAAAGGTCTGTCTAGGAAAATAATGACCACAAAATAGAAGCCCTTTAAAGATCAAGTTTAGACACTACTTATAGCCAGTTCAATATCATATTAGGCTGTCAAAGCCTTCTTGTTACACGCTAAGTTGTTAAGTTTACCGAACTTTGCCTGTTTTTGTTGTTCCTATATTCGGACCAACTCCATCATTTATTTAACCTTCTTTACGTCAGCTGGGGCTCTTGTAAAAGCTACATCTGTCATTTCATAAGTTGATAATATTTGTATTTTAGCTTATTTTTTAATCTATTCTCTCAATTTTTTATATTTAGGCATATTAGTTCACTTTATACTTTATAATATTTGTAAGAAAAAAATTAAATACTACCTAATCGGGTTTTGGTCACGAAATATGATAAGGTCTGAATATGGATTTTCACACAAAAATGGCTAGTGTTTGTTCAACTGTGAAATCATATAAACATAGAACTGCATCCTTTCACAAATCCTTTCCTCCATTATTTTGAAATTCTTTGCCTATCTCTATCCGTAAAACCACCTCTTTCATTCTTTCAGACATCAACTCTTCCATTACCTACTTAAATCTTAATCTTCCGTTCTATTGTAAATGTAGGTATCTGTCGTATAAATATAAGTGCGTGCTCCAAGTGTATTTAAGTATGCAAAGATATGTAGATGTATTAAATTTGTCGTTGTTTTTTTATTTGAAAGTAACTGGACAATAGGCAATTTTTGTTTTCATTGTTTCTTGTTCTAAGGGAAGCTGGGACTTAAAATAAATGTTGTTATCATTTCATTTCATATATATATATATATATATATATATATATATATATATATATATATATATATATATATATGATTTTTTTATTAGTTAATATTTACAAACACTTCAACTATGCAATTCACGTAATCTTCGAATTATCTATAACTATTGGTTTCTTGCTTATTGCTCCATATAATTTTTTTTATGACTTATTTTAAAGGAAATATAACATTAGAAAATATTTCTAAGCTGTACTGTAAAAAAAAATCCAGATACTTAGGATTTATTTATTTATTTTTAAATTTATTTATTCTGATATATTCCAGTTTGCCTCAATCGACAATAATAATATTGCTACAAGATCACATTCATACGGCATTTACAATATAAACAAAAAAGAAAAAGGATTTATGAGAATATTTAATATAAAATTAACTTTAGGTATTTTTCTCATTACCGCTTAGAAAATATTTATTCAATACCATTATTCATTTTCAATGATTCATATCTAAGGAATAATTCGACTAAAGTGCGTCAAAGATCACTCAACTTAAAGGTTTCATATGCGTAGAAAGCAAAAAAATATTACCTTTCATGTCTGGTAATTTATAATATTGTTGAGAACTCATTAAAATTTTAAATACCCTAATGAACTGACATACCAAAACATTTATCAGAGATATGGCAACAAACAAGATATCCATGAATCCGTGGAGGAGATTAAAACGGTGTTGGATGCGAGACCTCCTGTGCTAATGCATATTCGATCAGGTCAAGGAAGACGTGATGTTGGGAACTGATCCTTCCTCAAATCTCATATCTCATATGTCAGCATCTCCAACTGCTTCCTCGCATTTGCCGGTTGTTCTTGCCGTTTGGATAGGCGCAAATCAATATTTTAAGAAAGAAAAATACTAATTTTTGTTTAGTGGTAATTACTAGATCACTTTCTATGGTCATTAAAATGGTATTTTAATCATACGAAAGTGTAAAAAGAACAAGTAATTAGTTTTTAGAAAAAATAACTCTCAAGATTATGGTCGTAATTACATAGTTAAAAAATTACATTCGCTGCTTCCATTTACTATAAAAAAAATTGAGCTAGTAAGTATTGTAGGTATGAGTAACTTTTGTATATATTTTTATTGATTTTGTTTTGTATATATGTATGTTGTATTATTATAATATAAATTTATCGTTTTGTATATATCGTGTGAATGTTGTACTTTATCACTATTAAAAATGTCCTAAATTGGACTGATTGTAATATTACTCTATAAAGAACTGTTTCTGAAAAGAAAGTAAATATTGTAAATTAAGTAGTAAGTAGCCAAAGAAATATTCTATAATTCAATAAAACATGAGTTATGATTACAAATTTTATTTCAGGCTTTGTTCCATGTTTCAAGATATTACATCAATACCGCTATTGACTCAGTGCATCTTCACAGTGTTGGCGCTCTGTATGGCCATGTTTGAGCTATCAGATGTAAGTAGATATTCGGTTTTAAGTTTGGTACGATAAATATGAAGTACAATAGTTAACGCTTAACTCCATACATGCTAAAGGGTGGCGACTAATAAATAAACTTTATTATTTTAATTAATTCAAATTTACCATGCAGGGAGATACATTTAAAAATCTATCTATTCAACTTGATTCAATTACAATCGAAATTGACTCTTCGTTTCACCAGTTTCATAGTCCTTTTAAACATTAGCTAATGACAAATTTTACTATAAACAAGAAATTAAAAATATTTATAAGATCACAAAGGAATATAAAATACAAGGCAAAGGGCATTGGCAGTTCACCGGCGTTTTGAATATTGCTTTAGAATTCGGTCTTTTTTCAAAAACTCCATTAGGGAATTCTCCTCCTTGTCAAATTGAAAGTATATCTCATCATGAAATTTAGAGTTTAAATAACATGACTGATCGGGGAATTGGAGATGTTGAAGAATAAAACGGAAACAATGACTTCTGAGAGAATAAGAACGGGAAAACAGTATTTTCCGCTCTTATATTTCCTCCTTATAAACACTAATAAGAAAAGTTCCATGAAATTAAACTCCATTGCTGAGAACATGAAACCATAAACAGGCAATCATACTGTATTTTTTTTTTCATATTTTAAATAGCAATATAAAGTTTAACAACGAAAAGCGTACAATGACTGCTAAATTATGTATTGCGTAAAAATAATTGGATGCATATAAAACATGTAAATTTATATTCGTCCAAAACCTTATAAAATAATGTGAACTTTTAATACTACTGTTAGAATAATTTGGTAACCCATTTGCTAGTGAGAGTTGATGAGAAAGCAAAACAAGCATAAAAAATTCCATCATCGATTTTATAAGATAAAATTATGTTTTTAGCTTCTTTATTTTTTCTCCATAAGGATTATTAAAGATTGAAAGATGGCGACATCATGTTTTTACTGACCTTCAATAGAATAACGTGCTCTGAGCGTAGTGTTTAATCATCCTGACTTCTTTGTTATATTTTTTTTTGTTTTTTAAATGTTTCATTTAGCTATCAAAAATTTCAATTTACCTCATACTAGTTAAATATGAAGAGAGAGGGAGAAATTCCCAATAGGACCGATTGCTCAACTTTGCTGATATGTATATATATATTATATATATATATGCTATACATTATTCCACTCAAGATCAGTGACTTGATATTTTCACCTTCGCATCTCCATCTTTGATTCTTAAGGAGAAAAAATTAACTAACTAAAAACCTTTTTTTCTGATAAAATCAATGATAGGCTTTTTTATACTTGGTTTTACTTTCTTATCAACTTTCACTAGCAAAGCGGTTACCAAATTATTCTAACAAAAGTAAGGTTTTGAAAGATTTTTTTTTTTTATGTGCGTCCAACTATGTTTACACAGTTTATAGCATCTTAGGAATTAAATTAAGCAATCATTGTACGCTTTTCATTGTCAAACTTTACAATACTATTTAAAATATTAAAAAAATACAGTATAATGACTTGTTTCCGGTTTCGTCCTTTCAGCCACGAAGTTCAATTTCATGGAACTTTTCTTATTAGTGTTTATAACTCAACATGGGGTAGTACCTAGCGATATAGATACCCAGCGAGTCCATCATACAGTCTCTTCACCATGTTCTGGAACTGATTCCTTCCAAGTCCATGATTTTAAGAAAATGATCTCGTAGCCAATGAGGTGGTCCTCCTACTTCCGAACTAAAGCCCTTTGACAGCAAATGCTCTTTCATGGAACTCCTTAAAAACCTTCTCTTAGAGGAATACATTTTACACAAATGTTTTCTTTCTCTTCTTGAATTTTGTTGCTCTTTATATGTTAAGGTATTGTATTGAGATAATAAAAATTATCTATTTAGTTTTTAACGGAAATAGGCGTTTAAAGTTACTCAGCTTCTGACTTAGTACTGCGGAATTGTCTGTTTGTGATGTGTTCAGCACAATAACATAAATTGGTACGAAACTATATATATTCATGGGATGGTGAAGAAGATATAGAAATGGATAAATATAAACTGTGAAAGAATTTGATAATTAACTTAAGGGGAAAATAGGATTTATTTTTCGAAATTCGACCTGATGGAGGAAAATAACATATGCCGAAACGTCGGCACACAAACACAATAAGTTTTTTTATTAGTGTGTTATTGCTTGATGACCGCAACCCAACTATCTTCCTTATCAGAGAATTATCATTTTTTATATTGATTGAATATTTTTTAAAAATAAGTACAAGTTGATATAGAGATACATGTCTAAGTTTTAATATAGACTTTAAGTTAGTTCTTTCAGACAATTATCACCATTGTTATATTATATTATAAAGAATAAATCTTAACGTGTATTTTAAATTTCTAATTTATTTCAAGTAGGAAGGTAAGCAAACATGTGTTATGCACCCTCCTGATTTTTTTTTTTTTTATTTGAAAAATTTCAAGAAGATGACATGTTACGATAATTTATTACACTCTAAAAAAAGAAAGAAATCTCTAAACAGATGGGTCGTAGAAAGAAGGTATAAAAAAAAGACAAAAATAAATGCGAGCCCCCAAGGAATGATAAACCCAGTGGGAAAATTATACAAAAAGATAATGTGAAAATGCTAGGGAGGACTTGTGGAAAACGACGGAAGATAGAGTGAGCTTCTTCAGCAACCGTGCCGGGGTTGTTTAGATAAGGGCTTGCATTAAAAGGGCAAGCACATTTCTCACTTGTCTTAAACTCGACAAATAACAATTTCCAGCACCACTATCCTACTATTCAATTTATCCAGGAACGAAGTAACAAGCTCACAGATCCTGTAAAGGACATCCGAAAGCAGGGTACGCTTAGGATATTGATTATTATATTAGAGGAATTTTTTTATTCGGTGAGCCAACATCTCAAAGTACTGGGTATGTATACCGGTAATAAAATAAATCTTTTTTTTTTAATATACTGATAAGAAAATAATCCCAAATATGGTTCACTGATTTTCACGAAAGGCGAAACTAGCCATTAAACGATTTGCATCTGCAAAATACTAGGGGCCAACGCTTCCCAGCAGTCGCGTGAAAAAAATCTGAAAGTATGCGTGCAAAGCAGAATTGTGATAAAAATTAGCCATTACAATATGTATGTAAATGTAAAAATACAAATGATCTTGTCAAAAAAATTCTTTTTTTAAGGTTTCTTAAAAACTCTGCTCAGAGTAAGATTTCTGACACATAAAAAAGGTTTATTTATTTTTTTATTAACATTCTTGTTTATAATTTACATTATGCATATAATTTTATAACTAAACATAAAACTTAAATATTTTAATATGTTATATTTTATTTCATTCAAGGTAATTTTGATACAACAATTGTTTGTCCTCCGTCTCTAGAACCAAAGATATTAAATAATTTTTGTTATGTTTTTCGGCACAAAATTTCCGATTTTTTTTACGTGAATCCTGGGGAGTGTTTGCCACTAAGATTTTGCAGATGTTAATCATCTAAAAAATGTCATCAAAATCGATGAGACGAATTTGGGACCCTCTCCTTGTCAGTATATTTAATAAAAAAAACAAAAAAACATACAGATATCTTTACACCTTATAATGATTTTAACTTGATATATGTATATGATAGTCTGAGTTCATAATAAATTGAAAATTAAAACCAGATTCAAAATTTTATATTTGACATACGTGTAGAAACGTTATTTAATGTAGGATTAATAGAGACCGAGTATACTAAACTTAATAACTTTAACTATTCTTTGCCAATGTCTCAACTAACTATAGTTGGACATGGTCAGGGTATAAATGTTAAGAAAAAAAGTGAATCACTAGTGTTAATCACAATCTAATTTCTTTTCTTTACTGCGATCAGGTCTATCATCCTTCTTAATTTTCCAACGGTCAAATATCGATATTCAATAACTTGATTTAAATTTCACCAACGATATATATTAAAACTATCCAAAATATAAAGTAAATAAAAACTTAGTGGATATAATCAGTTTACCATTGAGAATTACTGGAAGGAATTAGTCAGGTTGCCGGTCAGTAGATGAAACAACTAAAAAGTTTCAACTATTTATTGCTTGCCAACGTTCCTACAGCCATTGTGGGTCATCATCATGGCGTATCGTGGACGAAGTTAAAATAGCTGAAACTATTTAGTTGTTTTATTTACTGACTGCCTCCCGGAGTAATTCCTTCCAGTAAATAAAAACTTTTTTGAGTATTCTGAAAGTTTTATTAAATTACATACAATGAAAATAAAAGTCACTCTCGAATTGAGATAAAAAAACAAACAATAATAATATAAAATGTAATAATAATTATATGTAGTACAGTATAATATGTAGTATAATATAATATGTAGATATACTTAAAAATGTCAACAACTTTCAAAATAGTCTACAGATTTTTGAAAATAATCATAATAAAGAACATCGTTATAGATGCAAAATGAATTCACAGGACGGATAAATAATTAACCTTTGTGATTCAATATTAGGAACTTTATTAGCAAAAATACATCTAAGCTTTTTAAAGTTGCCAATGCTACATTCTATAAAACGACCTCCCTAATACTGCAATAGCAGTTTATATGTATATAAAACGAAACAACCCTAAAACACTCTAAGGAAAACCAAGATATACGAGTAGATTATTATATTAGAGAATTTTTATTATTGGGTGAGCCAACATCTCAAAGTACTGGGTATGTCTACCGGTATTAAAATAAACCTTTTTCTTTAAATATACTGATAAGAAGAGAATCCCAAATATGGCTCACTGATTTTCACGAAAGGTGAAACTAGACATTAAAAGATTTGCACCTGCAAAATATTAGGGGCCAACGCTTCCCAGCAGTCCCTTGAAAAAATCGAAAAGTATGCGTGCAAAGCATAATTATAATAAAAATTAACCATTACAATATGTATGTGAATGTAAAAACCTGGTGCGGGCAACACACGACTTTCACTTACCTCCATTTTTAAAAATAATGAAAACATTTCCAAAAACAGTTAGATATAAAAATACGTGATACTATTAAAAAATTAATTAAATTGAATTTATAAAGAAACATGTATTTTATTTAAAAAAATCTATGAATATTACTACTACTATGGATGTCCAAATTGGGACAGATTGTAATTTACTCAATAAAAATTGTTGTTGTTGAGTTGTAACCTCCGAAAAAAAATATATATATATTATTATCTAAAATAATCAGTTAGTTTTATGTTCATTTCATCACTCTCTATTAACTTTTAAAATCTTGTGTATGAGATTATATTTTTTTCTAAAATCTTTAGCTTTCCAACGGTATATATTACTGACATGTTCAAAAACGAAAAATTTCATTAAAAAAATATTTTTTCTGTTTTCTCCTTTAGTTGGGTATCGAATTTATTCAAATTATATATTCAAATGTTTTTAATCTGTATTAACAAGATAATATAGTTATTTTTATAGAATATACAATACTAAAGGTACTTTAGAGTTAAATTTAAATTTAAAATATCGGCATTTAAGCCTTGTAAGACCATTTTAATCAGAATGAAACCTACATGATATTAAAGCCCATTAAATTTTACATCGATATAGCGAGCTAAACCAAAATCGTCGGAACAGTTTTCGAGAAAATCAAAAAATACATCTAAGTTTTTTAAAATTGCTAATCCTACATTCTATAAAACGATCTCCCTAATACTGCAATAGCAGTTTATATGTATATAAAACGAAACAACCCTAAAAAACTCTAAGGAAAACCTCTTTGAAAATTGAAAGAAACTTAATTATATAAATGCTCTATTCAATCTTGAAATGATCTAATCTACATAAAAGAAAAAATCAAATTTGATAAAAATACGATCTCTCGTTTTTCATCTATAGTGGAAGACTATAGGAGAAATGTATCAAGGGAGACAAGATTATTAGAACCTTATCCGTATAAGGTAAATATATTTATAAAATAAAAAAATGGGAAAAATATAGTGAATTTTTAATATCTCAGTAACAGTTCCCTTTTAACTGAATTGAGATGGATATTTTTTTTTCTTTTTGAACTTCAAAAAGAATCGGTGGGACCAGATTCTGGGAAACCAGGAGGAGGTTTCAGAGCAATCATTTTATCGTTCTGTCTGTTATTCATTTTTTTTTTTAATTAGCAATTTTTGAATTGTTCACTTTATTGACATCTATGACTTGTTCATCTTTTTGATCTATGCCATTGGATCTTCATCGAAATCATATTTCTTTTTCTGGAAATTCATAAGAGACTTCTGTATTTTATATAATATTTGTGGAACCACCAAGAGGATGTCTTTTCATACAAACACTTCTGGTGCGCGCAATACATGACTTTCACTTATCCCCATTGTTATAATCAATTTAAGAATATATTTAGAGATCCAAATAAATAGTTAAAGAATTATTTAAACTGAATTCCAATAAAAACATGTGTTTTATTGAATAATATATTATATTTTTACTTAAAACAATCAGTTATATTAATCACTATCCATTAACATTAAATTTACAAAATCAAAGTTATTTAAGAGGAAGACAATTTAAAATATCGGCATTAAGGCCCTGTCAGACTATATCAATCAGAATAAAACCTACATCATACTAAAGCTCATTAAATTTTACATTTATTTAGAGAGTTTAATCAAAATTGTTATAGCCGTTTTTGAGAAAATCGTAAAAAGGTGCCAAATGCATGGTATAAAGTAGATCTTCCCGTTAGCCAGTTTTCAGGTAAAGGTTGCTCTAACCTTCCGGGCTAGTTGTCTGTTTAGTTGTCCTAAAAATGAAAATTCAGTTCCGTATGACTTTTAGTTTTAGACTTACTTAATACACACACGGACATTTTCACAATCGCAATACTTTTCCTTACTATGTATTTCATATAGAATAGAATAGAATAGAACAAGAAAATTTATTCTGGAACAATGTCCCTTAAGAATAACACTAATGAACAAAATAAAAAATTATATCCAAAAACAATACATAACATTTAAAAAAACAAAATAATGAAGAAAAAAAAAGAAAAGATCCTAGTGACATCTGTATGTATATATTCGGGAATAAATAAATAATTAAAAATTAACATAAAATATAATTTTTACATCTCATTAAAGTAGATGCACAAATCACCTTATATGAAAGGTAAGTGAAAATAAACAATATCACACTGTCGAAATCTTAAATAAAAAAAAATAACTTAATGATTGTGTAAAAATATACATTTCTACTAAATTCAATGATAATTTAACCGTAACATGGGCTATTAAATAGAAGAAATGGATGGAATGAATAGAGCAAAACCCTTTTTTTACGACGCAGTAGTCTTTAGTGCAACAATACAAGATATACCTAACTGATATGTGCTCACCATATGCACTTGTCCCAAAACAGAGGTTTTAACCTACTCTTAACACCACGTGTGTTAGGGGCAGACTAGTGCTTCGAAAACATAGATAGAGAAATCACTGAGTATTTTTTAGGACAGTTTATGAGGCTTTTACAAAAAAATAAAAAATAATAATATATGATTATATTGAGAGAAATAAAATCAAAACATACATTTCCAGCAGTAAAAATATAATATCAATCAATAAAAAAAAATTTAATGTCTCTACAACTTTATACTTCAGATCAAACTTTTGTAGGTTACTTGTGAAACGTTTGTCTAAAACACATTCCGTCCAAAAAAACATTTGATATTAAGGCTTTGGCTTAAAAAAAGACAATCATGCACTCAACGATTATCATAATTACTTAATATGTTCATTCTCTTTTAAAACGGAAGACTTACGAATTGCCAAAGTGGCATGAGTTCTTCAATATATTAAATATTTAATTTAATGACTATAATTATATTTTAATAAATCTTATTGGAAATGGTGAATAGATAAAAAGACCATTTTACATTCTGGTTATAAAAGACAGTTGAGATCGATAAGTTGGGGCGTTAAATTTGAAAAGAGTAGCTTGCTTTACTTGGTTGTTAATATGCTATTACCAAGCGTTTGTATAACAGGTGGGTGTTATAAAGTACCCTGAATTAATATGTTATTATACGAATCATTAATATTTTAGTAGCTTATATGATACCCTCTTGTAGATTTCAATTTATGAAATTCCCACACACTCATTTTCTTTATAATGTATAATAAAGAGGAAACAGTCAATTTATTTTAAACGTAATATGAATATTTTTTTCCTGTGTGAATAATTGAGGTGCAGCTGATTAAACGGTCAAATAATTAGTATTTTTGTCACTACAAGTATAAGCTATTTAAGTTTATGTCTAGTTTATGAAAACACCCCAGACGCTATGACAAGATAACTCGGGTTCTATTTTGAAAATAAATTGGTTACTCTTTACCAACGTTTTCTTCAAAATACCCGGAACATTTCAGCTGTCAATTATTTTCTAAAACAATACCTATGAGGCCTATGATGAAATTGAAACTTTTTTTTTTAAACTCTTGTATTCAATAATAATTTTATCAGGTCGAAGGGGCAAGCTCCGGAAGGATCATCAGTGTTCTTGCTGAGGCTCAACAGGAGTTGTTATTTCTGGCCACTTACTGTTGGTATGGAAACGAGATTACAATACAGGTATTGCCAAAAATATAATTTTTTTGTTATTTCTATAATAGACGCAAAGTAATAATTTTTTTATTGAATAATAATAATAAATTTCTTGATATGCCTGATTTTTTTTGAAAATTGAGAGCAAAAATTGCTAATATAGTTTTTCTCCTTTAAATTGTAGAATATTAGTAAAAAAGTTAGGGTATTCCCATAGAAATATTCGATGGAGATTTAAACTGTGGAATCCTCTATGGAAAACCGTATTTTTTTTATTCATTCATGGAATATGATAAGGAAAACATTTTAGGAATTCATGTTGGAAATTTTAGATAGGGATAGGGAAAAAAATATCCGTTCCAAGTAGACGTAGAGAAATACAATAACTTCTAAGTGAGCTGGTTAATAACGCAACAAATAATAAAAAAAAACATTAATATATAAATATTATTAGGAAAATAAAGAATAAATAAAATTACAATACACCTAAAAGTAACAACGGACAAAAAGAAGAGAGTGTTTGGAAAAGCTTTTTAATTCTTAATTGGTTTAATGAAGCATTATCGTCTCCGGACAGTTATAAAAATACAATATAATATTTTTTATTATACATACCTATATTTTATATATATATATATATATATATATATATATATATATATATATATATATATAAGTTTGTGTTGTTCTCAGGTTTCAGTCAATGAATAAACAATTCTATCTGTGCATAGATAAAATTGTTTATTCATTGACTGAAACCTGAGAACAACACAAACTTAAATTATCAACAGTCGAGAACTGATCAAACAATATATATATATATATATATATATATATATATATATATATATATATATAATACATTTTGCCTCAATAATCAATAATAGTAATAGTAATAATAAAAGGCGTAGATTTACAGAAAATGTAATTTAAGACATATAAAAAAAACAACATACAATTAATTTAAACAAATATTTAAAACTTTTTCTTTTCCTTCCTTCGCGGATATCATAAATCTAATGCTTCCTATTTATTCGTCTCCTCCTCTCCCGTAGGCTCTCGTAAGTTTTGCGTGCCTACGTTTTCTCTCCTCATACCATGCAAAACCCTTTTTAAAGCGTTTCTTTCCTACAAGAACCTCGATTCTCTTTGGCGTTCTTCTGTACTCATCACTACCTAAACAATCTCGGTCCGTTAGTCCCGCTTGGTCCATTTCATCTTTAACTTCCTTGAAATATTCTGTTGAATTTTCGTGACCGTGGATTCTCTGAAAAATCTTGTCGTTCAGTCTTTCATGATTAATCCTCATCATGTTTCCATAGAACTCAGTATTCCCACCCTAACGTTAGTCTGTAGGTCTGTCGTTTTCTTATAGATTTCTTGATCAATCCTTCCGTATCGTTCAGGTGCTCTCCTATGTTCAAAGATTCGTCTAAGAATTCCTTATATCATAAGCAGCCAAAAGCTGGAAGAAACGAGGTTTCTATTGAGGTTCACTAGCTTGACGACCGTGTCATAATGCCATATTCTAGATTTAATAGATAAGTTCTTCTTGTTATCAATATTACTGGTGGTGAAGCCTAATTTCTCTACTTTGGCGACCATTGAATTAAACTCTTCTCTCTCTGACTCATTCCGGTGTTTGATTTCTCCAAGGTATTTAAATCACTGATTCTTTTTAATTGTTCCGGGTTCGTTTTACCTGTTTTCTTTAACGTATTTTTCAATATTTATACAGTTCTTAAATTTTTTTTTTTAAATACAGATTTTATAATTAAATTACTATCTTATTATTTGTGTTATTCAATCGATTTCTGAACTATGTCATTAAAATTTTGTTGCGATATACAGTATTTATCATAATTATTGTAACTAAAGTAGTCTGAAGTAATGAAAAACTTTATTATTAGTGCCTGGAGCTGTTGCGGCCTGGGTACATGACCAACTGGTACCAGGGCACCAGCAGCGAGAAGAAGATGCTACTCAACATCATGACGAGGACCATCAAGCCCATCTACCTCGGCGGCTTCATCAAGATGGACATGCTCACCTTCATCAATGTAAATCACACATTTTATTATAATTAGAGTATAAGTGTAAACGTGCCAAGATCTAATTTGATGTTTTAAAAAAGAAAAAAAAAAGATAATACATAGGCTACATAAAGTCAGGGAAGTGAGCATTAAAAACCAATTAACCTGATTTTTTCCCAACCGGAATGGTCTGGAGGAAACAAACAGGAGCTGAAAAATTGCCAAGGCCCAAATTAAAAACAAAAAGGTTATTGTAGCTATTCAAAATCCTATTCTGCATATTAGGAAAACTTTGAACACGGAAGTTTTTCAGAGCGTTTTTTTTTTTTTCCTAACAGTCCCATAAAATCCATTGATTTAGATCAACCATATGAGAATATACAGGCCAAAGCAGGATCCTGCTATTGTTATAATTTTTTTTTTTTAATAATCCTGTAGACTAATTAATCTGAATTGTACAACTAACTATTTCTGTAATTCAAATTGTAATGCTCTCTGTCTACTTCTGATGACAGAGCTCACTTTATACTAAAGAAAGTGCTTTTCTGATCTTCTAACTAAATCTTTTTTTTGTTTCTCATGATAGGCCATGGATGCATTTGGTCGCGTAGTGTGGTTTCCTAAGTTAACGAATAACTCATTTATATAAATTGTGGTAACTTTATTCATAATGAAAACAGAAACAGAACTTTTCTTACTCTTACTAATGTAGTATATTATAATTTTATCATAACAACATCTTTGACCGGAGTGCCTATAGGATTTTGGGGGTACATATATGAAGGAATAGTAGAAAGGATGGAAGAAAGGCGGCAGAGATCAAAAGAAGGAATATTGAGGGACATAGGATTACTCAATATCCATAATGCCCGATTATTTCCTGTAGGTAAGATGTTTGAAGTATGGGTTCAGGTAAGTGGCATGGCATCTTGGCCGAAAGACCCTCAAGGGAAAGAGAGCGGAATCCTTTCTAATAGAGGAAATATCTATATTAATTATTGACAATGACTATAATGTACTGATGGGTCAATCTCATTCCAAAACTCTAGGATTACATATCGTGGTGCTCGATGGTATATTATTGTTATCAGCTAGCTAACAGATCTCACATACCTGAAGAAGGTAATGAGTGAATCTCCATTTAATTAAGTGCTTGAAAAAGTAATTGGGATTCGAACTGACAACCTTTGACTTGGTTGACTATCGCGCTAGCCACAAAGCCACGGGCTCCTCCAACTTTACCCAGCTTCTTCAGTGAGGATTAATATACCTACCTCAGTAGCTAGTTGTATTTAGTTGCTTCTCCGTCTTCCGTTTCATTACTTTGCAGTTTACGTTGACCATTGTTTCTATTTCTTAATTGTGGTTACTAGGAAAGATACTAGGGCTGAAGTTGCTATAATTGCTGCCAGGGTGCTAACCAGGATTAAATATTTTAATTTATTATTATGTTTACGCCATATAGCTTTTTTTTTAATTAACCACTATTATATTTATTGCTAAATTGAATGTCTAGTGAATATATAAGGACATATTTGTATATAAATAGTGCTTGGCATTAAGCTCGGGCCTGTACCGGATATACCTAGGTGTTGAGGTAGCATCTAGCTGTGAAGCATTGCCGACTAAGCTGCGGTCGTATCTCAACAATTTAACGTTTGTTAACATAGACATATGTAAGAAGCGTTCTACTGAGCTTTCCGCCCTGCATTAATTTTTATCAGGAACACATAAAATCTCATCAAATATGTTATTATAACTGAAATTTCATTTTGTCTTTTATCTATAAAAAAAACTATATTTCTATATAGTTCTAGTAGTTTATTTCTAAAAAAAGTTATATTTTTTTAAAAAAAATTTTCTACTGCAATAGTGAATGTTTATTTTTCTTAAATCTGTTGTATGTTGCATTACTTTAATTTTGATTTCATATTTTTTCTCTATGCATTTAGTCATTTTATTGAATATATTTTGATACGTTGCTTAATTTTTTAAAATTTATACAGTCGATTAATGTTTAATAAAAGAACCACATTTGAGTTATCTTTTGGAAGTACTGTTCTTCCAAAGATAGCAAAGCATAAAAATATATTGTGTTTTACAAAATTATTCAGTCTTTTTCACTTACTTGAAGTCTGAAGTAGACTTCCCCCTCCACCTCAGCAGATCCATCCGTACTGGTATAAAGCCAAGGTAGTTCTATAAATTTTAACATTACAGTTTTTGTAGAGGAATAAATTGTCATACATATATCTCGCCTGAAATGTATCCTGTCATATTTTTTTTTAAATTTAATAATATGAAAGGACTAACCAAAATATGGAGTATATATTAATATTGGGTATTGCCTAGCTAGACTTCTGAAAACTACACCAGTGCTTCCTCTTATTGCCGATATTTCTAAAAGCTCACCCAGAAGTCCTGATATCCAGAGGTACGGGAAGACCCATTGTGCTCCTCAACGTTGCCTGACGAAGGGAAAAAAATCTACCCGCCGTTGGTTCCATTCTTCCATTGTATCCTCTTGGATAATCTTTTTTCAATTCTGGGAATCTTCAACAAACCTCATACTTATATTAACGGAAAGTCCTGCAGAGCCTTCTCACATAATTATTAATATCTATATTTTATATATATATATATATATATATATATATATATATATTTATATATATATATATATATATATTAGTCAGAACATAAGTCTATAGCGGTCATATCATTCCTTGTTTTAATTACCCATACATCTAACAATATTTGCACGAAACACTAGGTAATGGTAGTTTATAGTAGTGACGTTATTCTCGACCATTAAAAATATTTGATGGAGAAGTTGGTTGTCAAGAGGGTTGTCAAGAAAAATCCACATCATCATGTTGTTCCTGAGAAATTATCTTTAAAACTCTTCTTTCTTTTTTTTCTCTCAAAAAAACGTTTTGAAATAATCTCAACAAAGGCTCACAATGAAGGCCCAAACGTCGGCACACAATAAAACAAGTTTATCTTATTACTGTGTGATTTCTTGATGACCGCTCCTTCCAGTATAGCCCCTGAAACTACTAAAGCACATTCTGATAGTATAATAGTTGCCTGAGAGCATGTCTAATATGGTTTTAATTTTAATGCCAAGAAATAAAACTACATACTATCTCAGTTAATAATTACGAAATAAGTGTAGTAATGTAGGAAGTTTATTTTATTCTTTTTTTTCTTATAATCACAACTGTGTTGCTACACATCCAGGATATGTAATTTTGTCATTTTTTATTATTATCTCCCTGTTTCCATTGTGGATACTAGATGAGCATGGAATTTAATTAATAAAAAACATGGAAATTATTTTTAAAAAGACAAGAAAATGTAAATTAATATAGAAGATCTCGTGGATATCATATTTTTTTTTACGGTATTTTTTAGGATATGCTTGATATGGGGAGCGGCGCGGTCTAGTGGGTAGAGCGATAGTCTATTGTGCTCCGGGTCCTGGGTTCGAATCCCGGTGTGGAGGAATATTATTTATTCTGTTATTTCAGCCGGGGAGGGGAGGGGGGGAGGGGCGATCCTGGGATATGGAGACCCTCCTGAGGCACACCCATCCTGGCGGCTGAGGGCGATCTCGGCCGAATCACCTCATTGCACGGCCATTGGCCTGGAAACAGTACGAATCTCTACATGTACTGAGCCCAAAACTCTTTATGGGTTGTAGTTGTGCAGGTTTTATTTTTTATTTTTAGGGTATGCTAGATAGGAGGAAAAAGTTTATTTCAGTAACTGTGCGTCGAAGAATAAAATAGGCTACGGTATATATGTATTTAATAAACCATGGATATAAGAATTAAATATTGGTATGTTTATATCATTGTGTATCTTGTGAAAGAAAACTGACTATGGCGCGTTGAATATTTTTTGTATAATTTTTGACTGAGGCTTAGTATTGTTGAATTTTTAAAACTATGTCATCACCAAAATGGACTATTCGCAATATCCCACACGATATGGCATTAGAAGGAATATTTGTTTGAATTTGTTGAAAGTTGGTTTCATGTTGACATTTTGCTTAAATAAGTCAAAAAATGTTTTTAATCAAAATTCTTATTATTTACATTTTCCTTTTATTGTTAATGAAATTTCATATAGATAAATTAATGATTAGTTATAAAAAAGTGAAAGATCTAAATAAGATTATTAGACATGCATATATATTAATATTTTTTAATTCTTTCGAAAATACATGCATCTACAGTAGTATTCTTTCCCAATTATATGGTTGTTACCACAGTTTTACGGAATCATCTAAAGCCTAATGCATTTGCAGCAAAATCATGGTGAATAATTCTTTCAATTATTTATAATTTGTTTCTCAACAATCATGCAAACATATTGGTTTGATTATTGTTAGTAGAATATACTCGTAACAGATCTACCTTATTGGACAATCTACTGTTACAAAAAAAAAACAACATATTTCTAAGGGATGTTGCTAAAGCGGATTAAGTAGGCTTTGAACGACGGTAATTTGCCGAGATTGGCCTCTATTGCTCCTAATCCTACAATACTAAGGCTGGAAATGTTCGCGGATTTTCTATTGAAGGTAGCAATAACATTATCCTGGATAACCATTAGTCGTGCGTCTTGGAAGCCGAATAAGAGAAATTCCATTAAAGTATTAACTTGTAATATATTTATTACAATTGTGGTTGATTATAACTTCATGCATATTTAATAAACAAAATATTAAATATCATTAATAAATGAGAATACTCATTGGATACTATATTTAAATAGATGTGTTAATCATATCGCCAACCTGGATAAGCAAAATTTAGGAATCCCACTGTAGCATCGTCCGATTTGCCACATTAGCATAAAGGGACGTTAAATAAATAAATCATATTGCCAAGCTAAAGATAATCCAAGAACTGACCGGCAGCATCAAAGGCAATGGCATCAACCAGCTCTTGCACCAGACCATCAAGATCAGGGACAGCCACAACAACCACCTCAAGCCCCACACTAACAGCTACCAGCTCAAGCGCCACACCAACGACACAGATATACAGATATGTGTGGGGACACTACCCTACCGGCCTCTCCGGTTGATAACTCCTCTGGCCAGTTATACAGTGTTATTAATAATTTAAACAATCTCATTCAGCCCCTCTTCGGTCTTCTTCAACAACTCTCTCAAACTACCCTTGTCCTTAGAAAAATATATGCCCATTAATCAGATGACTGTAGGCTCCATGTCTATCATACTATGGAACGCAAACGGACTTAATCAACGTAGGACAGAACTAGACATATATTTACACGAGAAACTAATTGACATAGCAATAATCACTGTAACACATTTTACACCAAAATCCAAATTTTACATTCATGATTACAAAATCTATAGAACTGACCATCCTGACAATACTTCACACGGAGGCACTGCTATCCTCATCAAATCAACACTAAAGCACCATCCTTTGAAGTTACCCTTATCACCTGACATACAAGCTACAGCATTCTCACTATTCTTTGAACATCACAATATTACTCTTGCTGCTGTTTATTGCCCTCCGAGATATTTCCTGACTTCCTCGAAGTTTAGTAACTTCTTCAAACGTCTCGGCAGATGCTTTTGGCAGCAGAAGCAGAGGCAGAAATCTCAGGTCTGTCCTTCACGAACTTTCATTAGACACGATATCACCACTCACCTACTTACTGGCCAACATCTAGACGCAAGACACCAGATTTACTTGATTTTTTTCATAACTAAAGGACTCCGCACTACACCTCACACAATAAGTACGAGCACAGATCTTTGCTCTGATCATTCCCTTTTGCATTTAGAACTACCACTTGGAGAACCACTTGTAGCTAAGAAACACATATCTCTCACAAATGACATAATGGATTGGGATGCGTTCAGGAACTGTCTAAATACTGCTCTCTCCATTCCTTTGGCTATTAAAAATAAAAAAGAGCTTGAGGATGCTGTAGAATGCTTCACACAGAAGCTACAAGACGCTGCATGGTCCTCTTGAATTCCCAGACGAAGAAAACATGAAAAGCTACCAATTTATCCACAGTATATAAGGGATTTGATCAGATCAAAAGAAGAGCCCGGAAAATATGGAAGATAGACCGACTTCCATCAGACAAACAAATTTACAACCGACTCAAAAACAAACTCAAACAACAAATTGCAAAATTTATAAGAACAACTTATGATAACTACATTAGTAACCTTTTGACTAACGATGGCAGCTTGTGGAGGCATACTAAAAACCTTACTAAGCATCGGTAAGTGCCGGCACCCCTCCGAAAAGAAGATGGTTCCTGGGCCATGGCTGACGGAGAAAAATCCGAATTGTTCGCCGAATATCTATCCTCTATCTTTACACCACACACAGAATTCAACAACATCGAACATGATAAAATTGTACTTAAAACTTTGGATGAACCTATACAACTGACATTACCTCCTCCTTCCTTCACACCTGCCCAAGTCGCTGAACAAATCAGAATGTTACCTAAAAAGAAAGCCCCTGGACACGACTTAAGTTACGCTGAGGTACTCTAGCAAATGCCCAGGAAAGGTCTAGTGTTCCTGACTTCGATCTATAACGCGATACTGAGGACAACTAAATTCCCGCTTCAGTGGAAATACTCACATATTACAATGATTCACAAGACCAACAAGAACAAACATACTCCCTCATCATACCGACCAATAAGCTTACTTCCGCTATGCTCTAAAATTTTCAAACACCTACTACATAAAAGACTTCTTGATATACTAACTAACACCGACATCGTGCCAGATCATCAATTTGGATTTAGAAGACATCACTCAACATCGTACCAACTACACAGAGTGACGGACTACATATCCACCGCACTAGAGCAGAAATTATACACTTCTGGCGTATTTTTCGACGTTGCTTAAGCCTTCGACAGAGTTTGGTACCAGGGGCTTCTCATAAAACTCAAGACTATCCTTCCACTTAATTACTACCTCATTATTCATTCTTTCCTTTCTCACAGATTTTCTCCGTTCGACAGGGATCAGAGCTATCTGCCATGAGATCTATCGCAGCAGGAGTACCCCAAGGTGCAGTGCTCGCTCCATTACTCTACATTATTTACACTCATGACATACTTTACAGCCCTAATATTCTAACAGCGACTTATGCCGACGACACAGCGATCTTAACAAAACATAGAATTGCAACCCATGCCTCAGAGATCCTACAACAACATCTAATAAAATTACATGACTGGTTCAAACTCTGGAAAATCCGATTGAATAATTACAAATCACACATCACCTTTACTCTTCGACATGACACGAGACCTCCCGTTTTCTTAGAAAACACACAAATTCCACCGACGGACACTGTAAATTATCTTGGTTTGAAGTTTGATAGAAGAATGACTTAGGGCCCGCATATTAACAAAAAAAAAAAGAAAACCGTTAACCAAAGACTGAGACTTCTTTACTCACTCTTTTCAAAACACTCGAAACTAAAACTTCGACAGAAATTAAACACCTATACTTACCTAATGAAACCTATTTAGACATATGCATCACAGATATATGGGACAGCTAAAAAGACTCACATTAACAAACTTCAAATTTTTCAGGCTAAAACATTTAGAACAATTACAAAAGCACCGTGGTACGTTAGCAACATAACTTTACATACTGACCTTAACATTCCAACTATCAATGAGCACATACGGACACACTAAAAACGTTTCCACGACAAACTATAAGGTCACCCTAACACACTCATCAATGACATGGCCACAACACTCGCACCAGAAAATGCCTACAGAAGGCTGGAGAGGTGTTAAGTGAGAGACCTTCTCCTTCAGTAATTCACGCTGATTTGATGCCAGGAGTAGGTACCGCTGGGTGCTGCTCTCCCACATGTCTATCACGCCATGTTTCTTATAATTGACCGCACATTCACTGATTGTTCATTGTATTATTGACAGGTGTGAAAAGATTGAATGTTAATATATATATATATATAAATATATATATATATATATATATATAAAAATTTAATGTTATTAATATATATATATATATATATATATATATATATATAATATATATAATATATAAATTATTTTTTTTAATATATATACATCGATTTGATAGATTCCTTATTAAAAATAATAATCAAAAAAGAGAAAATAGAAATTATTTAACATCGTGTTTCTCCAGCTCTGTGAAAATATTAGCCTTTCCTAGATTGAAAAGAGGTTGGACCTAGATCCAATACTGGGGAAGCTGGAAGGACTAAGACTTATTTCCATCGTGAGCACCCAGCCTGATATTTTCCCTTTGTGTAGCTTTCCATAGAAGCCACAAAATGTATTCAAATTTATCTCCTTTTTGCAGTATGAAGCCATGCGAAAAATTTATTATAACAAAAAAAAATCCATATATATGTGTGTGCGTGAGTGCGTCTCTATTCGTATATGTATGTGTAAAATTGATTGAAATACAATATAAGCTGTAATAAATCAGGAGTATTAATAAAAAAATGTTTTAGTTTCTCTATTGGAAGTGAATCATCGCCTGTATGCAATTACATGTCTTACTGCAGGGTGGAATATCGACGAATCAATGCCACCTGATTCTGACAATATTAAACAACTTCTTGGAAAATTCCAGAATAATAAGGTTCCAGGCTCAGATGGAGAATTAAAGCAAGGCCTCACAGCTGACATATACAAATTAATATTACATGCACGAGAAACCTTCTGTAAAATGGAAATATCGCTTATTCAGCTCATATTCCTCACTCAAGTTTAAAAATGAGAGCCTAAATGACAGGAATTCAAAAATTATTATATTCTTCAATTTTGCAAAATAACTTTTTTTAACCAGATATTACTTATGATAAATACCTTGGAGAATGTCAAGATGATTCAAGTACATATCTTCGATTCGATATATTATCTAAGGACGACAAAATATATACAAGGAAAATAGGGAGACAAGAATATCCTTATTGACTTAAAGGTGTCATAAAAACTACAGATTACAAGATGCTTGGGACGAGCGATTACCATTTAAAGTTTTCATGTTACCACAGATCGAAAATATATATATATTTGTTGCAGTGTTGAAAAGGATCCTATGTGTATTCATGGACGGAGGATCGAAACGTCAAAATAAAGAAAATTAAGAAGGAGTATTAGTTTAATGGCCCAAAACCCGAATGATTTAAAACAAAATTATTATATATATATATATATATATATATATATATATATATATATATATATATATATATATATATATATATATATATATATATATGATAAGGTCGAAGTCGTTTTAACTTCAATAAACATCGTGCAGTACGAATTATTTGGGGCTTATATATACCACAATCCACATTATCTAAATCTTTAGTTACTATACCAACTGGAAAGGTGGATTCGTCAACAACCCATACTAAGAACTTTTCTTTATCATGCTAATAAGAGAAACTAATTTTTTTAAATATAGAAATTCTCCTCAATATTTTAATCTAGGCTTTTAATTTCAGTTGCAGTTTGCAATATATACGACACTTAAAAAACTCACAGCTAATTTAGTACTAATTTATATAGCTAATTTATATATTCGTATAAAATATGCCAATAATCAAAAATTACAATAATCATTAAAATACTTCATTATAAAAATTATGTATCCTGGCAAATAAAATGTTTTTCCGCAATCTGTTGTCCTTTCTTTATATTCTTTAGTCAGCTCTCCTCTGCAATTTTTTTTTTTAATCTTAGTTAATAATAATATCATAGTATTTCCAAAAGGAAGTGGCATTAATTTAGATTAAATTGTATGCTTTTTTTCTTGTCATATTTTACTAAATGATATATGAACAAAAAACCTACTTTGGAAATACTATTATTTTTTTTTTTATAAAAAATTATTTATTGAAATTAACAATTCTACTTTATAATACAACAAGTAAATATGCTAAAAGAAGAATGACATGAAACAGACTTACAGAGGAACTACCCAACGGTAGCACTCCAGTAACTATTTTAAACTAGAAGATTTCGTGGCCATCTTTTTTTCAGACACCTCGGAGGATTATCAGGAATCGGAGAGGAAGCAAGAATTGAAACTAATGGGTTGGGATGGGAATGGAGTTTCTCATAGAAGAATTGATATCTTTTTCAGGCCAAATCAGCAACTTATGAAAAATTTAGGTCTTTGTGGATGATTTTATTTGTGACAAAGTAAGGAGCGTTGAGGATTTTACGAAGGATTTTGGATTGTAAGGATTGGATACGGAAATAATTCGATGGTTCAAGTGGAAGGTTTGAGCGTCTGTCTAGTAAGTGTTGACGTAATCGGAAGTGGTGCGCTATTTTATGTTGTTAAGTAATTAAAAAAAAAATCCGTGGCATTATATGTATTCTGTTGCGAAATGTTATTTCTTATGTAATATTATTTTAATTGACAGAACTAAATCCTTTGAATACTTAATGAAATAAATTTACACAAAAGTATCATTCAATTACCTCGTTTGAGTTACTAGAATCATAGAAGGAAATCTTTGATCTTCACGGTTATAGCATTTTCCTTGTTTATAAGGGAGTCAGCAGTTGCGATTTTCGGACTTAGTCTCTCGGTATGTGTAAGGAGTTGATTAGAGATATTACATGATTAGTATAAGGAAATATGTAAAGTGTAAATATGAAAGGAAATATGAACAGGAAAGGTGAAGATGTTAATCATATCAGTCATATTACTGATTTAGAGTTGTTTTGATGTTTCAGACCTACGTGAAAGTATTAATGTTTTTTTTTTTTTTTAATTTATCTCTGGTTTTATTCATAGAAATATAATATTTGCATATAAATTTTTGTTTGATCTTACTAATTTTTGTTTGATCATGAATATAAAACGACGTTATTCTTCTAGGGAATAGAATAAGACAACAAAACAAATATAAATTTTTGGTAGAAATTTAAAAAGAACAATTCTAATGTTCATGTTGATCAGAACATTGCCAGAAGCTGAAAATATTCGAGCGAAATGATGCTGTATGTAATATTTTTTTTTTTTTTTTTTTTTTTTTTTTTTATTGAGAAATATTACAATCTGTTTCAGAATGAACAATAGTAATAGAGATATAGGACCACATTCATACAATATATACAGAAAATAACGATAAAGTCAAATTACATAAAATAGAAAAAAAAATCATTTATATGTACAATAAAATAAATATAACAAAATAAAAAAAACAAACAAAAAAAAAACAACAACAACCTATAATTGAAATAAATACAAAGTTGGCAAATAAATAAAAATCATACAAACAAACATAACTATATACAATATTTACAACTGCTAAGGGGACCCCAGACTGGGCTTTTCCCTCCACTTGTGGAGGAAAAAAGCGGAATCCAAGAGATCCCAGCGCCTCTCTCTCAGCCGCATCACTGGTCTTAGCCAGTAGAGGCTGAGTTAGGGCGCAATAGCCACAAACATACAGTACATGAGTGGAGGATCTGACCAGTGTCAGAACTCCAGTATAAATGTTATAGAACGTCGCGGGGCCACTGCCGTTTCAATCTTCGTGGAGGATTGTAGGGGTGGGTGGAGCTGGAGAGGGATTGAGCTAAAGGATTAGGATGATGAAGGAGGTTCCGATGGAAATTAGAAAATTTGGATGGTACCAGATCTAAAATGAATGGAATATTGAGGTCGTGGTGTAAGGTACAGTTGGAAACATAATAGGGAGCATTAACTATTGTTCGTAGGACTTTGGATTGGAAGGATTGGATGCGTTTGATGTTAGAGTATTTAGCTGTCCCCCACAGCTCAAGTCCGTAGGTCCATATAGGTTTCAGTACTGTCTTGTATATTAGTAATTTGTTGTCAACTGTAAGATGAGATTTTCTGTTTAATAGTCTGTATAACTGGCCGAATCTGCGGTTGAGTTCTTTTCTTTTTAAGTCTTGTATGTGGGTTCCACGTTAGTCTTTTGTCTAGTAAAAAGCCCAGATACCGGACTGTGTCTGAGGAAGGAAGCGGTATGGAATTAAGCTTAACTGTTGGGCAGGATTTGCGTCGAAGGGTGAAGGTGACGTGTGTGCATTTTCTTTCGTTCACCTTAATACGCCAAGCATTACACCAGTCTTCGACAAGGGAAAGGTGCCTTTGGAGATTTAGCGATGCTGCTTCAGGATCGGAATCGGATGATAAAATGGCTGTGTCATCAGCAAATGTTGCCAGAAAGGTATCGGGATCGGTAGGGATATCGGCGGTATAGAGGATGTAGAGGACGGGTCCTAAGACGCTGCCTTGAGGAACACCGGCCTCAACAGTATAATGTTTGGAAAACTCTAAACCACAGCGAACTCGGAAGGAGCGGTTTGATAAATAGGACCGGAGGACTAGGTATAAGGATTGGGGTAAATGGGTTTTGAGCTTAAAGAGCAATCCCGGGTGCCACACCCGGTCAAAAGCTTGCGCTATGTCCAGAAAGGCACCCGAACAATACTCCTTGCACTCAAGGGCGGAGGAAATGTGGTCTACAACTCGGAGTCCTTGCTGAACCGTGGAATGTTGAGGACGGAATCCAAACTGGTGTGAAGGAAAATTGTGAAATTTGGCTAGGATTCGTTTTAATAGGAGTTTTTCGAAGATTTTGGAGAGGATCGGAAGAAGGCTAATAGGTCTGTAGGATGATGTACAGTTGGAGGGTTTACCTGGTTTTAGGAAAAGGATGATAGTCGAGTGTTTCCACAACAGAGGGAAATAGGTAGTGCGTAGGATACAGTTATAGATATATGTAAGGAATGTAATGGCTTTAGGTGGAAGTTGTCTTAGAATTTGAGGAGTAAGGAGATCGTATCCAGGGGATTTACGGAAAGGAAGCTTTTTAAGAAGATATTTGACCTCAGAGGGATTGATTGCTTTAGGTGGTAAGGAAATTGGTATCGGTGACGTAAGGAACTCTTCAACTATTGCGGTATGGGTTGGATTGAGATCAGAATGAGGAGTGAATACCTTGGAAAGGTGTAGTGCAAATTCCTGGGCCCTATCTTTGTCAGAAGCAGCCCAGGAATTATCACTACGCCGGAGAGGATGGGATATCAGGGGTGATTTTAGGATTCTCTTCGTGACATTCCACAAGGAATTGTCACGAGTCGAGAGAGAGGAGAGATAGGAATTGTAGGATTGAGAACGGAAGATCGCCAACTCCCACTTTAATTGTCTACAATAAAAGTTATAGGAGTGGCGATCTGCTGGGTGGCGGGTGCGTTGCCATAATGTTCTGGCTCGGCGTTTGGTGTGGATTAGGTCTAGGAGGTGTTGTGGTAAATGGTTTTTGTAAGGATTTATTTGGGAGTGCTTGGGAACGGAGGCAGTCCAGGCGGCTTGTTGAATCGAGGTTGTAAAGGAATAGACGGCATCGTCAAGGTCAGTTTGGGTTTTGAGAGTCACTCTGAGGTCAATATCATTGGTGAGGATTTCGCGGAAGAGGTTCCAGTTGATAGGGCCTCTGATGAATGACGGTGGGACAGGTTTAGGCATAGGTGTTAAGGATACATTTAGGATCAGTGGACTATGGTCAGAGGATAGTTCATCAAGGCGAGTTACGGAATAGTTCAGGGAGCCTAATCCGCTGTGGATGAAGAAGTCGAGGATGTCTGGATTACGGTTAGGATCTGTTGGCCAGTAGGTAGGGGAATTGGGAGGTAGGAGATTAAGGCGTCGGGAGTTGAGTGCAGCCTGCAATGTCCGTCCACGAGTATTTGTGGTCCTGGAACCCCATTGTTGGTGCTTGGCGTTTAGGTCTGCACCCAGAATAAAGTGATTCCCCAATGAGTTGAGGAAGGATCCAAATTGGGTAATGGAAATAGAATGTTTAGGAGGGCAGTATGCTGATGCGATGACGAGCGGAAAGGAAAAGGTCTTGATTATAACAGAGGTGGCTTGTAGGAAGTCGTTGGCGGGAATTGGGTGTAAGTGATGGGAGAGGGATCGGTGGACAATGACTGCAGTACCGGCATGGGCTTTGCCGTCTGGATGGTCTGTCCGGTATGTCGTGTATTCAGGTATTTTGAAGTACTGTTTAGTGGTTAGTCTAGTTTCAGTAATGAGTGCAACATCAACGTTTTTGTCTTGCAGTAAGGCTGTAAGTTCGTCAGTGTGAGTTCTAACACCATTCACATTCCAAAGGAGAATGGATAAGGAATTAGGTGAGGTCATTTATGGTTTTTGTAAGGCAGGAATGAGATTTGATACAAGGTTCGTAAGGAGTGATATTAGAGGCATAACAATGGATTTGATTTCGGAGATAAAGGATGTCATCAAACTGGTAAGGTCTGTGGCGTTTGAAGGAGGAGGAATATGAGAGATTTGTGGTGGATTAGGATTTTTAGGATTGGTTATATTTTGAGGAAGAGGTATTTGTGGAATGGATTGAGGATATTTAGGTACATTTTGCAGTTCCGGCAGGGCCTCGGCTTCACTACATTGGTTCCCACCTCCAAGTAAGTGGGCAAATGATACATTGGCATCGATTATTTTTGAGGGTTCTCTTCTAGTTCTTGTCTGTCTTGCTGTTTCATCCAGTACTTGGGGTGTTTGATACCTGGTCCTTAGTTCCTTATAGATTTGGCATCCTTTGTAGTTGGCCGGGTGGTCCTTGAGGCAATGAGCACATACAGCGGGTGTTGACTTTGGTTTTGTACATTCCACAGACTTGTGCTGTTCACCGCATTTCACGCAGCGTGGTATGTGATAACAGTAACTTTTGGTATGACCATACGCCTGACAATTGTGACACTGAACAATTTCTCTCTTGGTGTAAGGTTTTTCGACTTTAACACTTGTATAGTACAGTCTTTTTAGATCGTAAATTTTTTTCTACCCCTGACAATGGTTCCAGGTCAACAAAGAATAGAGGAAGTTGAACTCTATCTTTTATGACATTAGTGACTTGGCGCACTTTGTAACCCATCTCTATAAGTTCTTCTTTGATAGCTTCAACTGGTGTAGAAGAATGTAGATTTCTGATTACAACTCTAAGAGATCTCTCTTGGCGTAGCTGGTAAGTATGGAAATCCGCTTTAGTATCAGTTAGATATTTCACTATTTTTCTATACGTCTCGGCGGTGGTCGGTGATATTTTGGTGTCATTGATTCTACTCATACAGTAGTAGCTGGTGCAGTCGGTAATTTTATTCAATTGAGCACACAACAACTGAAAATTTTTAATATTTTTGACAAATATCGGTGGAGGCCGTGGTTCACTGGGTGTAGGAGCAGATTCCATGTTTTCTTTTTCATTATGTAGAATTTGAAAAGGATTTGGAGTGAAAAACGGAGATTCATCAGTCATCCCTTGTGACGATGTGCCAGGTTGTGGTTCAGATTCGGTATTAGTACCTGAAGGGGTTCCTTGCTGATTTAATTTTTTATTAGTATCACGGCGGGGTCTTTGTTTTATGGGAGACGTGATTGAACCACTAGATCTAGATCTTTTAGTTGATGCTTTGGAGGACATCACTTGGTGAAAATATCGCATTTCATGTGAAGAAGATAATGAGATAATAACTAGATGTGGGAAATAAAACAAGAACTAAAGAAAAGAAAAAGCAATCCCAGCCTTGCCGAGCTACTGGCAATCAGCTGATGTGAAGAGGTTACCCAGCATTCACTTTACACTGTAAATTGTAACAAAACTTACTGTTCTTTGCTCCAATATTTACTGCTGCTGTTATCTTGAAGTCTGGTGAGGTTTTCAAGATTGTACTGAAGTGAATTCAAACTGAAAAAGCAAGAAATCCAAGAGACGATTTGAATGATGACTGCTATACTCATGCGCATGCGCAGAACTCCGTATGTAATATAGTATCCAGTTTGTTAATTAACGTTTCAAGGATAGAAATAATTAACTTTCAGCATTTGGTTATTTTTAATATATTTTTTTAATTTTGTTTTAGGTTCTGAAGGCAGCATTTTCATATTATAGTTTCCTAGCGGTTGTGGCTGCAGTAAACGCAGGAGGGTGAAAAGTAATCTAATTTCTACAGAATGGGAAATTAAGTTTTAGCTAGTTTAATAAGTTCTTATTGTTTTCAGTTTAAGAAGTATAAGAGAAATTAGCTTAGCATTCTTAAGCTATTAAATTTTATGTGTAATAAATGTCTTGCTCTTCAAACCAAGGGTTACAGTTGTTTTATTTTCATTTGTATTACGTATATTCATAGAAATTTGTGGTGTTTTAATTTTTTTATTTTATGCTTATGATATATTGTATAATTTAATAAATATTAGATTCTGATGAATGAGTTTCCTTTTTCATTTTAAAGAACTGAATAATTCAAAATTTCTTTTAGAACATTCAGAAGTTATTTAAATTAGATTTTAGTCATTCAGTGTACAAAACTTCAAAATCTAATCTAATTGGGTTATAATAGCCTAATATATATATATATATATATATATATATATATATATATATATATATATATTTTTTTTTTTTTTTTAATTTTATAACTTGAAATGTTAGTACATTTGTAAAACCATAAATGTTTGTGGAGAAATGCACAGCAGGGAAAATGTGATTGTATAAAATAAAAGTGATATATTTTTAACATGATTTGAAAACAGTAAATTTATTATGATAGCATCTAATGGATCTTAGTGATAAGTCTAATTCTTTAAGTAAAAAGTCGTTAAGATATAGAGGGAAAATTTAAACTTTAATATTGATTTATTCAGAAATATTAAGACCTGTTACCAGTAAAAAGATGTTTTGTTTTTTTTAATTTATTCAAGAAAATAATTAAATTAGGAGTTTTGTTTGAATACCAGAGGCCTGTAAAGTGAATCGGAAAAAATGTGGTGCCTGTTACGATACTTACCTTACTAGTTATCGATTTTAGTGTTTTTAAGAAAATTATAGATAAAAAATGATAATGTTTTTTGATGAAAAAATATTTAAGATTTCAACAACTACTAACAATCATCACTACTATCTTCTACAACATTGTGTGTTAGCAAACATTATTTATAAAATCTATAGCTTTCTAATGATATATTACTCTATCCTATCTTATTATGCGAAAAAATAATTAACCTAAAAAAATATTTATTTATTTTCTCCTAAAGGTTGTTATCAAATTCTACCATCTGACATTTTTGCCCATTTTGTTTCATAGTAAAAAGTTGAAATTTTTACTTTTTTATATTCTAAAAAATTTAAGGTTGTATTTTGAAAAAAAAAATAAAAAGAAAGAAAGTTAGGAAATCGGCCTATACTATTTCAATCTGAATAAAACTAATTTCATATTAATTCACATTAAATATCACAACGATATAAAATAGTTCCACTAACTCTATATTTCATATATATATATATATATATATATATATATATATATACATAAGCACGTGAAAGAAAAAAGAGCTTTCCATAGTTTACTATTATTTTTTAAATATAATATCATGCAGAAATTAAAGATGAAGTTAAAACTTTTTAACAAGATAAAAAGGTTTAATTAAACATTAATATATAAATATTTATTGCATTACGAATTCCTTATCATCTTTCACTCTAATACATATTACACGCAGCACCAAGGAATATTTCTGTGAATTCAACTTTATATTTTCTCCTCTTCTTTTTCGTTATCAGGCTGCACATAAATGTTTTAAAATGAAGCAATATCTCGAAACATAAAGATTCAAAATGTTATTTATCCCCTACATCTGATGCCTCGGAGACAGAAAAAAAATCTCATTACGAGAGCTCCTGGTACATATTGCTCTAGATATCTCGGTAAGAGAAGGGATAGTCATATTGTAGGGCGTATCCACTAAACATAGAGAATATTGACTACTATATAGGTCACGGAGGAGTCGAGTGTAAGGAGTACTATGTAGGCTAATGCTGGAAGAGACAACTGTATATATGATTCTACTCACACATGCTCAGATGTCGAAGTCGGATAAGCTCCATCGGGCCATTGCATCATGCAGAACACGCTTGACTGTCCGTTGCTGTACCTGTAAATAGGTGATTATTATAGTATTATTGTGGTCACTACAATTTTTTGTAATTAGTAGGTAATTGAAAAATAAATTTTTATTTATTCTGGGACGAGTCACTTCAGAATAATATTACAGAAAATAAACAATGGTCTTAAGACTGGAGCCTTAGAGTAAAATAATTGAAAACAACAGAACGAACCTAATAAAATGAACAAATAACATAACTCAACAGATAAATTCTAATAAAAATGTACAAACACGAACAAAAAATTAAAATAACAGAGAATAATATATAATAACATTATTTAAAAAAGAAAAATTAAAATATTCCGAGACAAAGACATGTACAAACCCTCCCTCTTATAGCCCTATTAGTCTCCTTCCGATATGTTCTAAGAATTAATTTATAAAAGATTGGTTGACATACTGACTGAGCAAAAAATAATACCTGACCATCAATTCGGTTTTCGCACGTCACACTCAACGACATACCAATTACACAGAGTTACTGACTTCATTGCAGGAGCACTAGAAAAAAAGCAATACGCAACTGGGGTATTTTTGGATGTTGCACAAGCGTTTGATAAAGTCTGGCACGAGGGGCTTCTCTTTAAACTCAAGAACGTACTACCTTACACACACTATCTTATTATACACTCTTTTCTCTCTGATAGGTTTTTCTCTGTTCGGCAGGGCTCAGAAACTTCTTCAATCCGACCAGTCTTGGCAGGAGTACCGCAAGGATCGATACTTGCTCCTCTCCTATACATTGTATACACAAATGACATACCAACTCACCCCACCACATTGATACTACTTACGCGGACGATACTGCAATTTTAACATCAAACGACGATCCTATACTCACCTCACTGACTCTACAAAATCACTTGATGATACTACAAAATTGGTACAAGCTATAAAAAATTCGTTTAAATCACGACAAATCAAAACACGTAACGTTCACACTACGACAAAACAGTTGCCCACAAATTTTTATCGACAACAACCAAATTCCTCAGACAAACTCTGTACATTACCTAGGACTGACAAACGATCGAAGGATGACTTGTGGCCCACATGTCAAGATGAAAAGACAGACTTAACCACCGACTGAAAGTACTATACTCACTTTTATCTAGATCTTCAAAATAAAAAATTAGACAAAAACTGAATACATACACATACCTTCTTAAGCCAATATGGACTTACGCTTCACAGATTTTTGGTTCAGCAAAAAAGACTCACATACAAAAACTGCAATCATTTCAATCCAAAATTTTAAGACTGATAACGACAGCTCCTTGGTACGTAAACAACAGAACCCTACATACGGACTTACAACAACCAACAGTTGACCAATATATACGAACACTCTATACTGGTTTTCACAGTAAACTTAACGGACACGACAATAGACTGATTAACGACATGTCAACAGCTGAAATGCCAGTCAGAAGAAGGCTAAAGAGAAGCTGTATGAGGGACCTCCTCTGATAAAATAAAGTCATGGAAGGGGTGCTGTTGGGCATTTTCCTTCTTCATGCCTATCATACCTGATCTCAATTTGTACAGCACATTTGCTGATTGTCAGATACATTCTGACAGGCGTGAATATAGATATAAAGAGGAAAAAAATATTCCGTTCATAAAATATGTGAATTAATCTTATATAAGATAATCTTTTCAAATAATATTTGCTTTTGAATGTACCCATGAAAATGAAATAAGTAGTTAATAAACGCATCTTTTTGCTTTATTTGTTGATTTTCCCTAAAATTAGCATTTAATTGGAATTATTTGGGAATTGAATTGACGGGAAATGGCTGAATATACGGGATTAATGATGAAAGAATTTAGGAGTCTCGGATATTGGAAGGAATGGAGTTCCATTGAGATGCGAATCAGATTAAGAATGATCTATCGAATGCAATGGATTAATGGGGCTTGGTATACATATTAGAAGGCCGCGAGTGGGTATTACAGGTATGAACAGAGGATTTGAATTTCGGTGATCTATCGGGTGATAGAGGTGTCTCTATAAATAAAATATTACTTAACAGGAATAATAATGTTTTATATATACATTGTTTTAAAAAAAAATGACACATTTTTTAGTGTAAAAATTATTATTTTGCCCATAAGAAAGGGCCTGAGGCCCTAAACCAATAAAAATCTAATCTTCCTCTCGATATCCCAAAGATGACACGTATAAAACAATCAAACATTCGTTTTAGTTTTGCCTCGAGATCCCCAGAGTCACCCCTATACACCGTCCAGCAGTTGTCCAAGTGGGGAAATACTAAAGAGCTAACCAAGAGCTTACAGGTTTCGATTCGAAGAAGAAGACGTAGGTGATTCAGAAGTTTTAAGGTGGACAATGTACGGCAGGAAATTCATTCAACATGATTTTTCCAGGAAAGGGTTTGACCAAAGGTGGTACCGAGGTTTTTAACGGATTAGTGGAATTGTATTGGATTGTTATTCAAAACAGAGTTGAGATCGGTAAAAGCGCATTAAGAAGGGGATTACAACCTATTAGAATTGCCTTAAATTTATTTACATTACCATTTATCAAGATAACGAAAGGTTTTTTATTATTTTCTTTTATTAATAGTTATACATTATTTACAATAAAAATTAGGTATGCAAATATAGAGCACCGTGATCATCGACCATATAGCATCATTAGATATTGATATGTATCGAGAATACTAAGATGAAATAAAATTATCTTAATAATAATAATAATAATAAGGCTAGCAATAATACTAAAAGAAGTCTAAAGGACTTATTCATCACAGAAACCAAGCAGAAATAAGTAGGCGTGGCTATTTACCAAAAAAAAAGAAGTTTTGAGAAAAAGAGTGGGGTAGATGAGTGAATTGAGAAATGATGAATCTATCAGATAACGGTCTTTTTCAAAACAAAAGGAACGCCTGAAGCCCATCGAGGGAGAATCAAAGGCCAACCAAAAGCAGAGAGAAGTCGGAGGGCTACTGGAGAGGACTCGAGCCTTGGGAGAGAGGATATACGTTCTAACGCAAGTACCTTTTCATGTAATATTAATTGGCTAATAGCTATAAACCCTGAGTGTTTTTAATAATAGTCCATCTGAGGTATAAAAAATTTAGTTTCGTTGTCTGCATTATATGAACAAAAAAAGACAAGATCACCGAAATAAATAAAATAATACTAAACAGGAATAATAAGATTTTAATATTATAAAACAGTAATTGGTTCAAAAAAAAACTAAGGGTTATTTATATTAAACAACTGTTTTAGAGAAGTTTAGTTATTATGCTCAAGAAGTATTTCCATTAAAGAGTCCATAAGATCTGGAAGTTATAAATAGTTTGAAAACAATTTAATTTCGATCACACCCTCTTAACATTTAACTATTCCGGCAAAGGATTTAATTTAAATTCAGACTGGTCGCCCTTAATTTCTGACCGCGGATCAAAGGTTGGCCGGAGCAAACTCTGATCGAGTTCAAAGGACTTTAGCAAAGGTGCTCTGATTGCTTCCGTCCACTCAGCTGACATACCCTATAAGGGATGATGCTAAACCATGTTAATTAATAAAATATCAAAATTAAATTAAAATAATTAAAATTGAAGTAAAATAAACAATATTTAATAACTCGATTTAAATTTTTTATATCGTTTATAAAGCATCAAATTGTGGTAGGCAAAGTGATGTACACAAGTTCTCTTTCCAGAAGAAAAAAAAAGTATGTGTGAAAAGAAATACCCAGAACATCTCTCCAGATCTTGTTTTTTAGTACCTAAATGGACAGAGGAAGATCTCTAATTCATTCTTTTTTAAATTATCCATGGTGAAATTAGTAAGTGTCAAATGGAATCAAACCTTTACACTGTCAGTCGGATGTTTTGATATACTATAGATTTTTATAAGTACGTGTAATATATGAAGGAAAAGATATAAATAATAATAATAGGCTTACCGAACCCGAAGGTTCGATGCCGATACCACCAAACTTCGCCTGCACAGACTCGTCCAATGTTCACCGGTCAAGCCAAAGTCTCCGAGATCAGCCTTAATGCAATCCTCCCATCGACGCTTTGGCCTACCTTTCGGACGCCTACCAGTCGGTTCAGCGAATACCAACTTTCTCGGAATCCGTTCCTCACTAAGCCCAACAACTTTACGCCCCCATTTGAGTCTCCGCTATGCTATCAACTCAATTATATTCACAGGGTACAAACTCCGCAATTCCGCGTTGTGCAACCTTCTAAACTCCCCAGTGGCCTCATCTCTCTTCGGACCAAATATTTTACGCAGTACCTTATTCTCGAAAACCTTAAGCCGTTGTTCATCCTTCAAAGTAAGCGGCCACGTTTCGCATCCGTAAAGAACCGTTGGAAGAATAATAGTTTTATAAATTCTAACCTTTAAGTTTTTAGACAGAAGCCACGAGCTAACTAATTTAGCAACTGAATAATAACACGCATTTCCCACCTTTAACCGGGACTTTACTTCTTCCTGGATTTCATTTTTTCTTGTTATCATTGAACCTAAATACTTGAATTTCTCTACGTGTTCAAAAGTATGACCTGAAATATTAATATCATCAAGATCGCCACCATTTCTGCAACTAATCATATATTTCGTCTTATCGGTATTTAATTCGAGACCTATTTGTTTACCGGTTTTTATTAACACACTTGTATTTAGTTGTATAGTTTCCGTCTCTTCACGTTGTAGCACCAAATCATCGGCATACCCCAAAACCGGAACTTGTCACCCATATTTAAGCCTTTCTCGGTACACATCACCTTTTCTATGACATATTCTAAGGCTATATTAAACAAAACAGGTGAAAGGGAGTCACCCTGTTTCAAACCCGATCGCACCTCAAATCTTTCGGAGTAATTATGACCGATTCTAACTTTATGAAATGTTTCCGACAAACACATCTCTACTAGGTTTACTAACTTTTTAGGTATCCCCTGTTCAATCATGATGTTATATAGCTTCTGACGGTCTATGGAATCATAAGATATAAATAAATAAGAAAATATTGAATACTTTTTTTTTATCCAAAATAAATATTCACTGGTACTAAAAATAATACAAATTAATCACTAGTTCCTTATTATTATTATTATTTTTTAGTACTACCCGTACTATCTCTTCCTTTATATTATTTCACGGCCAACTATTGATTCTTCAATATGCTGAATTACTATAGTTTTATATATATGTATTTTTACAAAAAAAATATATATTTTTGATAGCTATGTACATATAGATTTTTTTATGAGTTTCCCGTCTCTATTTGACAGATATGATACATAGAGCTCATATCTTGACAAGGGTCTTACCCTTGTTATACAAGACTGAAACGAAAAAAAAACTGCCAGACGTATTCATTTGATTCAGCACTTACTAGACAAATAAGTAAATAATACTAGACAAATAAAAACCACGAAGCTTCCAATCAACTACAAAAATCTCATTAACATGACTACCATAAGGCTAACATGGACATGCGCAGTAGAGCATTGGCATACTACTAAACTATCGAATTATTCTCTTATAATGCGAAAGATCCAAAATCCTTTGTAAAATTCCCAATGGTCCTTACTTCATCACCAAAAAACTCGCCCATAAAGACCTTAATGTTTCATATGTTGCTGATTTGGCCCGAATATTCCTTCCAGGACAAACTCAACTGCCACTCTAACCCACTAAATATGCTTAAAAATATAATTCTTTCTTTGCTGATATTTAAAAAATAAAGTTCAATTATCAAAGGTTAAGATTAAAATACAAAACCTCCTAGACTGAGTTCCATTGGTTCAAAAGTAATCATTATTTGAAACACATTACGGAATATATGTATGTGTGTGGCAATGATAAATGTGCAACACAGAGATAACCTCAGTTTCTCTTCCAAGCAAAAAAACACTTATGATTTAATTAGTAATACAATATAATTTGTTTAAAACTGAAATCTTTATTTTTAAAATAAATTTAATTTTCAAATATCATATTACGTTCTAATACGATCAAAATATTCTTTTCAATTGCGTTTTACTGCGATTTAAATTTTGACAATAAGGCCATCATGATTTTTTTTCATATGTTTAAATATATTTATAAAAAGTAATGTTTTGATAATATTAAGGGTTAAGAGAATTAAGAAATATCTGAATACATGAATGAATGAGATTTAGTTATCAATGAATACATTAGATTTATTTGATATACAGTAAGAGGTAAGATCTAAGAAATAGTTTCTATACTATGTCTTTACTTATTTTATTTGCAACTGATTTTAAATCAATTAAATACTGAAAAATCGATATTATAAATATCAATATTTTTCTGCCGATATTACATCGGTATCAATAACGTTCATGAAAGTCTATGTCGATATCCTATCTCTATTGGACAGGTATACACAGACCACTGCGCCTGCGCTAGCCTGGGGTACGTGACGACAGTATGATGGTAACGCAATACCATCACCTTAAATGAATATTTTTTCCCCTGCCGAAAATCCTAAAACGAAGTTTTCACTTCAAAAACAGAAAGTTTCTAAAATTAACCTCAATTATCTATCTCCAGTTGTATTATAAAGAAATACTTCAGGTATTTTAATTTATCCTATAGTTTACAGCTCCGCATGGAGGATTTTATCTGAGCAGTGTACATGGCAGTTTTGGAGAGAGAATACTCCATTTATAAAGTAGGGATGCACATCTATATTGCGTTTCTTACAACACAGTATACTGCAATTTCCATATAAATATTTATTAAAATAATAATAATGATAAGTGTAACAGTAATATAATATAAAATATAATTTTTTTTTCTCCTAATTTAGTTTCATCATTTTCTTTCCTTACGCATAAAAAAATTAGGTAATTTTCTCAAGAATATCGATTAGAGTTGTAAAAATAAATAAAAAGTCTTCAGAGTCAGCATTTAGTTAGTTAAGCCATACCTTAAACAAATCATAGTTAGACCAATAGCTACCAGGTTTTCCCTAAACTTTTAGGTACTTAGTTTATACATGATGGATGTGTCCTAGGAGGTTCTTCTAATTCCAGGGTCACCTTAGTATTTTGAAACTCGTCACATCAGTGTATATTTAAATGTTTTTTTTTTATTTCTGATATGTTTTCTCTTTACTGAAATAGTATGACAGGGAATAAATATCGGATTTTAAAAATGTCTTCCTCTACTGTACCTTTTATTATTGAAATGACTGCCTCCCTTTAGACTTTTGTAAAAATAACTATAAAAACAACGAAAAAGGTTGTAAATATACTAAAAGAGAAAAAAAAAAGGTCCATACTTAATTAAAACAGTTCTGAAAATATTTGCGGTAATATCTACGTGTAACAAACCATACATAAAGTGTGACATTTCAAAGTAATTAATACAGTATAAATACATTCCGAGAAGTTAACGATTAATGTCTACAAATCTATTAACTTCTGTTGTCCCAATTAATAATTTCTATCTTTAAATTATTTCCTCGCATGATTATTACGCCATGTTTGTTAGTAACTCTTCCTATTACTAAATATTGATAATATATAATGGTTTTAATAAAGAGAACAAAACGAAAACAAAGTCTATGGAACTTATGGAATATATATTTTAATGATTTATTAGAAACCTATATATTTTGCAATTAAATTAAAACTTATAATAATTGTTTCGATTTGCGCACCATGTGTTAAAACAATTAAAAGGAAAGGAAAATCAATCATTATATATTTGGTATATATTTAAATGCATTGAAAGAAAGTAATACCTTTTGTGACTTAAAACTAAACAGAGACATAAGTAAAACTAGGATTGTTTAAACAAATGACTTATTCTTTTGTTCTCCCTACTTCAAAGACTTCCTACGCTGAAATAAGAAACTAGCTAAATATATGCTCTTACTAGTTTAAGCCCTCCTTCGGGTATTTTCGGGACAGTCAAAAGAATAGCGAATACATAAATTTCAATATTTTGGGCTAAGTAACTCAAATTTCCATTTTTTTTTGTAATAAATTATGTTTACGATATGTCAATATTATGGTTATTTTTTATAGTTAATTAATATCCTAACTCTGTGATTACAAACTGTAAGTAATATTGATACCTTTAATATTAAGAAAAAGAATCGACATTATTTAATGCCGTAAATTAAGGAATTATACAAATGTGTTGTGTTCTTCAATAGAAATTATGATTATGAACTCTATTTTGTTTTATTAATAATGCCATATGAGCACTGTTGTGTGTTTTGAGACAACATGCCAACAATGCAATCATATCGATTATATATAATACTCTCCCCCCACAAATTAATTGATTTTTTTTTTTTACATTCGAAAATTGAAAGCAAAATATTGAGAAATAAAATTTTAAAAATTGCAAAAGGTCCAGAATTGTTGCTATTATCGCATAACATGATCTTGAAACCGTTCTGGAGGACGGCGAGTTCGAGCAGATCGCCTGGCCGATTCCACTGTTAGAGATTGTCCAGTTCTTTGATTTTCAGATTCGACATCAGGAATCACGTTTGACCCAGGATTAACTGGTAGGAGCAGGGAAGCTTATACTTCGTAGTGGTGATTAATTTTAGATTGTACCGGATCTGTAGATGCTCGTGGAGGTTGCAAGGGTGGCCGAGGTATCGGACTGGTATTGACTTTGGTCTTTCTTAGCTGGTTTGTGTGTCGTTTGAGACGGTATCCATTATCAAATTCGACTTGGTAGTGTAGATGTCCGAATTTTCGAATGATCGAACCAATTTGTTAAGTATCCTTGTTGTTCGAATACCATCTTGCGAGAACCCTTTCTCAAATTTTGAATTGTCGTGATAGTGGCAGGTCGAATCGCACTCGCTTTTGGATTTTAAGAGAATAAGGCTTAAAAATGTAGAGCTGGCGCCTTATGTTTCGATTCAAATACAATTCGTCTGGAGCCATTGTAGAGAGGAGTGGCTCTGTATTGGAATAATATTTTACGGGATTTGTGTTGTATGATACCTGGCTCGGTCAAACAGTTGAGTTTTGATTTTAATGTTTGTATCTTCTCGCTGTTCTGTTGTATTAGAGTAGAAATGCAAACTACTGAAATATGACCCGTTCCTTTGCACCGGAGTTTTAATCGGTCAGAACGGCAATCTTTGGTAGGGTGCTGAGGCATCGGTCGTTGAATCCGAGATGCTGGTAACTTAGTTTCGACCGTGACTTTGAGCACGAATCACGAGATGAATTTGGTGCACTTTGAGGTGAGCATTTGGAAGAACATATCGGATTGTCCTGGCTAGGAGATCGATTTTGAGCACGTGACTTGTGTTCGCAAATTTTGTTTATGTCGTTACCTGCAATAAGTACTGATAGAGTTGGTTGAAGGTTAGAAATTTCGCGTCTGTCAATTTTATAATTAAAATTCTCGAAGGGTGGTATAAGAACTTGTGGATCACCAGAGATAATTTTTGAAAAAGTCTCTATAAGTATCCTTTGGTGGTTATTGAAAGCTTCCATAAGCGATTCATACTGTATATTAGCCATTTCTATGCAGGCAGGAAATGTCGAAATTTAGAAATATTTAAAGTAAAAAACCTTGTCGCCAAAATTCGTTATGTTCTTGAATAGAAATTGCAATTACGAACACTATTTTATTTGATTTATAATGTCATATGAGCACTGTTGTGGGTTTTGAGAGAGACAATATGCCAACAATGCAATCATCTCGATTATATATAATAAAATGTGTATGTATAGTCCCAATTAAAGCAAGTACTTAAATAAAACTTATGTAAAAACATATCATTTCATTAAAATTGCAATAAAAACTAGGTAATGGGAATATGAAGATAGCGAAGTGAATAAATAATTATTGTAGATAAAATTCATAATTTTTTTTTTTAAATTAAATGAAAACATATTGGACTGATTGTAATATTACTTAATTAAGAACTGTTTCTAAAAAAAAAAATGAAAACAAATACTTAGAATAAAAAAAAAAAAAAAAAAAAAAATACAATACAAAAAAATGTAAGATAATCAATGTTGTAGAATCTATAAGTATAATATAATAAAAATAACAATCATTAAAAAAAAAAATCTGAGCCTCTACAACACAGGAAGGGTCTTGGACTCAGTGCATATAGAGATTCGTACTATTTCTAGGCCATTTAATGAACTGATTCGACCAAGATCACGCTTAGCCGCCAGTTTTTTTTCCCATTTTGGATAACCAGTTTGTAGAGGCTGGGTATGCATCAAAAGCATTTCCATACCCAAGGGTCTCCCTACCAGCTGAAAGACAGACTTAATAATATTTTGCCACAGCCGGGGTTCGAACCCAGGACCCGGAGAATAGTAGAATAGTGCTCTATCCACTAGACCAGGCCACTCAAATAATAATCATAAACTGTTATTAATAATTGCAACTTATTTCTCATTTTAGAGAGATAGAAAAGGATAAATAAGTTTATAACTTAATTTATTAGACTATTTGTATGATTTTAAATATTTTAATAAGCTTTCAAAAAGTTTGAAATAGGGGTTTAATAAATTATACTGAAGTATAGTTTGGAAGTTATATTGAGAGGGTATGTTCGACTGCAGTGATGATAATAGAAAGGAATCATAAGGTATTATTCTAGAAAAAAAAAAATGAAATACTTGCCTACGTTTCGGCCTAAAGTTCTTTACTAACTTGACAGTTAGAATGGTTCAAATACTTGAGCGGAGAAGTTAGCAGCAGCAAAACAAATTCTCAGACTGACACTTTATTATTTTTTCCTATTTTGAAGCTACAGTTTACTACAAGTAAGTTTTGACAACAGCCTAAAATCTCTTGACCTCCAATGTCCCAAAATATGATCAATAGATTGACAAAATAAAAACTTGGTTGTTTCAAAATTATATATGCAATACATTATCTATAAATCAAGCTCGGAACAGTATTACTAATCCTGTTTGTACAATTATATTATTAAGGGGATTTGTAGGTTGATTCAATAGCCGTGACCTTCTTAACACGAAATGTTAATCATGTTCAAATCATATTTCATAACCAGAACATGAACCTGTGAAACGCACGGAAATATCTCGTATGGGGCTCGTAAACATGGTGCTCATGATAAACACGAGAATTAACAAACACGAGAGCTAACCGGATTGAACAAAAACATTCGCTGGAAAGTGAAGCCATGCAGAAGAGACCCGGCAAAAGTTATCTGCTTTTGTTTTCTGTTAAGAGAAGGAAACTTCTCCATCCAGAGCACAGCAATATCCTTTCGGAATACAAAATGATTACATGTTTTCCTCAAATGAATCATAACCCTACGAATGAATAGAATAAAACTGACCTGAGTTTGAAAGTATTTATCTGAATTTAAAATAAGTGCGAGAAGGATTTTCGAAAAATTAAGCCGATGTTCAAAAGTTTCTAAGGAAGTTTAATTGGGTCAAGGGATTTATGAACTTTAAGTCGATTAATAGAGTTCTAATGCATGCAAATCCTATTAGTTTCTCCAAACTTAGATCTTTTGGGAGGGCAGATCGAATCAGCTAAATCTTTTCACTATATTATCAAATATATACGGTTAAACGTAACTATGCCCAGAAAACAATAATTCTTATTTTATATGCATTTTCATGTTAACTTATTTTATTTTGTTTGTTTAGCGTCACTTTATGCTACTGTGGCTAATCGGACGATGCTATAGTGGGAATCTTAACTTTTGCCTATCCAGTTTTTATTAGTATAGGGATCTTTAACGAGTACCTGACATCGCACAGGCTCGGGACCACCTTTATACTCCCATTAAAAAATCATAGACCCCTTTGGCATGGAAGTCTGTTATGCTTGCCACCCTACTATAGATGATCCAAAAAGTATTTTATTTTTCATTTAGCTTATTCCTTGGCAAGATATGTATCATGCATCATGTTTAAATATGATGTGATTTGTAGGGGATATGTATTATGGCTTGAGTTAATTAATCTGTATTTCGAAATACTTAACTAAATACTTCCAACGGCTCACAGTTTTGAAGAAGGGCCAAAAATGGGAAAAAAACTCATCTCAAACGAATTGAGTTCTTGAGTCGATTGAGTTCTTGTCGTTTGAGTCTAGTATGGGGGTTCCATGTCAGTCTTTTGTCTAAGAGGAAACCAAGGTATTTGACTGTGTCAGAAAAGGTGAGAGGAATAGAGTTAAAATGGACAAAAGGGCAGGATCTGCGTCGAAGGGTAAAGGTGACTTGCTTGCTTTTTGATTCATTGACTTTGATGCGCCAATGATTGCACCACTTTTCAATCAGATCGAGATGTGATTGGAGGTTTGAGGATGCCGTAACAGGATCTGGATGGGATGAGAGGATAGCTGTATCATCGGCAAATGTTGCCAGGTAGTTTTCGGGTAAGGTGGGAATGTCTGAGGTGAATAAGATGTAGAGTATAGGACCGAGGACACTACCTTGTGGAACACCGGCTTCTATCGGATAACAACTTGAGAATTCAGAACCACAACGGACTCGAAACGAGCGGTTAGAGAGGTAGGATCGAAGGATTAGATATAGGGCTTGGGGTAATAGGGTTTTTAGTTTGAAAAGCAAGCCATCGTGCCACACCCGGTCGAATGCTTGTGCTATGTCCAGAAAGGCACCTGTGCAATATTGCTTGCTTTCAAGGGCATAGGATATGTGGTCAACAACTCGAAGACCTTGGTGAACAGTGGAGTGGCCTGAGCGGAAACCAAACTGGTGAGATGGGATTTTGTCGAGTTGGATTAACGGAAGGATGCGTTTCAGAAGGATTTTCTCAAATAATTTGGAAAGTATAGGGAGCAAGCTGATTGGTCTATAGGATGAGGTATGATTAACAGGTTTGCCCGGTTTAAGGAAAAGTATAATGGTTGAGAATCACATTATTAGAAAGGTCAAATCAAATCAAAATTTAAGGTAAAAAATAAATCTAGTTCAGTAGCTATATATATGTTTTTAAGGTGCTAAATCGAATGAAATAATAGCATCAAGTTATTAATATAAAATTATTAAAAAGGTCAACATGTGAGGTCAAAAAGACAAAATTAAAAAAAAAAAAAAAAAATCAAGTTTGGTATCCTATATGTATATGTTTATTAAGGGCTAAATCAAACGAAGTGGTAGGCAACTTAATCGATTTATTAGAAAGGGTCAAAATTTGATATCAAAATTTCAATATTCAATATTCATCAGTTGACATTTATTTTAGGAAATAAAATAAATGGATATTACGAGATAACATTTTTTTTTATTCCGACAACTTTCTATAACTTGGTAATATATTAAATCCCAAGTCTTTAATAGTTTTCCTTATAATGTCATATTGGTATTTAGATAGCTAAGTTAGAATCATAAAAGCTAAAGCTCTATCATTATCCAACATCGTATGATTATTGTTTTTTTTTATTGTGTCGTTGAAGCAGCCGTGTTTATTAAATATCTGTCGTAATTTGTCTGTAATTCTCGAATTTTGTAAAATTTGGCCTTTCTTTCACATTCAGAGAAGTCTTTTGTAGGTCTATCCCTTCGAATTTTATCAGTAGGAACACTTTGCACTTCCTAAAATCTATTGTTTTGACAATCTATTGTTTGAATCTCTAACCAATCCGCATATCTTCTAACAGAATTTTGAGAACTATGATTTACCTCTCTTAGCCTTTTGAGAAAATGAGGCTGAAATCTTCTTTTCACTTGCTGGATAACCTTTGATAATTGTTCGACATTTAGATAAGCAAACCTTTCCTGTAAACACACTTCCTAAGGACGATCGAAATAAACAGAATCACAGTAAATCAGAATCTCACTGTAAACAGGATCTCGCACAAAACAAATTATCCATTTTTTAGATTCAAATAAGCCGTTACTAGATCGATTTATTGTTAACACGACTAAAATCAATGGATAACAGAGATAATGAGTGATACAAATAATTCCAAGATATAAAAGTAATCCTTTGAAGAAAACATGGGATGTTTACTTCAAGAGCATAATATGTATCTGTGAACACTTACGGCCGAGTACGAGAATGAAACTAATATCAATCTTTCTCCAATAGTAGTACTTTTATTTGAAGTTTGTCGCAGAACCTTTTTCACGGTCCTTTTTTTAAAAGATCGAATAAAAACACGATAAGTTAGACCTTTCAGCAGCAAATGTAAAACTCCTTCGCTGTCACTGCTTTGCTAAATTTGTCAAAATAAAACCCCCCTAATGGAACCAGTATTTGTAAACGAGTATATTAACGTTAAAAGTATGAATATGAATCGGATAAAAAGTTAGTTTAAAAATATCATCTCTACAGAACAGTAAAACCGTGATTTTTACAACATATTAGAAATATTAGGAAAACTCGTTCCACGAAACTGTACTACAGGTAGTTAGGTGTTGTAAAATCATTTAAATATTACTCCAGAAATATGTTCATGTTTAGGGTATATTCCCCTAATGCACCACTGTGAGGCGTAGGCTCTGATACCGCTTAAAATGTATATATATTGAAGTTCTGATCATGGCGAGATGCTCCATTCGAGAGCGGAATTGCAGGGGCTACAGCGCCTTTACTGGCGCTCAATGATACGTAGAGAGACAGTCGCTGGGATCGCCTGGGTCCCGCTCTTCCCTTCACAAAGCGAGGGACGGATTTTTTTTAAACTTCCCCTTACTTTTTATAAATATTTTTTTAACATTAAGTGTGTTCAACGTTTTAATTTATGTTCAGAATTGATTTAATTTTATGTTAATATTATGCTAATAAAGTCATTAACTTACATTAATTATAGTAGTTTAGTTAATTTATATGAAGTCTATCGTGAATGATGAACATTATTGATGATGACGGCATACACGCTGCAAATTTCGTTAACCTTTTGTGAAGCGGAATTTCGTTTTCGAAAAAAAAAAAATAATTACATGATTTTTCTTCACTTTCACTTTGAGCATACAAAATGCAACTTAAAGATAAGGAATCGTGGTTGAAAATGAAGAATAAAGGCACTTTAACTAATCCTTTTTTAGAATATGTAAGCATTATTGACCAATAAAAAACAATTTTATAAACACTGAGAGGATTAAATTTTAATGCTTATTATTTTACAACTAGATTAAACACTTGTTTAGCTATTAAATAAGTAATAGCAGTTTGATTTTTCCCATAATGTTAATGGTAAAAATTTTTATTTTTTTTTCAATTAATAATGTTTTTTTTTTAAATTTGTGTTGTTTATTCACCGAACAACGCATATTGAGGTTAAATAAAGAATAATTTCATAAGAAAACAGGTGGTGTTAGTAAAACGATTATCTTTTTGTAATGTTAAGTAGATCAAATTTTTTTTTTATCATCTTCTATTTCGTTTTTATCTTCTTCAACTTAAATTTATCTGTAAAAATTTGGAGAATAAACTCATTCATCATTGAATAAAATATGCATTAATTAAAATCAATAATCATTGCGATTGTGCTTGGTAGACTTATATACAATGTTATTACAATTACAAGGCGTAAGGAATTCAATAAAATTTAGTATCACAAAAATTATTCCGACTTCCTCTTTTGAAGATCAATGGTGATTATTTGCAAACGTGCTTTAAAGAACTATTAAGTACTTATTAAACCCTAAACCTCAATTTCACAAATATATTATGCTATATTTAATGTAGCTTTGAATAATTCATATTCCACCTTAGATGCCATTTTTCTGTTGCATAAAGCAAAATTGCCTAGACCAGTCTTGCATTGGGAGGTTATCAATTAAGCTACAAAGCTTGTGTCGTAGCTGAAAGCCGAGCTGATTTGGCAGCATAATTGGTTTTTTCGTTGTCTTATATACACACTACAGTATGCGGGGATCAATATTAGCACAATTCTCATGTTCTCAATTAAGAGTTCAAAATGTAAATTATGAATTTCTGCTGTATCGGGACGCCGAATGTTTGAGATATTCATTGCTTTTAAATCACATATTGAGTCAGTTACAAAAGGAATGTTTTGACCATGATCTGAAACTCGTATGTACAATAAAACTTCCTAAACGGCACTGGTCTCTCTTGTAAATACTGGGCAAGCTTTCGATAGCTTGTATAAGAATTATTCATTTGCTGTTATTAATGATTTATTCGTATTTGTTTTATAAATTGAATCACCATGATTTTCTGTATCGACTTACTCTGCTAATGTCAAGCTCATGAAATTCTTTGATTATGAGTTCTAAAGTCACTCTATTGAATGATAATATAACAGAATATTATGATGATAATGTATTACAAATATATTCTCATCGTTTACCTCCTGGTCCTGGTGGTGGAATACAGGAGGCAGGGAAGTGCCAGAAGGCCGGAAGCCATCCAGATAGCAAGGAGAGCTAGGAGCGCTTTTCTTCGAGACATCCTGTGCTTCAGCGGTCTCACAATCGCCATGTACCTGAGGAAGAAAGAAATCAATATATTATTTATTTTCACATAAATAAAACTATGTAACAGTTCATTACATGCTAATCCATATTAAATATGATGTCCACACCCCCTACCATCCTTCTCATCTAATATTCTCAACGGTCAACTAAACTCCATCATATTAAATATTGTGTACCTATCTAATTTTTTAAAATATATTTAAATATTTATTAAGATATATTACGATTTGTTTTCTAAATGAACAGTAGTAATAGTGAAATGAGACCACATTCATACCATATATACAGAAAATAATGATAAAGTCAAATTATGTAAAATAGAAAATAAATGAATTCATATATATATATTCTTCTAATCTATATATATATATATATATATATATATATATATATATATATACAAAAAAAAATAATACATAAAAAAAAATCAAAATAACAACCTATAATTGAGATAAATACAAAGTTAGCAAATTAATAAACATCATACAAACAATCATAACTATATACAATATTTACAATCTGCTAAAAGGACCCCAGACTGGGCTTTTTCCTCCACTTGTAGAGAGAAGATTGGAATCCTCCAGAGAAGAGATCCCAGCACCTCCCTCCCAGCCGCATCACTGGTAAGAGCCAGTGGAGGTTGAGCTATGGCGCAATAGCCACAAACATACAGTACATGAGAGGAGAATCATATAACCAGTGTAAGAACTCCAGTATGAATGTTTACAAAACGTCGCGGGGTCTCTGCCGTTTCAATATTCGAAGAGGATTGTAGGGGTGGGTGGAGATGGAGAGGTATTGAGCTAGGGAATTAGGATGAAAAAGAAGGTTCTGATGAAATTTGGAAAATTTGGATGGTACCAGGTCTACAATAAATGAAATATTAAGGTCTTGGTGTAAGGTACAGTTGGTAATTAATTAAATGTGTATTAGTTAAGGTGTGAGTTAGTTTAGATGGTTGAGTCAAAGCAGAGAAAATAATAGTGTGGAGTTCTTTAATCTTTGAGAAAAACTGAATACAAACTACTCTTTTCAATCTAAAGTCAATAAAAGAGAAACTGGGTTCCTCTTTGATCATATATGAGGAAGTATCATATTGTATAAATAAATACTTTTAGCTAAGTATGCGATCGCAACTATATATAGCTAAAGATTTTAGAAAAAATATTATCTCATACACAAGCTTTTAAAAGTTAAAAGTTAATAGAGAGTGATGAAAAGCTGATGAAACTGAGTGATTATTTTAGATAATAGTATAATAGACTTTTTAACAATACACATGTTTCTAAAGAAATTCCATTTAATTAATCCTTTAATGGTTTCACTCATTTTTATTTTTAAATGAATTTGAATATTCTTTAATCGATTCTAAAAACGGAGGTAAGTGAAAGTCGTGTGTTGCCTAACTAATATACCTTGATACTAACAAGGAGAGGATACCAAATGTGTCTCACCGATTTTGTTGACTTTTTTTTAGATGAAACTAGGCATAAAACCACTGGACTCTGCAAAATATTAGGGACCAAAGCTTCCCAGGTGTCGCTTGAAAAAATCACAATGTTTTTTAATTTAATATCTCTAGTTCCACTGAAGGCAGGAAGATAAATTAAGTGTCAAAATTATTCTTGTTTAAAGTGGGATATTTAAAAAAAATAAGTTATTAAATTATGCTTGGTTATAACCCTATAACTATAAATAGTCTTGTCAAAACAGTTTATTTGATAAGGTTTCTTAAAAACTGTTCTTATATTAAGATTGTTTTTTAGAGTGAGGAACACACTTTTTAAGACACCGTATTAATAGTTTTTAAATACAATTTAATATTATATATATGTCTTAAACCAATTTTTAAAACTTGAGAGTTTTAAAATTTGAAAACTTTTATAACATGACTAGTTTAGGTAACAATAATAGGTCGGTATTTCGAATCACAAAGCGTTTTAAGGCCACCGAGCTGTATCGCACACGTTTGGTACTCTAATAATTCTTATGCTAAATCTGACGCATACAAATCGAAAATGTTTTTATGTCACCGTAACCTTTTCATCCAAATGAAATAAATACAATTATACAAAGTTCACCTTATCATACATTTTCTGGTTGGGGGGCCCGTGACTGAGTGGCTAACGTGCTAAGTCCCTCATGCAAAAGGTTGTGGGGTCGAATCCCAGTGCAGGCGGGACTTTTATAAGGATGTAATCAAATGGGGATTAACTTACAGCCTCTCCCTTGGGTATGTGAGACCCGTCAGCCTAATTGTGGCCACTCACAAAATTAGGCGTAAGGAGCGATGACCCTACACTACAAAATGCATCGAGAAACGTGAGTGTAATCTCCCAGGAGATACACCGGGAGGCCCAGGGCCTTCCTGGCCTGTCGCGCCACTGGAAGAAGAAGATACATTTTCTGGTTATGACCTTAATAATAACTATATTGAAAAAAAATCATAGAAAACTATCATATTTTCTATTAAAATCCTTAATTCTATAGTAAAGATTTCCTCTGTGATGGAAGTACTCAATTGTAATTTTGTTACTCAAACCCAATAAACTTACCACGATCCAAATTCTTAATGCCCAATCAGCCTTTTACCGTCTTTTTCTGAAATTTTCGTAAAAAAGATCTTTTTCCAACATATTACCTGATATTACAATCGTACCTAAAACGTAGTTACCTCTAGTGAGAGAAGGCTCAGAGTTGTCTGGACTAAAACAAATACAAAAGAGCAGGTGTATCTCAAGGCAGCGTATTAGGACCCACACTTTCCATTATGTATTGCTCTACATAGGACCCAGAAACACTTACAGATGGCTCTATCCATCTAACAAAGATGACTCTATGGCCTCTAAATTACTTCAAGAACACCTGGATAAAATAGCTTTCTGGGCCAATAAATGGAGAATAAAAATAATTGAATCTAAGAGCCAGTTTGTCACAGTTGTCCGTTAATATCAACCTAGCATTTCACTTTATTTGTTTCCATATTTACTTATGCATATGCATACATATGCAGATAGTGAATTTCTTTATTGTCGAGACATTCGTTAAAAGATATGTTAGAAATGTTAAAAAAATAAAACACATGTGTCTAATTAGGTTTTCTTTTTTTGTATTTACCTTCAGATGACGTACTCGCTTCGGCGGTACATATACCTTCAGATGAGTATCACAAAATTCGACGCGAACGTTTGGTGTTAAGAGCTTTTAATTCATAAAAAAAAAATAAATATTTTCTTTTAGTATATCAATCAAAAGACCCAACATTTTTTATTTTTATTTATTTTTATAAGACATCTACTGCTAAAAGCATTAACAAATCTATCATAATTTTTACTCATATAATGATCTCTTACTGCTATCAGTAATTAATTTTTAAAAAAATCATCCATTCTTTTCTTTCCTACAATAATGGATATTCCGTTTACTTTGTAAATTATAATATCCTAATTTGTTATTTCTGTAGTGGCTGCATTAAAAATAATGAAAAAAATAACATAAAATGTCTCCGAAACATAGAAAGAACTATAAAAGGATGACCCTTCTTGATTAATACTCTTTTTAAGTTCTTGAAAAAATCATTGACAAAATTTACTTTAATAAAACAATTATACAGATTTAAGGTTCAATGTTAAAGATAATTACTATATGTCATTATCCTGCATGGATTGAACATTATAGTTATGATTTTTGTATCGGTGTCCTCAACTTCACATTAAGCATTATTGTTGTGTTTTGTAAATGTAGTATATTATAAAATGATATTTTAGATAAATTATTTATTAGTTTTGCAAAAAGGTGTTTTCAAGTACATGAAAGTTGATAATAAAGTGTGCCATTCTTGCATGGAACAGTTCCTTTAATGTTTCCGACCGGAACCGGATCTCAGCTTACGTGGGCCTCCAGCTATTAAAGTAACTGTTCCCAGCTGAATCATCCCTATAACAGATACTTATGAAATGGAATATAGCAAAAAGAGGCTAGGACCAAGATTATTGATTTGCAACGAAATTATTGAAATATTTTCTAAGTTCATCTTTGAAGCATACATCGATATGGATTTGGACAAAAATGTAAGTACATTTATTTAGTTTTTATTACAACTAAAGTAATAATAATCAACTGCAGTGCTCGGTGTTTATACTTATTGTTTTTACTTATTAGTTTAACAATTAGAATTTACTCTAAATTGTTTTTTTTCCGGTAAAAACACGGGTTTGAATTATATACATATCATCAGACTGAACTGAGTACTTAAGTATTTAAAAACGTAAATATCCTGCTTTAATAACAGAAGCCTTGTTGCCTAGTTACATTGTTTAGCCTCAGTATTGGGCTAGAGTTTAAAAAGGAACTGTAAAAGAGGAAAAATTCAAACGACTTAAAAGAAAGTTACTAATGATTTAAAAAAGTCTCCTTTAGGCAAGCACGTGGGGTAGACGTGAATTTCAATTTGTTACCCTTTTAAAAACTCTGCCTAAAATAAATTGTTTTTTTTAAACCGTGTCAAGGTTATTTAAATGTAAAATATATTCCCTTCATCCTCAGGTACTTTTTATCTCGATATTTTTATTAATTTATAGGAAGGTAATATTTAGAAATTTTTATAGGCCCTTTTTTAGCCAAAATATTTTATTCAATATCAATCAATGTTATCTATAAAATAATAAGGTTCATTGCCAATTTTTATTTTCTTTCTTAATTTTAGAAATCCATACATTTATATAACAAAAAATATAAACAATGTATTGGTGCAATGGTTCACAACATATATTTTTAGCCTATCTTTTCATCCAATTTGTATATTAGGTAGGGCCTTCTAAATTAAACTGAATCTAGCATATATATGTATTCGATTTCATCTACAGAACACACAAGTCCTTGAACAGAACTCTTGAAAACTTCAGTTCTTTCTAAAAATTACCAAGTTCATATTTAATTTCATTCCAAAACAACCTTAAATCTCTTTTTCATAATGTAAGAAAACAATTCTAGATTTCAATGCAAAAATAATCAATCGAAAATACTACATGCGATCATAACCATATCATACATCTTCATGCAAGAACTTCTGAGCATGGAGTATTTATTTTAAAAAAGGCGTACATAAAAAAAAAAAAAAATAGATATGAGTAAGGTGACCAGACAGTTACGACTTTTTACAATTTGTCCCGCGTCCCGCGACGTTTTTCAATTGGTCCGAATTTTAGAATAAAATTAAATTTTATATTTATGAAAATCATTGTTTTGCGCTCGAAGAATCCTTCAATTTATTTTTTGTTCTATGAATCCGATGGGCTGCGATGAATAATATATTGCTTTTGCAACCCAGTTACATTGTATTTGTCTCTCAGATGATACAGTCCGTGTTCGTACTACCTGCTAGCAGGCCGATTAAATAAATAAATATTACAAATCTACTACTTACCATAGAAAATTAAGGTAAGTAATATTGATGAAAGAAAGTATATCACCGACATTAACCTTAAAAGAAACTTTAGAAAGAAATATTTTACGAATAAAATTTTGTAAATAGTTTAAGTCAATCAAACTAATTTAATTATAAACAACAATAAAATATGTTCATGTAAATTATGTTTAGGGCAAATCAATTTCGCGAAATTTTGCTGATGTGAAACGAATATTTGTACTGTATGTGTTTATAACATTTTAGTAATTTTTAAATTATCATAGACATATAATATTTTACTTTACTATAGAACAGTTAGATAATCACAAATTAATTTAAAATTTGAATCTATCTTTAAGAATCAAAACATACGATCATACGTTTTCTCTACAGTAAATCAAGTGTGACCATCAGAAAAATCAAAATTAAGTGTTGAAACTTTGTAAGCAATTTTATGTGTCAAATATAATTTGACAGATTCTTGTGATGAGTTTAACAATATTTAAAAAACATGACAACAATCAACTGAAACAAATTCACTCAGCTAAAAAATATGTCAAGGAATAAAATATTATACATATTTTTATATTTATGAATTGTACTTCTGTTACGATATTTTTTTTATTGTCTATGAAAATTTTCGTTGATACCCCCCTTTTTTCATAGTTGTCCCGCTTTGTCCATCTAAAAATCTGGTTACCTTAGAAATGAGTTGACTAATATTTTAAAGGTTGGATAAATAGAAATCGAATTTGAAGGATAGTTATTTTTACTTGTACAAAGAATAATTTATAAAAAAAAGTAAGTAGTAGGTAATGAATGTACATAATACATAAATAGATAATGATTAAAGTATCAAAACATAATCTAAAAAAAATACTCTTTACATAATCACAGTAATGTGCACCTAAAAAATTAAATATAACCTAATCACAAATAATTAAGAATAGTTGATCAACAACGGTAAAAAATTCTGAGCAGGAAAAGAAAAGAGGAGTTGGGATTAGATACGCTTTCTTCTTTGGATTAAGTTTGGAGTGAGAAGAAAAACACGGCCTAGTTCGGAACAATCAAACAATCAACAGTTAAGGAGAAAAAGTTTTACAAACTTTCTATGACTGAAATGATATTAGGTCTAGTGTATTTTAACCTGAATTGTAACAAATTATACTAAAGATAATATTTCTTTATTAATAAGTATACGAATGACATGGTAAAGTGTTCCCAAAAACAATTTTAAAAATTTGGTGCGGGCCGCCCACGACTTTCAATTAAAACTGTTGTTAAAATCAATTTAAGAGCTCATAAATTTAAAAAAGGTTTAAATAATTATATTAAGTAGCGTTGGAAACATGTGTTTTAGATTAAATAATACAACTTTACATAATTGTTATGTACAATAATAAACTAAGTTTCTGTCCTATTATTCACTTTACACTACTTTCTACAACTTCGTACATAAAATTTAAAAAAATTCTAAAATCTTTAGATTTCCAAATTTATATTATACATCTATACTACTATCCTTATATTCGGTAAAAAAAAAAAAAAATCAAATTCGTAAAATCTCAAACGGCGGTATGGATAGTATTTTGTAATTTACAAAAGTAAAGGCACTTTAGAGGAAGAAAATTTAAACCCTTTTTTTTCGGCATTTAAACCCTATCAGACTATTTCTGTCAGAATAAAAGCTGCATGCAATTAAAGCTATTTACATTTTACTTCGATATAGCGAGTTTAATTTAAATCGTTAGAGCCGATTTTACAGTGACGCGGCTGAGAGCGAGGCGCTGAGATCTCTTGAATTCTGATTTTCCCTCTACGAATGGAGGAAAATACCGAGCCGGGGATTCCTTTAGCATATTGTAAATGGCTATGATTGTGTGTACAATGTTAATTTATTTCTTACTTCTTTATTTCATGTATTTATATTTATCTCAATTATAGGTTGTTTTTTTGTATATATATTATATTTTAAGTAATTTGACTTTATCATCGTTTTCTGCATATATTGTGTGAATGTGGCCTCATATCACTATTACTACTTCATTTAGGAACAAATTGTAATACATCTCAATAAATATTAAAAAATGATCTTGCCGCAGTTAAACTCCTTTCCCACACACGGGCTCGCCTTAATGGGATAGGCGATTTAAAAAAAAACGAAAAAAAAAGAAGAGAGCCGTTTTCAAGAAAATCGTACAGGTAAAAAACCCATGGTATAAGGGAGCTCTTCTAATTGACCGAATTCAAGAAAAAAATTGGTGTAACACATCAGGCGTGTGCGGTTCTAAAATATGAAATTTCAGTCTTATACTTCTCATAGTTCTTGAGCTAGGCATACACACACATACCTTTATGCGGGACTTAGTCAATAGGACACGGGAAAACATGTTTTTCCGGTGCAAACTCGAATTCAATAATAGATAGTTCAATCGATAAACATAATTTCACTGTACAACAAATAAAATTATTCCTTTACCAATTCACACATGTATGTTAGTAAAATTGATCATCCTTATCGAGAATTTTGACGTCATTGAAGTCAAATATAACATAAAGGTAAAGACTTAAGCCTGCCTCGTGTTCGGACAAATATCCCTAAACCGTGTCCTCATCAAAGGGCAATTACCGATTCCTCGCTAAGTCAAGAATAGCTTGGGCCTGAGGATTTGCTTACTGAGTGTTTGCACGTCCGGATCCGTCCCAAAGGGCATACTATCTAGCCAAGAGAAGTCTGTCTTTATACCGTCTAAATCATGGAACCAAGCCAGTAGTTTTTGTGCAACAGTGATGGTTGTGTTTAAAATTATGACATGAAATGACATTAAATATGCCAATATATAAATAAAACATAGCTAAATGATTTCATCCTGTCTGAGAGAACCAAATAGATCATAGATATATCTATCTATAAACTGCCAGTTTTCTGAATAAATGAAAATTTGAGTTTACGGACGGCCGGCCAGGTTAATGAAGTATAGAATGTCAGGGAAGAGTAAGAATCTATCAGGAAAATTTATTTTTAATTATCCATGTACATTTATACATTGATACATTTGTAGAAAAAAAAAAAAAAAAAAAAACCTTTTAAACTAATACAGCTTTAAACGGTTTACTTTGTTAACCAACTGAAATACAAAAGATCAAACATAAATTTTTCTAGATTTTTAATTGTATTTTTAGGAACATAGTAGTATATAGGTATAATATATAAAGTATATAACATAAATAAATATTTGAGAAAAGAAGTTATATTTTATGCAAAGTTGTAGATGGTTGTGTAAAGTGAAGAAAATATCTTAAGCTTAAGTGATTATTCGTCTTCCTTTCTTTCCAGTGGCGCGACAGGCCGTGTAGGCCCTTGGCCTCGCGGCGTAATCTCCTGGGAGATTACACTTGACGTTTTTTGATGCATTTTGTAGTATAGGGTCAACACTTCCTACGCCTAATTTGTGAGTTGCCACCATTTGGCTGATGGGTCTCACATACTCGGGATGAGGGAAAGTGGCTGTGAGAGAAACCCCATTAATTAAATGATTGAGAAAGATTTAAACTGGGATTTAAACTCACAACCTTTAGCATGAGAGACTAGCGCGAGAGCCACTCAGCCACGGACCTCCCTTCAAGTGATTATAGTATATAAAAATTTTGTATTGTAATATTATTCAATATAAAATACATATTTCCAACAGAATATAATGTTTTAAACTTATTTCTACCTTTATTTTCTTAAAGTTTTAACTTTATTTTAGTTTTGAAATTGTTTTTAACAACCTTTAAATTTTAAAAAATGTACGTTTCAATAATTAAAAAAAAGGATATTTATATATATATATATATATATATATATATATATATAATATATATATATATAGAATAGTGAAGGGTGTAAAGTCATTACTGGGTTATTATTAATTAATAAATATTATTAAACTTTGACAGCAAAAGCCAAAAAGCGTTTCCTAACCACTGTAATTACCCATGGGCATCCCGCGATACCCCAGAAAATTCCTCGACACCAGTTACTAGCTAAGAAGAGTAAGGATAATGTCTGGAGCGCCAACTTCGGGCACTTCCTATATCAGCCCTTTGTCATGATAGAAGATCGGCAATGCCCAAAATATAGTATTTTTGAAAATAGAAGGTGATAGTGGTATTCTCATCCATAGTACTATACGTTATATAAATTGAGTTTGTTTTAAATCTTAAAATCAATTGAAACCTGTTTAATTCAATCTTTCCCTGCAAGCCACCTATTAGGATTTGTAAACATACCTTTGGAAGAGAACATCTGTAGCTCCAAAAAGTACCCAAATGTACATAAATACATTAAGTATATGAAAATAATAGGGGTACTCACTACGTTTGCTATAGCATGCTATTTGTGTTATTTTGCTAAACCCGTCGAGTTTCTACAGTTATTTCCTGTATAAAATTGATGGATTTAGCACAATAGCACAAATAGCATGCTATAGCAAACGTAGTGAGTACCCCTAATATAAAATTATTGCTAAACTTTCTTAAGGCCCAGCAGCTGTTAAATAAAATATAGGGATTCTGTAGTACACAATATAGTAGAATAATCTTTGTGGGACTGTTTTTTTTTTTTTTTTTTTTTTTTTTTTTTTTTTTTTTTTTTTTTTTTTTTTTTTTTTTTTTTTTTTTAGTTTAGATAGAAATAAAATAAACAAATTAAATAAAGGCGTTGATGACCCTTGGGTTTTACGCCTCAAAACCCAAACCAACAACAACAGCATTAAGTATATTAATTAATACTGTTTTGAAGGTACCGCTGCCTTAAAAAAGCAGCCCGTTAAAAACATAGCAATATATATGTATATAAAACTCGACTATGAAAAAAAAATTTTTCTTTGAGAACTAAGAAGATTTCTAAGCATTTTCACATACAAATGTCTAATTATTTTTGTTTTTCCTCTCTAATTATCGTGCTATGAAATTTAGTCAGGGTTTGTTTACAAAAAGGAATATTTCTCTCGGCTAATTGCTGCAGACATTAGTTTACCGTATCCCAAGTGTATACGAAGTTAAACACGGATTTCCGAGAATATCTCGTTAGTACCTGTAAGGTAAGAGCTTTTCAATGGCAGTCGATGACATGTTGGTAATTAATTTACAGGCGATTGGATTATTCATGGTTGAGTGAGGGAACATTGAATAAATTTGGTTGGATAACGAAATTCATTCAGCTTCCATAATAAACTTAAATCATGACGCAATTGTAGTCATATAACAATCACCTACCTGGAAGAGGAGGAAGTCGCAGCCTTAAACTTTACAGCTTAAAATCCTGTTTATTATAATGAGCTTATTAAAGTAAACGAACCTTCTCACTACCTCAAGCTTTATCAAATTCGTCATTCAAAGGAAAAACAAAATCAAAGGTTTCGATCTCATAATAATTTTACTCAAAGAATTCTTTGAAAAATTCTTAATGCCTTTAATGGTATATATTACACAATATCAAGCATAAACTGAAGAAATCAAGAAGGAAATTTCGTCGTTACTGGATTTGATTTCATTAAAATCATCAAAACGAAGATCGAAATCATTTCATGTTTTATATGGTAAGAGACAGACAAAATTTACGAATTTAAATTACTAGAAGATAAAAATAAATCCCAGAAAATTATATTTATCCTTTGTCACAAACTGATGATTTCGGCACTCTTATAATTTAATACCGCTCTAAATCCTGTAGAACAAATACGATATCTATGACGCCACATAAGTCTTTCTTTGAATCCTCATAAGATATTTAAGCGTCTAGAAACTGTTCGTGGAGACCGATTACTGCAACAATTGCTCAACAAACATTCAAAACTTCCACTCTATACAAACAGCTCATAAATGATACCATCTGGATCAGATCCATCTGGACAAATGAAATATATAAATCATCTAATTTCTCCTCACAATCCGAAATTAGTAAAATCATACTTTCCTCTTATTTCTTCACAAACAAATCGTCCATAATGACCTTAATGTCCTATTCTATTATTCGCTTAACCAAAACCTATGATTCCCCCATATTTCTGATAAACCTCCAAGATAATTGAAAAGAAAGCCGTGGGATCTCCTTAATTTAATAAACATAGTGCTACCGCTGGGTAGTTTCTTCACACACTATTTTTCAATAGCTCGCACTAACTAATACACTAGCTCGCTCATAACCATTCATTAAGAACGATTATCATATAATAATAATAGATGGTACATTGAATCACCGTACAAATAAGAAAGACGTTAATGTAGAATAGAAATAGAAAGAATAGAAAAAAAACACTTTATTCTGGAACAATATCCCTTAAGAATAACAATTATGAACTAAATAATAAATTATAACTGGCCAAAAACAATATATAAATACAATTAAATAACACAAGAATGAAAAAAAAATAATAATAAAAAAAATAAAGGGTCATAGTGTCATCTCTGTTTACAAATTCTAGAAATAACTAAATAAGAATAAACATAAAATGTAACTTTTACATCTCATTAAGGTAAAATTAACCTTACATAAGTTGGCATGATAAAAATTAGCTTACATCTGACTGAAGAGAAAGGAAGTATTGAAAGAGGAGGGATTTAAACGATGAGAGGGAAGGAGCATGACGGATGTTTGAAGGGAGAGTATTCCATAAGGAAGAGGACCGGGCTAAAAAGGAGCAGTCATATTTTTTGGTTCTATGGAAAGGAGTTTGGAGGTCGGACAGACGGGATCTTGTTTCCTGGTGATGGGTTGAGGATTTAAATACCATAAGGCTGTAGACATAAAATGGATGGTGGGAGTTTATGATTTGATAAAGGAATGATCCAAGGAAATATGTACGTTGATTTTTTAAAGTTTTAAAGCTACTACAAATACTAAAAAGCCATATTTCATGTTGAAATCCAATATGTTTTATATCATATTTTAAATAATAAAAGTTGTAGTTATGGTTTTGATAAATTATTATCTAGTTTAACTTGAATCCTCATCGGACTAGTTAGAATGTAAAGCATATGATAAAACCTATGTTTTCTGTAAACAACGTTAATGTTCTATGTTAAAACAACGGGGAAATATTCGTTTTATATGCAAATTAATCCGTGCTCTACATTTTTTTTAAACATCCCTGGAAAGATTTATAATATTTCAGATTTTCTTTATTTATAATATATTTTTTGAAATATAATTTCATTGTTTATAGGGTTTCTAATTTTTGTTTTCTATTTTTTTGTGGTGGTCCTACAAAATAAAGGACAATCTACCCTATATAAAAAGTATCTAGGAGATATCACTTAATTAAAGAGGTAGTTCAGTATTACGCTCCACTATTTTACAAGAATGTAGCCACAACTTTTCAGTATAGGAGTATATCATAGGAGTTTCCGATATATACAAGATGATAGTAAAAGTTTCTATCTCGTAGAAGGCAAGATCTAGTTTTAGGAGCGGTGACGCAGCTCAGAGCTATCAATCATTTAATGTTAACCTTAACTAAAGAGGCTCATTCATCATTTTATCAGCTTAGTGTCCATTTCTGAACCTGCTAAATGGAACTTGAAGGAATGACGTCCTGTGCTTGAGTGGTAAGGAAAATATTAAATAAAATACCTTTTTATTTTATATATATTTTTATTAAAATTTACATGTGAATATATTAATACTAGTATATATGATGCTAAATAATAAACAGAAAAAAAAAGACATGAAGAGAAACTGCCCATTATCAGCACTATAGCAGTCAGTCTATACAAGAATATTTCGTGGCCATCTTCTTTTCAGACGCCTCGATGAATTATCAAGAATTTAAGAGGAAGCAGTTGAAGATAGTGGATTAGGTTGAGAGTGGAGTTTGCCATGGAAGGTTAGATGTCTGTTAGGGGCCCAATCAGCCACATGAAGAATTTAAGGTCATAATGGATGATTTTTTTTGTGACAAAGCAAGGAGCATTAATGATTTTTCAAAGGATTTGGGATTGTGAGGATTGAATAGGGGAAGAATTCGGTGCTTCAGTTGACTCCCAAAGCTCAACTCCGTAATTCTATGTAGGCCTTATAGTGGTGATATAGATGATCCTTTTGTATTTAAGTGGAAGGTTAGAATGTCTGTCTTGTAAGTGTTGAAGTAACCGAAAACGGCGGGCTGTTTCGTGTCGTTTCAGTCTTGTGTGCGGTTTCCATGTAAGGCGTTTGTCAAGCAGAAGTCCTGGATAGCGAATCTGTTCTAAACGGATTTAGGAGTATTATCGAATCATACTATTGGACATGATGTCATAGGTTTACGACGAAGGTGAAGGTAATTTGTTGGGATTTGTTAGAATTAATTTTATTTCTTCAATTCAGAGACCATACCTTAAGGTCACTGATGGGGAATTGAAGAGTTTGAAAGGCAATAGTAGGGTCATTATTTAATGATAACAAAAAAAGTGTCATCAGCAAAGGAAAGGAAGGTATTAGGATGGGTTGGAATATCAGATGTATAGACTATCTAAAGAATGGGCCCTAAGTTACTTTATTGAGTAACACCAGCGTACTGAGTAAAAAGGGATGAATGAAACTTAAAGTAAGAAGCGTTGGACACGGAACGAATTAAGTGGTTTATTGCAGCCCCTAAGCACAACTCCTTAGGTCCATACAACTCCACGTTCGTCTAGTAAGTTTTGGAGTAGTCAAACAGTTTCTTGTCTTTTCCTACTTGAGTGCCAATTACACGTAAATCGTTTGGCAAGTAGCAGCACTAAATAGCAGATCTCTTCAACCGGGATAAGCATAATATCATTAAAGTACACTGTAGGGTAGGATGTGATAGGTTTACGACGAAAGATAGGTGATTTGATGAGATTTATTAGAAATGATTTGAATTATCCAATTTTGACACCATACTACAAGGTCCCTGATGTGGGATTGGAGAGTTTGAGAAGAAGAAAGGAAAGCGTTAGAATTAGTTGGATTATCAGCTGTTTATACTGTGTACAGAATGGCTTCTAGGTACTGCCTTGAGGAACGCCAGAACAATGAGCGAAAAGGGAAGAATAGGAACAATCGTGGTTTAATTAGAGGATCTAAGAAGTAGGACTGTATGATGAGGATGTATGTAGAAATGAGGAATTTTCGGAGTGTGTAGAGCAATCCTAGCTGCCAGATTCAAGTAATAAATTAAAAGAAGGAAAAAAACTTGTAACACTGCAAGTCATGAAGGCTCTTAGGTTTGATGTGGTAATATGGTAGGAAGCTACATACTGTACAATCTCCAACATTTATACAAAGAGATAAGTAGAGCTAGATCACCCTCCATCACTAGGTTTTTCCATCGATGTTTGAATAACCACTTTATAGAGGCTAGATGAGCTCAGGACAGGAGGGTCCCCGTATCTCATAATGAATATGTACTCATGTCACTTCTATGTTTCATGAAGAAAACTACTTGTAATAATATTGTATAATAAACGAAAGTTAACTTTGATGCCAAATAGTTACTTTTAAATAAACATTAAACCGCCACTGAGTAAAAAAAAAAATTATGATTCATTTTAATTGCATATGTGCATGTGTGCTTTTAAGATGTTAGTAACGAAGCTTAGTATCAATAATTTTAGTTCATTATTTTCAATAATGAACCTTTGTAACCGAAAAACAATAAAATAAAGTAACACCTCCCTCTCAAAATTCGAGGGCCTACGTTTTACTTTAATACAACGTAGAACCCGAATAACAAAACGTTTTTTCCTAATCATTACATAATTACCTATTTTTCATAAGTGCTACGTCATTGAGGATTAAATTTCCTTCAAAAGTCGAAACAAAAAGTCTTTTAAATTGGTTCAGAACCAGCAGAGATATAGTTTTTTAAAATTAGCAGTGGTGTAGTAATTCTCTTTGAATTATTGATTGATTTTCATATTAGTTGATTGCCTATTAACTGATATATAAACAGTTATGCTCTAATATAGTTATTTGAAAATTACTCGCTATATCGATGTTAAATGTAATAGAAATTAATATAATGCAGATTGTATACTGATTGAAATAGTTTAACAGGGCTTGAATGTTTTAATATTTTAATTGTTCTTCCTTTGAAGTATCTTTAATTTCGTGGATTGAAAAAACAAAAAAACATTTCATCTAGTTTTCATTGATAAAACACGGATAAATGTTCAAGATGGACAAATTTTATTTTTTTTAAAATTAAAAAAAGCAATTATATGTTTTAGATAATTTTTTCTAATAGCAATATTAATTTAAATATATAATATATCATTCCAAAGATAAATAATTAAAACATATATCTTATGTACAAAGATGTATAAGGTAATGGAAAGTAATAAAGACAACGGTTAAAACTAGATGATTGTTCTATATAATAATTTAAATGAATTTAGAATTTTTCATGGGAAAATAAGAGTAATTTTTTTAAGTTTTTTATACTCTAACTTACATCGGTATTAGCAACGAAGGTAAGTGGAAAGTCTTGTATTGTGCGCCCCAGCGCATTTGTTTTTTATTTTATAACAACATTATATTATTTTTTTTTATGTAATTTTATCTTAGCTTTGTTTTGTTTTTTAATGTAAATATTGTATTAATCTAGTTTCTAAGCACTATCTCCACTGAGTTTATTGAGGCGAATCGTAATATTACTAAATACATTTTTTCTGTTATAAAAATAGAATGTATAGTAATGAATATAGGATATGATAATATAGGAGAGAGTGAGGACGATGAAAAAAACAAACAAAAAAACAATATTACTATAAAGCAAAATTTTTATACTGAGATGAGATTTTTAAATGGAAATAGAGAATAAAGGCGTGTAAACAAATCTTTCTCTATGTTTGTAAATGAAGTTTATTATTACAATATAAGAATAGTCTACTCCAATTAATTAGAAATATAAGGAACTTAATAATTTAAAACAAAGACTGTAGAAAGCTTGACCATTAGATTTTATCCAAATCAAGCTTTAACGCTCATGAAATTATCAGATACTTATTTATTAGATTTATTTGTTTAATAATTAAAGATTTATGTTCTATTTATTTATTTGTTTATACAAAATATGTTTTGCTTCTCTTTAAGTTATAACAACTTACAGATCACCTCTTCTTTTTTTTTTTTTTTTTTTAAGGAAAGGCTTTAGTCATGAAAACGACGACAATAAAGCTATTATTTGTATTACTTCATAGAATCTGAATGAACCTAAGGAGAATCCTCTGACAATTAATATGTAATATATATGTTGTAAATTAATATATTTTTATCTATAGCAACTGAACTCAAAACCAGGACCTACAAAATATGTTTTGCTTCTCTTTAAGTGTATAACAACTTACAGATCACCTCTTCTTTTTTTTTTTTTCTTTTTTTAAGGAAAGGCTTTAGTCATGAAAACGACGACAACAAAGCTATTATTTTTATTACTTCATAGAATCTGAATGAACCTAAGAAGAATCCTCTGACAATTAATATGTAATATACATGTTGTAAATTAATATATTTTTATCTGCCGCAACTGAAACCAGGACCTTAAGGTTAGTTGCATAATGATCTACTGAGTATGATGATGCTCTTTTCAATTAAAGGAGAAAGTGAACATATATCCAAGTAGACCGCTACACATGTTTAACACTGAACATGAATTCTCGAGTTAATAATTAAATATTGTATAATTATTTTATACTTTTTTTGTTGTAAATATTGTATGTATATCGTAATTTATCACTATTATAAATGTCGTAATTAGGACATATTATAATAAAACTCAAATACAATTTTTTGCCTTAAAAAAAAAAATGAATATTCAGCAGAGTTCTTGAAAAGTATATACGAATCATTAAACTGAAAAATATATGATGGAAGTTTTGGTTTTGGGTGCTGTCACCAAGAAAAGCAGTTTAATAAGATTATTTTATTTTGTGCCGACGTTTCAGTTTACAGTAAGGATCTTCATCGGGCTAAGAAAAACAAGACAACTAATACAGTTAAAATTATAGATTATGTAATAATGACAATAATTTATTTAGATGAATCCTATAATTATTAATTTATCCTATAATTATAATAAATCCTATAATTTATTTATTTAGATAATTTAATAATTTATTATAATTGTGAGATAATCGTAATAAAAAATAGAAACAAACTATAATATAAAATTATGATATTGGTATGAATATGATATGAAAAAAAAAAACAATGAGAAACTAAGGCAACTACATATTTATTATTGTAATTAACTTTTTATTATATTTTATATTATTATTATAATTGCATGGGTTGCTTTATTTTGTTTTTCTTAGACCTAATGAAGTTCTAAAATGTACCCGAAACGTAGTGTGTTAAAATTAGTGTGTTTTTCTTGATGACCGTACCCTCAACCAACTTCTCCATCAAGTACTCTCAACGGCATCACTAAAAATTAAAGATTAATTTTACATAAAATCAAGGTGGATAAATGAATGGCATTAATGTTAAAAATAGAATATTGTAAATAGAGACGCAAAAGAAATATAATCCAGAATAGGTAAGGCGTGGAAGAAATTTTGGAGCCTCAAGCTCATATTCAAAAGCCAACTGGAAATAAAATATAAAGCACTAGCTTTTAACAGCTGTATCATCCCAGTGCTTACATATGGATGTCAGACATAAAATAAACGTCTGTCAACGAAAAATGGAGCGGATTATGTTAGGAATCTTCCTGCGGGACAAAATTAACGCAAATAAAATAAGAAAACTAACAAATGTCTCAGACGCTATTGCTCAAGCTAGAAAAATGAAGGGGACATGGGCAGGACATCTCATGCGAAAAACAGAAGATAGTTGGGCAAAGCGAGTTGCAGAATGGATCCCTATCAATAAGAAAAGACGCAGAGGCCGACAACGCAAGCGCTGGGCCGACGAATTGAGGAAAAAGGAAGGTTCATTATGGATGAGATACGCACAAGACAGGATATTGTGGAAAACTAAGTGCCAACAACTCAAATTTAAGGTTCGGCTAGTCTCCGCCCAAAGGACTCGAAGGACCCATTCTTTGGGAAGGTCTATATGTAAATATATTTCATGTAAATATTCATTTTTTTTATATGATTATATCAATTGGAACAATCTCTTCTTATTTTTGTTTATATGTATTTATTTATCCAAACATGTCAATAATAAATCTCGTTACGTTTCGAGGTTTCACATGCCTCATCTTCAGATGTTCAATATTATATTTATTTCCATATTGTTACTCAATATAGGTCATTTAATATTATAATTTATTCACATTATCAAATTTTAACTTTTCACCATCACATATTAATTTATCTTGTGTACTTACAACTATCATGTGTACTAAACTATCATTTTTTTTAATTTTTTTTACATAATGGAGATTATTAACTTTGTATTTACATATAAATAAATACAATTATTATTATTATTATTATAGTGTTAAAAAATGAAAATTTAAGAATATTAAATTAAATACTCATTAGAGCCTTTTGCACTTTTTAATTGAGTAATATTAAGGTATAGAGACAGCAAAATTAATTTCGAGATTCATTAATTATAACTTGAGGGAGCTGGACTGGCAATGCAATTTCTCTAGGAGCAGTTGGCGCACCATAGTGTTGGATTTTAATTAGCACTTACAATAGAATCCTTTCATTATGAAACGTGCACACGGTTCTTAAACCAGATTTAATAAATGAAAAAGGAGCGGCTATAAATTCCACGTTTTTTGAAACTGAATAAAATTGGATTTCTTGAATATAACAATAGGTACAATTTAATGCACTTAAAGGATTTTTCATATTGTCCGATTGATGGCAAAAACTTGCTGCTTGTTATCTTTTATTTAATTTCCACTTTAAAAAACTTATTATGTTCATATGAGCAACAACATGTTGTGCGTAAAGTGTTATATATATATTTGTTAATAATTATGCCATATGAAATACACTTCAGTAAGTTACGACAAAATTTTAATATTGAGTTAGTAATGTTTAAATAATATAATATATAATGTAAATAAAATAGTATAATTTAAAAAAATAATACCGGGTATAAGATATATTTGTAGAAATAGGTGAGGCACCTTTCTCAAATTCTGAATTATACTACTTCTTCGTTCTAGATATCAGAATTATGAGGTAACGAAACCAACCATCCAGATTTCTCAATAACTATTTACCACAGTACATATTGTTTTCTACTTTTTGTAAAACAAACCTAATATAGTAATGTAAAAAGGCATTATCAACCGACTTCAAAAATGAAGAGGTTATGAATTTGCTTTATATTTTATTTGGTTTCGTTCTTACATCCTTTGATGGGAGCTACGTGGCTAATGTTCTCCGGGTCCCAGGTTCGAACCCCGGTTAAATTACTGATTCTTTTTTTTTCAGCCGTGGAATGACCTGGGGTATAGAGACCGTCCCGGGGCACAACCAGTTTCTATAAGTAGGTACCTATAATTGGGGAAAATCTGCTGGCGTTCAAGTGGGATTTAGGTCTATTAAACTCGTGAAACAGTGCAAATCTCTATAAATACTGGATTGTAGAAGTACAGTTTTTTTTTTTTTTCTTACATCCTTAATACTCCAAAAATGAAAAACAGATAGTCTATACATTCATGATTCAATGCAGCTTCAAAGTAGATTTTTGTGTTTGCCAAGGTTAGAACGCTTCATTTCTCTTGGTGAAGAGAAAAAAGAAGTAGCGTTTAGTTCGATAGTTAAGTTAATATAAACGCGATTAATGATTCCAAATTAACATGAACTTAACAATTGCTACTTTTTCATGTTGTTGACTTCTTTTTACACCTCTTTCGCATTAAGTTCTTCGAAGTTCTCAAGCTTTCTGATGTGGCTTGGCCCCATCATAAAAAAAAAAAAAAAAAAAAAAGAAGAAGTTTTTCTTCTAGATTAAATAGAAATAATTGCGCCCTTAACTTTTACTTATGTAGTTAAAAAACCTTCCTTTATCTGGGAGGTAGGGTACCCTATGCCCCAATCGTTAAAATATACACAATTTTTCATTGTAATTAAATTAAAGTGTTTTTTTTAGTTATTTAAAGCTTTTTATGGTATCTAACGAGTTAGATTATTAATATAAAAGAATCCTGAGAAGAAATGAAGTTTTATGAATATTTCGGTTAAATGGTCACAACTCATCGTGAAGATGAAAAACACTTAAATACAAAATTGGATGATTATAAAGATAATTAAAATTAAAACATGGACGTATAATTATTATAAATATGTATTAAAGAGGAAATAAATTAATTATAAGAAATTCTGCCAGTAGTTTTTTTTATTTTTTTTTTATATTCCTCTCTCAATTTCTGCTTAAATTTAAGTACATCCCTTGCATGTTTGTTGCTGGCAAAAGCTGCACACCTCTGTCGTTATTTTATCATTCTCTCAGAGTCATGTGTAAAGTAGTTTTGGGAAGAAGATGAACTTCTTGAAACTTTATGGTCCATACTTTCCATATAACATTGTTGAAATTGGAGAGCAATGGGATGATTTATCATTTTCTTCAAATGAGGAGAGGTAAGGCTGTTTCCATATCCTGATTGAAATTGGAGCAAAAATGTGATAAAATTTCAGGAAAAGCCGTTTCTTGATTTTAGCTATTCATGATATCTTTACAAAAACCTTTTTACGTTCCATTCATACATCTTTAGTTGAAAAAAGACATATGAAAAGTTGAAGGAATTAAAAAAGTTATTGAAGGAATAAAGAGAAGATAAACGCTGGAGTCCGGTAAACATTACCTAACCATAGGGTCTCTTAATTCCATCTAACCAATTAAAGGCTAATATAGAAAAATAAAAATTCAACGAGTTTTTTTTTTTTTTCCACCCTACTAGCGTTTGAAGGATATACTGGGGTTTCCCGCACCAGAGGGTGAGGGCGGGGGGATTAATGCCGAGATAAAAGTATCCTCCGGTTCCTAGAGTTGAACTCGTAATTTTGGGTTTCAAGGTATTGGTCATCTGTTAGCTAGGCAACGCGTGCTTAAAGGAACACAAGCTATCCTTCTCGGCCACCCCGCCCCCCAATTATTCAACGAGGGTTGCCCAGATGTATGAAAAATTCTGCCTAGCTCGTCAATAAAATATTGGGAGCTAAAGAGTCTTGGGGAACTCAGTACCCCACGTCCCTGTGTTCGTTCCTTCCAGTGGCGCGACAGACCATGTAGGCCCTGGGTCTCACGGTGTAATATCCTGGAAGATTACACTCGCGTTTCTCGATTCATTTTGTAGGTAGGGCTATCACTCCCTACGACTAATTTTATAATTTTAATATAATAATTTTAAAATGTATATCTGGCCTAAAACAATACATAACTACATATAAATAACGAAAGAAAGAAGAAAAAAGCAAAACAAAAGGTCATTGTGACGTCTCTATGTACATATTCTAGAAATAAATAAATAAGAATTAACCTAAAATATATCTTTTACATCTCATTAAAGTAGATACACAAATCACCTCACATAAATTGGCATAATAAAAATTACATCGGACTGAAGAGAATGGAAGTATTGAAAGAGGAGGGATTTAAATGATGGTAGGGAAGGAGCATGTCAGATGTTTGACGGTAGAGTATTCCATTAGGCAGTGGATCGAGCTAAAAAGGAGCAACCATATTTTTTGGTTCTATAGAAAGAAGTTTGGAGGTCGAACAGACGGGATCTTGTTTCCTGGTGATGGATTGAGGATTTAAATACCAGAAGGCTGTATACATAAAATGGATGGAAATATTGTCTTCGAAAGGTTGGGGATAACCACTTTAACTCGTCGTAGACGTGGGATACATGGGACCGTCTCGAGGTACCGAACAAAAATCTTAAAAAGCAATTCATAATCCTTCTCAATCTGTCCTCGAGTACCTTCGAGTACCTGCCACACAACCATAGTCGAAGTGGGGGGAAATGAATGATGATACTAGGAGTTTACGAGTAGATTTACATTATAACTAAGTAAAATAAGCAACAAATATCATTAAACATACTAAACTGTTATAAATATTTTATTTAACCAACGCTATAAACAATGAAATAAAAAAAAAACATATAAGGCACTTGTAGGATTTAGAATAACAATAAATTTAATGTAATTGACTAGTATCATTGTCCTCCTGAGATTATTTGGTAATTTTATGAAGCTAATGTCTGAAACAATTTAGTTGTATGTTATAGATATGTTGTTTGTAAAAGATACAAATATAAAGGCTGAAGAAATATGAATATAGCAAGAAGGCGTTCTCTACCCTCCTCTCGTGCCCTATACTTCAACATCTTGAACATATTGGCCATCTGATACCAATTGGAATCCTGACCTAGATTTCTTCATGGAGGCTATGGCTTAGAGCCTGCAAAGCAACCCCTTAGAAAGCCCCAACGAACTTTCTCTGACCACAGCTCATTAATCCTCAACCTTCAAAGCCCAAGTGCCTAATTCCCCTTTCGTAATATATCAGAAGTAATGGCATTTCGTCCGAGAATTATTAACCTGTACGCCAGGTACGATCGTAGCCTTACTATAATAAAGAGGAAATTAAATATTTAAGATTTAAATGTTTATAAAAAATAAGCAGCTTATAGTACAAACCTTTCTCAAAAGAAAATAGCAGACCCTAACAGAAATTTAAAAATTTAGAAATAATCTAGCTGGTCAAACGGTGTTGAAGATATATGGGTTTAGTAATTAAATCAGTGGAATTTATCTATCCAGTAAAAAAAATAAAAGCATCAGAATTGGGAGTACCTCTCATCAAAAAATATTTTACTAAGCTTAGTATGCAATTATTTTTTTATTTTGTTTTTTCAGTGGCGCGACAGCCCGTTCAGGATATGAGCCTCACTCGATTACTCGATGCAATTTTAGCGTAGTGTCATCACTCCCTACGCCTAATTTTGTGAGTGCCACCATTTCTCTGACGGGTCTCACTCACATATAGTTGCGTCAATGAAGCCGTAAAACATGCAATCTTCGAAAGTCCTCAGAAACAGCTCCGATTTTGATCATTTTTTGTAAATGTTTATTTTTTATATTAATCCAAATCAGAAACCTTTCAAAGGGAAGGAATAATGATTTATATTGTTTATACAATATGTATGTTTATTAAATATGAAAAAAATGTTCCACTTCATTATTTTTAATTGAAACTAAGAAAAAATACAAAACAAGAATGTTTTCAATTTTTCATCATAGTGGATATAATTAGTTGACCGTTTAGAATTACTGGAAGGAATCAGTACGGGTGGCAGTCAATAATTTACTGACCGCCACCCGGACCAATTCCTTCCAGTTTTTCAATTTTTGTTTTTATTTTTACAACTGAAAATTTAACTTTCAACAATATTTTGTAACTTTTTCTTTTTCGAATGGTGGGTGATTGTCAATGCAAGCGGGTGAGCAATAGAAACCAATTTTTCTGAAGCCACACTTTGAACCCTATTTTACAAGAGCAAAATATAATTTTCAAGACGTTCATTGGTGCTGCAAGTTGCGTCATTTTGATTGGTTTCAAATAATTATCTAATTTACCAACCCCAATTTTCGGGAGATATTAACGTATTAATTTTCCGTTGTTGAGCTTGCAGGTACACTCTTTTAATATGTTGCTAAGCCCCATCCTCTGTTGGAGGTAATGAGCTGAGTTGTACGCTCTTATATTTTGAAGCTAATGGTATAAAACGCTTGTATCGTATTCATTCAAGTTTTTGGCAGTTTTAGCACCATACATGGTGAGAATACTACAAATACCTCCATTAAAAATTATTTCCTCACTTTGTTCTTGAATCATATAAGTTTCAGCTGCTGCACGCAATTTCTGATCATTATTAAAAAATTTAATAAAATTATTTTTTCCCTTATTATGAAAAGCAGGTCTAGTATTACATCCAGTGAATGCATGAATGAAAAAGAGATGATTTTTGGTAATATTTGGAAGCTTTCCAGGAGGACGAGGACGGGCACGCCGCCCGCCCTCCGTAAACATTAACAGGGACCTGTCTCTTTAATTATATTTTGTTAATCAATAAATAACCTAAAACGAACTCAAGCATTTTTTCATTTAAGGCACAATAAAGGGCTCCCGGTGGTAAAACGCTTACCGGGCCCCCAAATTGTACAAACATGGTTTGATTAACCAAATCAAAGAAAACAACTTTGATGTTGGTACCATAGTTATTACTTAAATATCTGATATACTGTTGAATAATACCCATAAACGTTTGATTTTTTTTTTCCCATGTTAATCTATAATGTAACATACCACCATCGATAATATAAAAAAGGTTTGTAACATTGTTAACATCCATTTCACATGTTGTTAAAAAAATATAGAATAGCGTCGAATTAGTTGTTTAATCATTCCAGTGTTATCAAAAAGTGAAAGAGGATGGGGAGCCAGCATAGTTAATGTATTGACGAAGTCCATCAATACTCTTTCTCAAAAAGCATAAGCGTTGGAAAATTAGATTTGGATCTACAGCTACTCCAGTATTTGTTAAAATTAAAATTAACTTGCTTTTCATTGCGTCCATGCTCAATAAAGATTTTGTTGTATCTTTTATTATCATTTTTATATCTTTAAAGTTTAAACATCTCATTTTTTTTCTTGGATTAATTCCTATATCAAATGCTTTATAACAATAAACAGTTTCCTTACCTACAATTCCTGTGGACATTGCTATCAGTTCCGGTACATCTGGAAAGGGGTTGTGAATATTATCAAAATTCTAAAATTTTATTTACGGCTGAATCATATTCATGAATTCTGCTATCATTAGCAAAATTTTTGTGAAATACATGTACAACTGTACTTTTAGCAACTATTCTTAACACCATAATTAATATACGAATAATATTTTTTAAAGAAAACCACGCAGAAACTGATTTATTTATATGAATAACGAAAATATTGTTTAAACAATATAAACAATTATTTTCCCCCTTTGAAAGGTTTCTGATTTTGATTAATATAAAAGAACAAAAATTAAAAAAAAAAAAAAAATGTTATCAAAATCGGAACTGTTTCTGAGGACTTTCGACGAAAAAGCTTCACTGATTCACTGTGAGTGAATCCTCATTAAATTACGTCCTTATAAAAGCCCCGCCGGAACTGGGATTCGAACTCACAACTTTAGCATGAGAGACTAGTGCGCTAGCCACTCAGCCACGGGCTCCCTGGCTATTTTAAATGTTTAATTAAGAACAATTATAATATCGATTATTAGCGCTCGATATCGATTAATAACTTCATATGTATTATGTAAAATGATACCACATGTTTTTTGAATAAAGGAAGGTAACAACTGAGAATGAGTCTGGAACCGAGTGAGGATCACAGGTCTGCCTCAAAAGACATTTTATTTTTAATTATTTTATGTTCATCAACTTTTGTTTGTCTAAATTTGTGTAATATTTTTGTTTCTAAAACTATTATCTTTTTATTTGTATTATTTCATTTTTATTAAATTTATATTAAATAATTTTCATTAAATTGTTTGGTAAAATGTGAGTAACAGTTGTTCTTTATATTGAACCTTGCATAACGAGGCTAAATATGTATAGTGTATGATTTTATATAATGCCATAAATTATTGTAGAAACAAATAATTAAAATTTAAAAAAAACTAACCAGCTAAATACAAAAAAAGTTTATATAATAAATTATATATATATTTCAGAACAACATATTACAATAAACGATATATCTGCAGACATTTATCCAATTTCCATGATTGTTTTTTAAATTTAGTTGATTATCGATCTGTCTTGGATTCGATTCCTGCTTTAGTAGGATTTTCTCTATGATATTAGCTGTGGGTCGACTCAGGAGTCTGGAGGCCTTGGTTTTGCGTCATTCCAGCCAAATTAATTACTTACAAAACCATTGGCCTCGAAAAAGTACAGATCACACTGTGTCCTAAACCTAAGACTTTGTGTGGTTGTTAGTGACCATAAAGGTATATATACTTCGTTAATTAATTGACTAAGAGATTATTATTTACAGCTTTAGGATACCGATTTCATTTACTGGTTATTTTTTAGTTATATTTCTAAATAGGCATATTATTAGTTCTGCTTAAAACTTTTTTTTTGTTGTAAACATAAACTATTTGTGGAAACTTTAATAAGTTTTGCTAGTTTATGTTTGTTTATTCGTTTAACGTCACTTTTATGTTACTATGGCTAATCGGACGATGCTACAGTGGGAGTCCTAACTTTTGCCTACCTAGGTTTTATTAGGATAGGGATCTTTAACGAGTACCTGACATCGCACAGGCTCGGGACCACCTTCTAGCTTTCCCTCCGAAGGACGGCATAACTAAGGATTTTTTACTCCTATTAAAAAATCCTAGGGCCACCTGCGGGTTTGAACTCGGTACCTTGGGCATAGAAAGCTGTTATGCTAGCTACTACGCTATAGGTGACCCTTAAAAATTTTTAATTGTTGTTTTACATGACATCCAAAACTGTTACAAATAAACGAACACTAATCTCTTTTCATCTCAATCTCCCTTCTCTGCATCTATATATCTCCCTCACTCTCTCTTTTTCTTAATATATATATATATATATATATAATATATATATATATATATATATACATATACAGCCTTCTGGTATTTAAATCCTTAACCCATCACCAGGAAACAAGATCCCGTCTGTTCGACCTCCGAAATTCATTCCATAGAACCAAAACATATGACTGCTTATTTTTAGCCCGTTCCACTGCCTTATGGAATACTCTCCCTTCAAACATCCGTCATGCTCCTTCCCTATCATATTTTAAATCCCTCCTCTTTCAATACTTCCTTTCTCTTCAGACAGATGTTAGCTAATTTTTTTTATGCCAACTTATGTAAGGTGAATTTGATTTTAATGCACTTACTTTAATGAGACGTAAAAGTTACATTTTATGTTTATTCTTATTTAATTATTTCTTGAAATTGTAAATAGAGATGGTACTCTGACCCTTTTTTCTTTTTTTCATTATTGTATTATTTAATTGTAGTTGTATATTGTTTTTGGCCAGTTATAATTTATTATTTTGTTCATAATTGTTATTCTCAAGAGACCTTGTCGCAGAATAAAGTTTTTTTTCTATTTCTATTTCTATATATATATATATATATATATATATATATATATATATATATATATATATATATATATATATATATATATATATATATATATACATATATATATATATATGAAAATAAACTATCAATACCCTCGTTCGAGCAACTGTGAAACAGTAATAACATCATATCTTATTTCAAAAACCATTATTCAAGCTCAATAAATCTTCGCTTTCACGGTTCAGTTGCCAACAATGTCCGGATGCTGAGAAATGTAGGACATTTCCCATATAAAATGTAAACATGTTGACTTTGGCTCTTTGTTGCTATAGATCTGATAAGCTTTATACAACAAGCTCTGGGATATATTAAAGCTGTGTTATGAGCCACAGAACTAAGAGGTACCCGTAATATGTAATTGAAAGTTAATTACATGACATTCGATGATATATCGTAAAATAAAAATAAAATAAAGATATATCCTTGAGACAAAAATATAACAACGCTCGTAAAATCTTTTTAATTAATCTAACATACCTCAGAGCAATCCAAAAATTATTATTACCTAAAAGAAGGAAAAATAAGAAAATGATAGAGATTGATGAATACGTTTACTTGTTTCTATTTTAATATTACACGCCAAGAAAATTTGGATTGAAGAATAAATGCGATACACACTGTCGTGAGAATGCAAATGCACGTAATCTATTTAAAAAATAGATTAATAGAATAGTCAATAAGATTCACTGAAATTCATAATCAAAAGCAAAAATTTGTGAAAACACTAGGCCACTTTTTAGACAGGCCCATTGTGCAAATATATTGAGCATTTGCTGAAGATAAAATTAGGCCTTTAGTACTTACATTTTAATTATTATTTGTATCATATAAAACAAAATGCGTCATCGATATATTTTGGTTCATTATTTTTAATAGTGAAACTATGTAACAAATAAAAAACAAAACAAAGAAAACAAAAAAAAAAACACAACCAAAAACAAAAACAATATATATATATATATATATCACCCTCTAAATTTGATTTGATAAGGTGATTCATAGGTAATTAAATTTCCAACAAAACTATAAAATAATCATTGTATTTGGTTCAGAACTGGCAAAGATATAGCGTTTTGAAATTAGCAGTGGCGATAAGCCATTTTTTTCTTTGAGTTATTTATTACTTTTCATATTACTTAATTGCCTATATGCAGCTATATATATATATATATATATATATATATATATATATATATATATATAGTTATACTCTAATGTAGGTATTTTAAAATAATAAACCTTTGAGTAATAATTTGCAGCGTTTTTTAAAACAGGATTATGTCGTAAAATATACCGACTGGTTCTTCCACTCATACACGTAGCGTTCTGCTATTGATTTCTGGTGAACATAATCTTATTACATGGTAAATGTTTCACTAAATCAAAGCCATCATTAGAGAATTGTTCTCATACAGTTAAAAAAAAAGTCTTAGAGATTTCATTACAATATATTTGTACCTTCTGTATAATCTATAATTAGATAAAATTAATAGCTCAATCAAAGATGACACCAATCCATGAATGCCTATGTTCAATTAGCAAGTTAAACAGAAAGGCTTGTGAAACAGTGTTAGAGTAGCTGGAGCGAGCTGTTAGCCAAGTTACTTAACGATTCAGCCTTTCCTAAGAGGCCTAGAACCATTCCTAGGGTTCTCTGCTGAAATTTTCATAATGCAACTCACGCCAACACTCACTATAATCGAAGTCTATAACACTGAAAGCGGCTAGAGACGATCTCTCCAAAGCAAACAATGAAACTACTAAATGGGACAGCTTGAGTAGTTATATATATACAGAATGAGTGAGAACAGGCAGGTGAAGAAGACCTACCAAGGAACAATCATAGCCACACGAAAAAAGGGGAGGCCAAGAGCGCGATGGAGAGACAAGGTCCTGGAGGATATGCGGCGCCCGGGCATCCGTATGCTGGAGGATAGAGGACTGTGGCAGGCTATGGCATCCAGAAGAAGAATTAGGATATTAGGATAGATGTGGGTGGAGATGGTTAAACATCCTTAACAACTGCAACCAAGCATGAAGCAAGAAAACATGATGGAATATCCCAAATGTTAACAAACTATTCTGGCTTAAGTAGGAAGGTTAATTCATTCCAGTCAACTGTTATTAATACATTCGCTTCCACTATAAACAAACTCACGACCAACTATCAGAACAATCTCACGTTGATAAATTGTCTTCAGCACCTCAAGGCGAGTCAAAATGGCTTTTCCGTCACAACCGTAGACAATATTTCCTTGGAACATTCATATACCATCTACCATCAACTCCCAGCACCCTCCTTATCTCAACAATCACCTGCCATCAATTTATTCATATGAAACTAGATCCTGACTTTCCGATCTTTATATTCCTTCCCACAGAACCGAAACATATCAACGTTTCTTTTAAGCCTGTTCCAACAGCATTTGGAATTCTCTTCCTCCGCATTCCCGTGCACCATCTCCTTCCATATTCAAATTCCTTATTTTTCAGTACCTATTCATACTCCACAATGGCGCTGTCTGACAAGGATTGTACTGTTAAGTTTTAATTAAATTGTAGTAAATATTCTCACTAAAAAAAAAAAAAAATATATCCAAGGACACTTATGTCACCCGATTCTAAAAAGAGTTGAAGTGGCTTCACCCATCCCACCGTTGTAAGTACTGCTTGACATCCTTTCCCTTCCAAGTTCTACAATCCCGCCGTCCATCCTACATCTCCGATATCCTTTTATATAAATCCTCCGTTCGCTCACGCAACACTCCTTCGCAGTTCGACAGATCCTTTCTAATTCACTCCTGTTACGTATGAAAATTTATTCCTACATATATTCGTTACTCTGTGGTCTTCCGCTCTTCAAATATCGTTTGACCAATTACTTCCTTTCTGTCCGATCCTAAAAAAACTAAAAGAGATTTGTAAATTTCTATATAAAAAACAAAAATAGAAACGATGATTTTAATATAACACTTTATTTTGTATTAAATTTTCATATTTAACTATTTTATTTTATCAATATCAAATAAAATTGTAAAGCTCCTTTTTTTTTTTTTTTTTATAAAAATTTGTAGTTAAGAAGCAACATTTTAATTATTTCTTTTTTATTTGGGCCTTCGATAAACCACGGTGCTAGTGTTTACATCTTGTCTTCCACTTCTAGCGTGTTAGGTGGTTGCTTACCAGCCGACACCTTTACCTTTTTTTTGGCCCTGTATACTTTAATTTTTCTACAGAACTCTACCTTACGTTCCTCAGATCATTTCCTGGATGTGTTGAGCCTTACCTCTGTAATGAAGTTTAGAAAATGTCATGTTTGAATGGGCATGCGGTAGCGACTTCTGTTATTGAGTGTATCTTGCTGAATATTAAGTTCTGCAAGATTCCTCTCAACCTGTTATGTGTCATGTTTGATTAAAGTGGCTTTCCCTTCGTGGCTACCCTATAGATTTTATAGGACAGCCTGTGATGGTCCATTCTGTAGAGATGGCCGTATAAAGCCAAACGTTTCCTGCAGATGGGATCTGTGAGGTTTTCAGGTGTTGGTAGAGTTCACAATTTGGTTTGTACCATCGCCTTTCATCTGATAAGATTTTTGGTCCCAAAATTTTTTGCAACAATTTCCTTTCTTGTTCTCCAAGTGCTCTTAGAGGTACCTTCTAATTTATTACTCCTGTTTCATGTTTTTTTTTCATTAATATATTATTTTGTTTTTGTTTTTATGTTTTTTTGTATTATTATTCTAAAAGGACTTGTCCCAGAATATATATATATATATATATATATATATATATATATATATATATATATATATATATATATATACATATTTTTTTTTTTTCAAAATAATGGATACAAATTGCATAGCCTTATTGCTCGGAACACTCGCTATCGTAGGAAATGGTTCTTACAGTTCCTTGAAATTTAGTGAAAGACACTTTTTTTTATTTTATTTTATTTATTTTTTTTTTTTATTTTATTTTTTTTTTTTATTGAGATATATTACAATTTGTTACAAAATGAACAATAATAATATTGATAAGAGACCACATTCATACTATATATACAGAAAATAATAATAATGGTCAAATTTCATAAAATATAACATAAATTCAAATATATACAATAAAATAATAATAATAAATAAAAAACAAAACAAATCGAAACATAAACCTATTATTGAGATAAATAAAAGTTGGCAAATAAATAAACATCTTACACACAATCACAACTATATACAATATATACAATTGCTAAAGGGACCCCAGCAAGCGCTTTTTCCTCCACTTGTGGAGGAAAAAGCGGAATCCAAGAGATCCCAGCACCTCTATCTCAGCCGCATCACTGGTCTGAGCCAGTGGAGGCTGAGTTAGGGCGCTGTAGCCACAAACATACCGTACATGAGTGGAGGATCTGACCATTGTCAGAACTCCAGTTTAAATGTTTACAATAGGTCTCGTGGCCACTGCCGTTTCAATCTTCGAGGAGGATTGTAGGGATGGGTGGTGCTGGATAGGGATTGTGCTAGAGGGTTAGGATGATGACTAAGGTTCTGATGAAATTTGGAAAATTTGGATGGTACCAGGTCTAAAACAAACGGAATATTAAGGTCATGGTGTAGGGTACAGTTGGTAACGTAATAAGGAGCATTAACTATTGTTCGGAGGACTTTGGATTGGAAGGATTGGATGCGTTTAATGTTAGAATGTTTAGCTGTCCCCCACAGTTCAAGTCCGTAGGTCCATATAGGTTTCAGTACTGTCTTGTATATTAGTAATTTGTTGTCAACTGTAAGATGAGATTTTCTGTTTAGTAGTCTGTATAACTGGCCGAATCTGCGGTTGAGTTCTTTTCTTTTTAGTCTTGTATGTGGGTTCCACGTCAGTCTTTTGTCTAGTAAAAAGCCGAGATACCGGACTGTGTCTGAGGAAGGAAGCGGTATGGAATTGAAATTAACTGTTGGACAGGATTTGCGTCGAAGGGTGAATGTGACGTGAGTGCATTTGCTTTCGTTCACCTTAATGCGCCAAGCATTGCACCAGTCTTCGACAAGGGAAAGGTGCTTTTGGAGATTTAGCGATGCTGCTTCAGGATCGGAGTTGGATGATAAAATGGCTGTGTCATCAGCAAATGTTGCCAGAAAGGTATTGGGATCGGTAGGGATATCGGCGGTGAAGAGGATGTAGAGGACGGGTCCTAAGACGCTGCCTTGAGGAACACCGGCCTCAACAGTATATTGTTCGGAAAATTCGGAACCACAGCGAACTCGGAAGGAGCGGTTGGATAAATAGGATCGGAGGATTAGGTATAAGGATTGAGGTAAATGGGTTTTGAGCTTAAAGAGCAGTCCCGGGTGCCACACCCGGTAGTGAAAGACACTAAATTTTCATTTGAGATTGTTTCATTGTTATATTTGCATTCTATGACCCACAATATCGAACACACAATTATCTGAAAAGGAGCAAGATAAAGTATCTCCTTAAACAATTCAAGTTCATATCACATAATGTATGTGGTTGCAGATGCGTAAAAAAGTATTTTTTTTTTTTGTATCACAAAATATTTGAAGAAAAGTCTTATTTTTATTTTATATCGAAGAGTTCAAGTTAAGTATAATCTTGAGAAGTGGTATATGTTGAAAGTTGAGATTAAAAAAAAAAAAAAAGGGTATTCAAATCAGTAGGTTGGGATCTTGTATTCAAATAGTAAACAGCGGAGAGAAAATGTAATACAAGGAATATTGGAATCGTTTTCTGACATGAAAGATTGAAATAGCTAAGCTACAACGATACTTTGCAGTCAAAAATCATGATAGAGTTTCATCTTCAACCAACCATCTATCAAAATTAATACTCGTTCACATTGTTCTATTTAACATTTCGGGATCAATAACTCTACAAGTGATATTTCCATTAACATATTTTCATTTTAATATTTATACTTTGATTAAAAAATTTAAAACCGTAAATTCGTAGTTATTTAGTGTTCCATGATACTTTTACGGAAATCTCATTGAATTATTTCATTCTCAATTGAGGCAATAATTACTTGGATTATTTTTTTAGGAAATTGGTATTTTGACATGTTTGTGATTAAGTCCTTTGTTAACTGTGTTACTAAAATCTGACATCCAATTTTCCTAAAATCCACATCAAACTTCATTCAAACGTAATTGGAGTTATTTTTAATTAATTAAAGTAAACGTTTAATTCCATTCCGAATCGTACTAAAATAAATAAACAAAGTAATCAGAGATATTGTTTTTTCTTGTAAAATTTCTTAAAATTGATATATTGATTGATTCCACCATTCAAAATTATGAATTATAGGGAGCCCGTGACTGAGTGGCTAGCGCGCTAGTCTCTTATGCTACAGGTTCCGAGTTCGAATCCCAGTCCCGGCGGGGCTTTTATAAGGATAAAAAAAATGTGGATTCACTCACAACCTCTACCCCGGGTATGTGAGACCCGTCAGCCAAAGGGTGGCCACTCACAAAATTAGTCGTAGGGAGTGATGACCCTACACTAAAAATTGCATCATGAAACGTGAGTGTAAACTTGCAGGAGTTTACACCACGAGGCCCAAGCCTACACGGCCTGTCGCGCCACTGGAAAAAAAAATTCAAAATTATAGCTTTCAAATAAAATATAATAAGCAATACCAAGATAAATCATATTAACAAGTAAGTTTTTAAGGTAACTCGGAAATCAGGGTACCAAAAATTTAAACAAATTTTAATCAGAAAAAAGCTAAGTGGATAAATTCATTCCATAAATGTAAAGAATATTCCCTCATACTTTGCGTTTTTACTTTCACTTGCCTAAATATGAAATATATAGTAAGGGGAAGTATTGCGATCAAAACTTTGAAATTCATGTTTTCACCGAAAATACACATAAGGGCTCCTTGAGTCCAAATGACCAAGTCACGTAAAAAGGTATGTGTGTGTGTCCAAGTGTGGTAAGTCTAGCGCGAAAATGAAAAGTCGTATTAAACTGAAATTGCTTAGTTAGGACAACTATAGGATCGAAATGTTATAGCAACGTTTTTGTCAAAATCAGTTCACCGAAAGAGGTAAAAAATAGGAGGAGGCAAAAACGGCTCTAGCTATTTTGATTAACTCTCTATAGTGATTTAAATTTAATGGGCTTTAATACGATGTAGGTTTCATTGTAAATGAAATAGTCTGACAGGGCTTATTTTTTTTATTTTTTATTTATAGTAATTTACAACTGTACTAAAGAATACAATAAGTAAATGTGTAGTATGAAAATAAAAAGTCATGAAAATGTCTTGAGAAAGAACTACCCAGTGGTAGCACTTTACTTGACAGGGCTTAGATGCCGATATCTTAAATTTTCTTCCTCCGCAGTACTTTTAATTTTGTATCTGAATAAACATCTGGTTAGCATTGATAAAAAACAGAATAATATATAAGCTGAACGAATTTGATATCCAACAAAAGGAGAAAAGAAAAATGAAATTGTGTTTTAAACATAAAAACAGTAATAAAGATGCATAATATACCGTTAGAAAGCTAAAGATTTTAGAAAACATATTATTTTATACACAGAAGTGTAAAAGTTAACGGAAAGTGCTGAAAATCCCATAAACCTAACTGATTGTCGTAGATAATAATACAAAAGATTATTTAATTAAACACATGTTTCTATTGAAACTCAATATAATTAGTTGTTTTGTTTTTTAACTCAATAACTTTATTGGCATCTGTAAAAAAAAATACAATAAGCAAATGGATTGTATTTCACAAACATGGCATGGCTAGGATGAGGGAGACAGCACCCAGTGGTGCACTCTCCTGGCATTAAGGAGAACTATATTTTCAGGTCAGTAGGTCCCTCATCCAACTCCTTTTCAGCCTACGCCAAGTTAAGTTGGGTATGTCAGTTGTAGCTATTGATGATGCCTCTGAACCCTTTCGGACAGAGGATACGTATGAGAATGCATATAATACAATGTAATTAGTTCTTTACCAATTTATTTTCATCTCTAACAGTATTTATAGATTCTAAAAATTATTTTTAACAAGAGAGGTAAGCGAAAGCATCTTTGGCAAGAAACTACTCCTTCCAGGTCTGATGGCTTATAAACTCAATTACTTACAAACTTTTTTTAAGCACAGTTTCACTGAACTCCATTTGTGGAATTTTTTTTTTTTTTAAAGAGCTATCCATCAATCAGTAGATGATTTTTTTTTTAATGCATTTACCTACCATGTTCCCTCGAATATGTATCTATTTTTTAATTAATATTCTACGAAATATAATTATTATTGTTTTTATTTTAATTTTTTTTTATCACATTATACAACATTAAGTTAAGGAATCATGAACTGAATAATTATGATACACTCTTGCTTTTATCATATGTTATCACTGATATTAGATGAGATATATATATAACTTATGTTTGATTGTAACTGTTAAGGTACACATAATAGTTAAAACTTAAACATGTTAGCCTATTAGACTCTATTACAAGAAAATAATTATACGATTATAATAATCTCTACTGCTAAGTTAGGTGATTAAATATAGGGTTATATATTGAAAATATTAACTTAGATGATAGCTAATAATTATGACATATTATAGGCTAATAAATCATTCAAGATTACGTTAGGTAAAGAAATGGATGAAGGGACAATACTTTAGAAAAAGATTGTTGACGTGAGATAAAGCCTACTCTAAAAGTTTGCCTCACAAACGTGGCCGTTTGTTTGAGAAGGGCAAACTACCCTTCTTTCGTTATATCCGACAGGAGGGCTAATGTTCGATAGCACTATTCGGTGATAAACAGCCTAAATTCTCAGAGCGTTATTTATCAAAACATAATATTATAATTTATTTGTTATTAATGAATTAAAAAGTTTTTTTATTTAAAAGAAATTTACAAGTGTATACAATAAAATACATTAAGTAAATGTGTTAATTGATCAAGTGGGCGTGATACAGGCATGTGAAGAAAATACCCTGTGGTAGCACTTCAGTGTTTATTTAATGTAGTAGGTCGCGAGGCTATCGTCTTTTCAGCCGCCTAGGGGGATTATCAGGAATAGATGGGAATGAGAGTTTGCGGACGAGTAAGTTGGAGTGGACAGGTAATTTGGAATAAAAGGAGGTATATCTAGTTCGGGCTCGATCTGCGACTAATGGGTTATTTAGGTCTTTATGAATTATTTTATTGGTGACAAAGTAAGAGGCATTTAGGATCTTTCGGAGGATTTTGGATTGCAAGGATTGAATGCGGGAAGAATTGGGTGGTTTGGTGGACCCCCTTAACTCAATCCTATATGTCCGAATGATGGTAACATAAATTAATTTTTTGTAGTATGTGGAAAGTTTTGATCGTTTGCCCAGTAAGTGTGGTAGTTAACGGTATCAACTATCTGTTTCTTATCATCTCAGTCTAGTGTGAGGATTCCAAGTAAGACGTTTGTCTAGATGGAATCCTAAGTACCGGGTCTGTTCAACTGAGGTGAGTGGAATAGTGCTAAAGGATATAGTGGGACAGGCGGACGTTTTTGACGAAGGGTAAAGGTAATTTGATGTGATTTAGTAGGGTTGATTTTAATTCTCCACTTTTGACACCATTCTTCAATGGAAACAATGTGAGACTGAAGGATTTTGGAAGCATGAGATGGGTCATTATTTACGGATAACACACATGTGTCATCTGCGTAAGTCGTGAGGACAGTTGGATGAGTGATATGTCTTCGGATAACGCATCGCCAACTTGTACTCTCATGTACCGCTTCTGTAGAAAATACCTCAGGATGGTATAAAGCTGTTCAGGAACTTCGTTACCTTGTAGAGTCTTGCATAGAAGACTATGTGAACGGAGTCTATAGAGTTTATGACAGTCGCATCGTTGTTTATAGTAGCTTGGTACACTTCCGTCTGTAACTCCAGATGGTGATCCGGACAGAGGCCGGCCTGGAAACCGGCCTGTTCAGGAGGGATGAGGGCCATTTCGGAACAGTAGGTTTTGAGGTAATTGAGAATTATTTTCCCAAATACCTTACCCATATGCGGAAGCAGGGTAATTGGTCTGTAGTCAGCTGGCTGGGGTCCACTCTTGGCTGATGTACGATGGCCATTCTGGCTCTGGTATGATGACATCAAGATTTCATGTTTTCATGTGTGTTATGAAAACAAATTCTGCGGGATTTTTTCAACATTGAATGTACATTATTTCCAATATAGAGTATATGAGCATAAGAGAAAGTTTTATAATCGAAATAACACGAAATCTATTTACCGCACGCCAAGGTATCGAATAACGGAAAAAAGTCAAGGGAGGAGAAGTTATCGCGCAGCCCGGTGTCTCGACTCGTCTATTGGGTGAAGTACACATGCGCCTTGTTTATTTTGTGACCAGTGAACGAAAAGTTCCAAACTGGAACATTTCGTCTGTTAATGTCAAATTGTAAACAATTTCAAACAAGCAAGTGTTAAACTTCAATAAATTTATTGTAGTTTTGATATTTATAAAATGTTTGGGTATAATTGTAGCTGTTTTCATAAGCTTGCTTTTGTTTTAAAAATCAGGTCGGTTAAACGATAGTACCTATATATCTTATTATTATTTTATTTTATAATATGATCTATATTTATTATTGCATTAATATTCAAGTGTGATTTTGAACAGAAATACAGAATCTCATCCTAAAGTTTAAGATAGGCTGATGATTTTTTAAATATTTTTTTCAGTTTGTTGTTTAAAGAAAATTATTATTTGTTTTTTACTAATAGACTATAAATAAAAAGTTAATTGTCAAACAGAAATTTTATCTCATGTATAGTTAACATTAAATCCATGGTTGCCTAGGCTTTACAAGTGCTCAATTGGTCTCTAACCTTTCTCAACTTACCCCACCTATGGGGTACGTTGAGCGAATTTGGCTCGAAACAGCTGTAGCTCTTAATTTTCATTTGTTAGATTGTTTGTTTATTTATTTAACCTCACTTTATGCTACTATGGCTAATTGGACGGTGCTACAGTGGGAGTCCTAAATTTTGCCAATCCAGATTTTATTAGGATGGGGATCTTTAAGGAGTATCTGACATCACACAGCATCGGGAGAACCTTTTAACGTCCCCTCCGAAGGACGGCATAAGTAATGATTTTTTAATTCCATTAAAAATCCTAGGACCACCTGCGGGCTTAAACCCGAGACCTTTGGTATGGAAGGCTTTTCTGCTAGCCACCCAGCTACGTGATTTGTTAGAAATAAATTGCTACGGATACTATTACTACCAGTATTTTTGCCACGAATAAATAAGTAATCCATCAGTATGCATAACAAGGCATTAATACTTTGAGGAGCTACAGCTGCACAAGTATACCCTACCCTACTTTAGTTACATAAAGTACAATAATCTATTTGCAAACTAACACTGCATTATGTCATGGTAAGATCTTTCTTAGGTAATGGTTTTGAAGTGTTTACTTAGTTGAAAATCCTCTTTGCCTTCATCTTATCATAATAATCCTCCACTGTACTTCGCCTGTGGCTGTATTAGTTTCATCAGAACCGAGATCGATATTTCTAGAATAACTGTGGTGAGAGATTACCCTTATTCTACACATTTAAGAATAGACTTTTCCAAACAATTAAACTACTCAAGTGTCAGAAAAATAACAGCATGAATCCATTTATAATTTTGACAAATCAGTTTCCTTTGTATAGTTCTTCTTATAGTTTTTAGAGTTTGTATAAAAGGTTTTAAAGAGATGTTTCTCTTACTGTCTATATTTCTATGAAGGTTGCATTTGGGATAAGCTGTATTTTAACTGATTGGAAAAAAAAAATTCTAAAGCCTTTAATTCTTTTTTAGAATAACCTATCTTCTTATATATATAATATATATATAATTTAAATAATATAATTATTTACATATAATAATAATAATATTTGACAAATATATTTAAGCATACCCTATTTATTTCTTTTTTTTAATCAATAATTGAACGTCACTTTATTGAACAGTGCGAGTCCTAAATTTTGCCTATCCAGGTTTAATTAGTATAGGGATTTTTAAGGAGTGCCTAACATCGCACAGGCTGGGGACCACCATTAGACGTCCCCTCCGAAGGTCGACCAAACCTAGGATTTTTTTTTACCCCCTTCACCTGACCGGTTTGATTCATTTCATTTCTTTCTATGCATTTCAGCTTTTATGTAAACTTTATTATTGTATATCGTCAATGAGTAGCATTTACAGTATAAGTATGAATTTATCCCATTCGTGGATAATGTGTTTAAAATAAAACACTGTTTAAAACACATGAAAAACCATTTTTGGATTGATAAACACGTAATATTGTGTTTTGAGAATGATTTTTATCAATTTAAAATCATTGTTAAAAATGCAATAATAATTTAACATGTTTCTAAGTGAACCTGATATATGAAACATAGATACGAAGCCTTATATGCTTAAATACTACTTGTTATACAGATAGTATTTTTGCTAATTCTGGTCAGATTAAGATGAGTTTTCTTTCTTGTGGTTAGAAATTTGACTATCTTTCAAATGAGTATTTATATGCTAATAAAGAGAATAAATTTTTTGGATTTATTAGGATTTTTTTTTTAAGATTTCAGAAACTGTTACTTTTAACCACTTAGGGTACGAAATTTCCCGAACCCGAATTCCCCTATTGCACATCGGTAAAACGAACCTCAAGAAAAAATATAAACTTTATAACTTTTTTTTTTTATACAAATATATTGGAAGATATCTATTTTTACTTTCATTTACTATATATAGTATGGGGAAGTATTGCGATCGTGATAATTTTCGAATTCCAGTTTTCAACGGAAATATACGTTTTAGGGTCTCCTGAGTCCAAATAACCAAGTCCCACAAAATGGTCTGTGTGTGTGTAGTAACTCCCGGGCGTAAGTTAAGTCCTATGAAACTGAAATTTTATATTTAAGACAACTATAAGCCCGAAACGTGACAAAACTTTTTCACCAAAATGAGCTTACCACAAGAAGCACTTTATACCATGCATTTTGCACCTTTTTTCGATTTTCTCAAAAACGGTTCCCACGATTTTGATTAAACTCGCTGTATCGATGTAAAATTTAATGGGCTTTAATATCGTGTAGGTTTTATTCTGATTAAAATGGTTTGACAGGGCTTAAATGCCGACATTTTACATTTTCTTCCCCTAAAGTACCTTTAATTTTGTAGATTCAATAAAAATAACTATATTATCTTGTTAACGCTGATGAAAACAGGTAAATATATAAATTGAATAAATGCGATACCCAACTAAAGGAGAAAACAGAAAAAAATATTTTTTTAATGCAATCTTTCGGTTTTGAACATAAGAGCAGTAATATGCATGTATGATACACCGTTGAAAAGCTAAAGGTTTTAGAAAAAATATTATCTTATACACAAGCTTTTAAAAGTTAATAGAGAGTGATGAAATGAACGTAAAACTAACTGATTATTTTAGATAATGATATAATAGATTTTTTAATGAAACACATGTTTCTATATAAATTCAATTTAATTAATTCCTTAATAGTTTCACGTATTTTCGTCTCTAACTGTTTTTAAAAATTCTTTCATTGATTTTAAAAATGGAGGTAAGGGAAAGTCGTGTGTTGTCCGCACCAGATTTTTTTTATAAAGAGTACAGGAGCTAATGTTTCCAGATTTATAATTTCAAGTACGCTGTCCACTTGTTATTGCCTCGTTTTGTACGCAGTTGTAGAAGAGATTTCCTTATATTTTAAGTATAACCTTCATGATTGCTAAGATATATATTCGTATTGGCCTGAAAGTACCAAGATTTGGCTCTGAACTCTCTCAAGGAATTTATACGGTTTTATCATTTTCCAGCGAGTAAATTACTAAGATGCTTTGGGTTGAGATTTTAGAACTTTAGGTTCGATTAAACAATTAAGAATGCAGCCCACTGGAAGATTATTTAAAGCTAGAGATTGCCTGGTATTCGAAGTCCGCATAGTTAAATTATGCTCATAGTTTGACTGCTTCCAAGACCACTCACTCTATTATGCATTGATTTTTAGTACAAAAAGTCAATTTTTACGATTAGAAATTTTTGTTTTCAACCACTTAGTGGACGAATTTGTCCAAACCTTTTTCCCAAACGAACCAAAACGAATTCACCCATATTGCACATCGGCAAAAATAACCATTTGGAAAAAGCTCTCCAGATAAATTAATTTTGGTATATTTTCAATAATGAACCTTTGTAATCGAGCAAAAAAAAAAAAATCCGTCAATATTCCTACAAAATGAAAAAAAAAAATCATTGAAATTAGTTTAGAACTAGCAGCAGTTCTGAAATTAGCAGCGGTGATTTTCCATTATCGTTTGAATTATTTATTGCTTTTCATATTAGTTAATTGCCAATAAACGACTATATAAACAGTTATCCCCCTAATATAGATGTTTTGAAATAATAAACCATTGTCTAATAATCTGCAGTCTTCTTCAGATAGTACAATTGAGTGCGTGAAATCGTATTTTTTTTTGTTAATATAGATTGGATGATTTTTTTTTTTTTTTTTAGTAGGATGATTTAGTACAGAAGCGAACTTTCTAATTATAATTATGCCAAGTAAGCTGTAACGATGTAAAAACGGTTAGTCTTGATTCTTGGGTGAAATTGAGTAGAAGTGGTCCCTCTGATAAAACTTTTCCAAAGCAAATATACGTAATGAAACTTGCCCTTTAACGAACTGCTAGAAATGTAAAAGTCCTTCCGTTAGGCACTTTCTTGTGAGACTTTATCTGCCTAAAGTTGTAAAATAAAGATTTTTCCAATTAAACTTTAATAATGGAACATATAAATCTCGCTAATGATGTACACTTTTGATGATGCCTTCTCGAGAGGCCTAAATCCTGCCGAAAACCTTAATCTTACACAAAACATACTTACTAAAAAATTAACAGCTGATAGAAATACCATTCAACTGCCTAGCAAGCAATGAGCAATTTTTTAATGATGAATAAATGAAATCCAGTTTTGTTTTCCAACATAAATTTTTAAAATTAATTAATCTGTGTAGTTACTTTCCACCACTACTCAAGTATTCTATTAATGAAAATATATATTATATACTGCTCCACAAAAAAAAATTTGGGGAATTATGAAAAATTTATTTTTTAAATAAAAAATAAAAACGATATGGTTTCTATTACTATTAACAATTATTAAGGAGAAGTTTATGAAATAGAAACCTTTGTTTACTTAATGTAAACAAAAACATTTAATAAGGTAATAATCAAGTTACAAATAACAGTTCTTATTGCGATTTATTGGCAAAAATTAGGTTCAAATTTTTTTGTTAAACTTATTAATTATAATTATTATTAAACCTTAAAATGGTTATAACTGCCAAACAAGTGGCCAGAGCCGTTTCTTTAGTCGAAAACGACCATAGTCAGAGAAACGCTGATCGGGAATTAGGATTACCTGACAGCACTGTGCGCAGAGCGTTCCAACACTAGACTCTGCACAAATTCTCCAAATTTCATCAGAACCTTACTCATCATCCTAACCCTCTAGCACAATCCCTATCCAGCACCATTCATCCGTACAATCCTCCTCGAAGATTGAAACGGCAGTGGCCGCGAGACGTATTGTAAACATTTAAATTGGAGTTCTGACACTGGTCAGATCCTCCACTCATGTACGGTATGTTTGTGGCTATTCCGCCCTAGCTCGGCCTCTACTGGATTACACCAGTGATGCGCTGAGTGAGAGGCACTGGGATCTCTTGGATTCGGCTTCTCCCCCCACTTGTGGAGGGAACAGCCGAGTCTAGGGCCCCTTTAGCAGATTGTATATAGTTATGATTATTTGTATGATGTTTATTTATTTGCCAAATTTTTATTTATCTCAATTATAGGTTGTTGTTTTGATATTTTATTTGTTATTATTTTATTGTATATATATATGAATTTATTTATTTTCTTTTTTATGTAATTTGACTATTATTATTATTTTCTGTATATATTGTATGAATGTTGTCTCATATCACTATTATTATTGTTCATTTTGTAACAAATTGTAATATATTTCAATAAAAAAAAAAAAAAAAAAGACTACACACGCAGGCTCGGTTCGGGTCGCCTAAGATCGACACAGCCATGAGATGATAGGTTTATTTTAATAAATACTCTTTGAAATCGCTTTTCAACTGCTACTGAGACTGCTCAAAGACTATGGATGGTTCTTGATGTTTCAATTAGTGCCTATATTGTCAGAAGAAGACTTGCTGAAATAAGTTTACATCCTAGGAGGGTAGCCACAGATCCACAGCCCATTTTAAATCATCAAAGAAGCCATTTAAGAGTTTGCTCGATAGCACATATTGTGGAATGAAAATGAATGGAGGACTGTACTTTTTTCCAATGAGTCACGTTTTTCACTTTATTTTCTAGATGAACGTGCTAGAGTTTACCGAATTTACCGTCAGGTGAGTTCGGGATGAACTTGGCAGACGTGTGAGAAGAAGAATTAGCCCTCCTCAAAACAGGAGCAAAGAACTTCTTTAGTGGCAGCGTGGGAGGGAATCCCGCAAGATGTTGTAGGAAACCTTATTAGAAGTATGCCTAAAAGGCTCCAGGCAGTAATCCAAGCAAGAGGAACCAATACGCGTTATTAAAAGTTGTGTTAAAGAGAGAAAACATTTTTTTTTTTTTTTTTTTTTTGTAATTATAAGTTTTCGATAATTTTCTCTTGTTCCATTTTTTCAAATAAATCCTTATTTTTTTTTTAATCTTGATATTACCTTTAAATCATCCCAAAATAAAATATTTTATAAACTTTCGATTTAATGCCAATTAATTTCACAGGAAATAAAGAAATTATTTTTCAAAGTGAGCCACTTTTTTGTGGAGCAATTTATTACATTAGGGTATATTAAAATTCGAGTATATATGATAAATGTTTCTAGATCATGAACTTGATCTATATGAAATGGTACACAAATATAGATTCAGAAAAGAAAATATAAATAAATAATTGATCACCCGAGTAAGGGTATGTATGTTGGGCGGATGGAGAAGGAAATAAGAAGATTAAATATCACAGAGAAGGAATGCTTAGGTCGGGAGAATTGCAAAATGAAAGTTTCTAAACTGGCCAATCCTGTGCAGGAAAGGAGGAATCCCATTGTAAGAGGATGGACTGAGATGAGAAACGCAAGGCGATCAGAAAGGATGAAGGCGTTTTGAAAAAAAAGAGAGGACTGACATGGTGTTTTGACTGGTCCTATATGGCCTGTTTAAAAATAAAATAAATAAATAAAAAAATAATTTATCACCCGAAATCTTAAGCAAAATTCCTTCGTTACTTTTATAATATCCTTAGCTAATTTTAGATGTGTGTGTGTGTGTGTGTTTATATATATACACACATGATATTATATTACGTATGATTGAAATGGCATCAATATTATACCGAATTTATATAAAAACTGTAGGTGTATAAAGCTACAATAAAATACTACTATAATACTATATTTATTAGGTAAGCGGTTTTATTGAAGTGGAAACTGATCATATTCCTATGATTGCGTTATTATTTTTGAGAACTCAGGTATAAAGCTCGTAAAAACATAAATATAAATTATAATTTAATGTAAAACGCTAACACAATTTACAGAATAAATGCAAATTACTTGTCGATAAAACGAAAATAAACTGGAGAAATGAAAATACTGGGTTAATAATAACTCGGAATTCCCTACCGTTTATGTCGAGCGATAAAAGGACTAAGGCACGCCATTTTGTGCTCAATAAGGAAAAATGGACTAGTTTCAGGAGTATTTCAGGAAACATGTTGCTACAACTGAGACATAATTAATTCTGTTGCCATGTCAAATTTATACAGTAATGATATGCAATTTAGGGAATAAGACCGGTAGTTTAGGTAGGCTGGCACGACTAACAGTTAGGTGTAAGGACCAGGTTTCTGGTTAATTGGCTGGTCCCTTCGAAAATTGAGTCTTTGTTTCCAACTAAACTTTTATCTTCGATATTAAGTTGTAATCATGCTTTCTATATTATCGAATATACATTTTATAAGGAATCGCATTCAAAAGTACCTGTAGAATTAATAACATGTTTATCTCTCTCTATTTATAAAATGATAAGCGAGATTATTGGTTACCGCGACATCCTAAACCACATGACGGATTTTGACTTGGATTGCTCATCTAGAGCGTTCTTTCCTGAGGATCTTTTAAGTACAATACGTTAAAATTTAGAATTTCTTAAGACGGGGAAATAAAATATTACTCCAACTAGACTCAAGGCATAAAAAAATCTTTCCAGCAACATAGGAAGTAGTAAAGACGTATATATACTCTAGAAAAGTGCAAGATGTTATAAAATTTGAAACGCAACAAAAGAAGCCGTACACGTTAATGGAAAGTTGTTATAAGCGTATAAATAAAAAATCTGGTGCGGGCAATACACGACCTTCACCTGCCAGCGACTTTTGAACTAAATTTAAAAACTATTAAATATATTTTAATTTTAAAACTATTTGTTGATTTCAATAAAACGTGCATTCATTTTTGTTGGAAACATGATTTAGATTGAATAATATAACTATTTTAAATTGATCATCTCTAATAAGTTCATTCCTTATTCTTCACTTTATATTACCTTTTACAAAAGTGTGTATCAGATAGTATTTTTTCTAAAATATTTATCTTCCTAACCTTATATTATATATCTATATTACTGTTCTTATTATAAAAAAAAATACATAGACAAATATTTAAGCTCTTTTATCCTTTATTTGGTCATCAAGTTCGTCCAACTTCTATATTTAGCCGTCCTTCATCAATGTCATTAAGAAGATATGGTTAATGTTCTGGAATGTACAAAATTAAAGGTACTTTAGAGGAAGAAAATTCAAAATATCGGCATTTAAGCTCTGACATACTATTTCAATCAGAATGAGACCTACATGATACAAAAGGCCATTAAATTTTACATCGATACAGCGAGTTTAATCAAAATCGTTAGAGCTGTTTTTGGGAAAATCGTAAAAAGGTGCAAAATGCGTAGTATAAAGTGGCTCTACTGGTTACCCCATTTAGATGAAAAGGTTGCTGTAACATCTCGGGCGTATAGTTGTCTTAAATATAAAATTTCACTTTCGTACGACTTTTCGTTTTTGCGCTTCTTACCAAACACTCACACACAGACCTTTTTTTGGGACTTGGTCATTTGGACTCAGGGGACTCTAAAACGTGTATTTCCGTCGAAAACAGGAATTCAGAAATTTTCATGATCGCAATACTTTCCCTTACTATATATTTTCTATATAGTTAAGTAAAAGTATTAAAAACGTCTTTAATTTATCCATAAAATGATGTTGAGATTTTTGGTTTTTCGCTAACTCCTAAATTTAGAATTGTATACGGTTTTCGATAGTTTTCATACATGTATCACTTTAAAATAAAAAGACAATAAAATAAACCAATTTTGAAATAGCGTTATAAAATAAAAAATATTTTCTTGCTAAGTGCACTTTTCATTATGAGGACCTTATAATAAAGAGATGAACTCTAATTCGGTGAAATATTGTTTTTTTTAGACAACAAAATCAAACTGCGCCCTTGCTTAGCAGTTTGCAAGTTAATCTCTAGTTTAATATAAAAAGCAATAACACCTAACCAAGTTAAACCCAATATGATCTATTTCGATCGGCTAATTGTTTACACCCTCGAAAAGCCCGATATTGATAAGGCGTTTCCTCAGCATCCCCGAATACAACGGCGCTGATTCAGAAACCAGTTTGGGCGGTTTGGATTTTATACAAAAGCGGTACCAATGAATGTATCTCCTCCTCCCCTCACTGGTTAGAATATGTTTCTATTCTAAAGGCTTGACCGCCCTGTTTAGCTTGATTGGAGATAAATTAACATGAATAGGGTACAACATCTAGGTGTATCCTATTTACATACTAATTTCTACTTTACATTTAACATTTAAATGACCTTTCCATAGACTTTGTACTGACAGTGATAATTTAATAGTGGATGAGCTATTCCTGAACTGACATCGATGAATACTGTTACATGTGGCTACTAATTAGAACACATATTTTTTAAGTGTTTGTTTGTTTATTTATTTAACGTCACTTTATGCTACTATGGCTAATCGGACGATGATACAGCGGGAGTCCTAAATTTTGTCTATCCAGGTTTTATTAGGATAGGGATCTTTAACGAGTACCTGACATCGCACAGGCTTGGGACCACCTTTTAACGTGCCCTCCGAAGAGCGGCATAACTAAGGACTTTTTACTTCCATTAAAAAATCCTAGGACAACTTAAGGGTTTGAACCTATGACCTTTGGCATAGGAGGTTGTTATGCTAACCACCCAGCTACAAGTGATTCCTATTAAGTGTTTAATATATCAATAATACATTTTGAATTAGTACTTGGTTTGATTCAATAATTAAGGATGAGTAATATAAAACATGGTGTCAGATTTTTACGGACTGTCACGTTCCATAATTCTGTAATATTGGAATCGTATACTGTACGTCCAAATTAAAAAAAAAAAAAAAAAAAAAATGGTTTGAATTAACCAGCGCTCCGTAAAAATCACCATTCGAAAGGACTACTAGGAACCTTTTCAATAACATCCGAAAGGAAGTTTAATCTCTTGTGTAAACCAATTAAGTGGTTTTCGGAAATCCATTTTCTAAAAACGAAAGGCAGAGCTTAGTAAGGATTTAACAACACCCCTCAATGCTTGGGCCAATCCATAAGATACTCTCTCTTTGAGATAATTTTACCAATAAAAAGTAAGTAATGACCCTTCCAATGGACATATGTAGAATCCAAAGAGTTAGATGCTTCAGGATCGGGGAGAATACTCTGACATACATAGGAATATCCCGGGTTAGATAGGCCTTCCACCAGCCATGACAACCGGGTCATTCCATGCGAAAATCATCCGGAAATATTACGATCGTAGATATTCATAAACACTATCACGGTGTATTCTTTCATATAGTTAGGATAATGCAAACATTTTTACTTTCACTTACTATATAGAGTAAGGGAAAGTATTGCGATCGTGAAAATTTTCAAATTCCAGTTTTCAACGGAAATACACGTTTTAGGGTCTCCTGAGTCCAAATAACCAAGTCTCGCAAAAAGGTCTGTGTGTGGTAACTCCCGGGCGGAAACGGTAAGTCCTATGAAACTGAAATTTCATATTTAAGACAACTATACGCCCGAGACGAGACAAAAATTTTTTCATCAAAATGAGCTTACCAGAAGAGGCACTTTATACCACGCATTTTGCACCTTTTTTCGATTTTCTCAAAAACAGTTCCGACGATTTTGATTAAACTCGCTATATCGATGTAAAATTTAATGGGCTTTTATATCATATAGGCTTTATTCTGATTAAAATGGTCTGACAGGGCTTAAATGCCTATATTTTAAATTTTCTTCCTCTAAAGTACCTTTAATTTTGTAGATTAAATAAAAATAACTATATTATCTTGTTAACGCTGATGAAAAACAGATAAATGTATAAATTGAATAAATTTGATACCCAACTAAAGGAGAAAACAGAAAAAATATTTTTTTAAAGCAATTTTTCGTTTTTGAACAAAAGAGCAGTAATATACCTATATGATATACCGTTGGAAAGCTAAAGATTTTAGAAAAAATATTATCTCATACACAAGCTTTTAAAAGTTAATATAGAGTGTATATATAGAATAGAGTAGAATATATAGAGAGTATTTATTGAAACACATGTTTCTATATAAATTCAATTTAATTAATTCCTTAATAGTTTCAAATTCTTTCATTGATTTTAAAAATGGGGGTAAGTGAATGTCGTGTGTTGCCCGCACTGGATTTTTATTATATTTTTTGGATGATATTATGATAGGATGATATTATATTTTTATTTCTATCTTTGCTAATTTTCAAGTTAGAGCCACCCAAACTTTGGCTTTTTCATACATCGTTCCAAATTTCATGAATATCTGAAATCCTATAATTTCTGAAAGATTTTGCATGGGATCAACCCATCTATATTTTATCAAGACTCTTAGCTATGTTTCATATAATAAGTAATAACACTGTATAAAGTCTAATATTAATTAATCGAATTCGATTTGTTTTACGATCGCAATACTTTCCCTTACTATTTATTCCATATATAGGTAATTGAAAGTAAAAATTAACATTATTAAGTAATTTCCTATTATTTAAGTAATTAACAATATTTTTATAGTCGCCTAAAATAAAATATGAAAAGATAAAATAAATAATCTGGTGTGGGCGATTACAGAATTTTCAAATACAGTTAGAGATAAAAATGAATGAAAGCATTAAAGAATTAATTAAATTAAATTTCTATAGAAACGTGTGTAGATTAAAAAATCTATTATATTATTATCTAAAATAATCAGTTAGTTTTATCGGCTTTTCACCACTCTTTATTAACTTTCATAAGCTTTTGTATGAGATAATATTTTGTCTAAAATCTCTGGCTTTCCAACGGTATATAAAACCTGTATATGACTCTTCTTATGTTCAAAGACAAAAAAAATATTAAAAAAATATTTTTTTCAGTTTTCTCCTTTAGTTGCTTACAAAATTTGCTCAACTTGCATATATAGCTGTTAATTATCTATGCTAACAAGATAATATAGTTATTTTTATAGCATCTACAGAATTAAAGGTACTTTAGAGGAAGAAAATATATATTGAATATTATATTAAAAAATAGGCATTTAAGAGCCCTGCCATTCTATTTCAATCAGAATTAAACCTAAATGATAATAAAGCCTATTAAATTTTACATCGATATAGAGAGTAATCAAAATCGTTGGAGCCGTTTTTGTGAAAAATCGTAAAAAGGTGCAAAATGCATGGTATAAAGTACATCTTCCGGTCAGCTTATTTTGATGAAAGGTATTTTTGTAACATATCGGGCGTATAGTTGTCTTAAATATGAAATTTCAGTTTTATAGGACTTGTCGTTTTCGCCCGGGAGTTACTACACACACACACACAGACCTTTTTTCAGGACTTGCTTATTTGGACTCGGGGAAACCTCAAAAGTGTATTTCCGCTGAAAACTGGAATTCGAACATTTTCACGATCGCAATACTTTTCACTACTATATATAGTAAGTGAAAGTAAATAGTACAACAATAAAAGAAAAAATATTAAAATATTGATAATAACAATTAAAACAATAAAAACACTCTATCACACTTACAATTATACAATTAACCTCACTGACCAACTCTCTAAAACCAAGAAACAATATTAAACTGCTTTGTTTTTTAAATATCTTAGTTCGTCCTCCATTTTTTCTCAAGTTGAAAAAAAATGGGAGTATTAATATTTTTCACAAACGGGTAACAAGGAATTCATTTTACAGTGTAATTGTTTCTTCAGAAATATTTTAGCCTCGTCAGTACAAATAATCAAATTTTAAGCTAGTGTGAACACAGTATATTAAAATATACTACACCGAATAAGAGAAGAAGCTTGAATAAAATCATCCACAAGGTCACTGAGTGCGACTCACACTCCGGATTGTTTAATTTTCTACCTCGTTCCATCTTACGGAGGTTCCTTCGCAGCCTCAATTACTCCTTGCCCTAAATTTCTCCGCTCCTCTACAATGTCTCTTTATCTTGTTACTGTGAAACCCCTTTCAATTTCTCTCCTTAATGCATCACTAACAATCTCCAATTTCAAATCCTCTTTTAAATTTAGGTGACCAAGAAGCTCATCGTTCTAAGAAGTCCAACGTTTCTTCAGTTTTTCTGTTTTAAGAATCTCTTTAGCTCCAGGGGAAATAAATTTAGATTGTGTACATTGATCAGCTTCAGGAAGTAAAGAAGGGTCGTAACTATAAAACGACAGGCCCATCAATTTATATTCAGCCTATATACTTTTTTATTTGATAAATAAAATTTTATTACTCATATTATTTTGTTTCAATATTGGGCGTAGCAGTTGTTCTTTTTTACGAATAGCGGAAGAAACAGTGTAATAGGCATGTTCATAAATTGTTATTGGCCGAAACAATACCAATAATAAAATGCCTGGTTTTTCAGATATTGCACTGATCCTGCAAATTAAATTGCTTGATTGATTTCTTGGTTTGAGTAGAAATATATTTATTTGTTAGCTACCGGTAGGAGAGGGATTGTTTCGACAACTAGTTCTGTGCTAAGATTTAAAAATGGTATCAATCACTTTTTCTAGAAATGTGTTTTTCACAGTGTTAAAATGAGATGTAAAAAGGATAAAGATATTATAAAAATATAATTGTTGTACAGATACTTTAAAAAAGCCGAAACGTTGTAAAGTGTGAAAGTGAAATAAATCAATCAACTTCGTTTGGGAACGGCCAAATATATATCTTATAAAGAAATTGTTATTAGATGACATATTGTTACTACTATTTAACTTAAAACAAATTGATGAAAATTGTACAGGTTTACAATTAGACATCCAGATCGCTAAAAGTCCCCATACTATATTATTTCATGCTTGTGTAAGTAATAGCGATGAATTATTATAGTTTTATCGAATAAGAAGGAACTAGTCACTTGTCCAGATGATTTATTTATTAATGTTTAAAAAAATATGTTTTAATGCGTGGTAAATGCGTGTTTCTCTAAAACCAAGAGATTTCGTTGAATTCTGACTTACGAAACTTTTAACGAGTAAGCCTTCCTACGCAGTATGAGGACCAACAAGTTCTATTTAAGGGCGCTATTTCGTTCCAATATTAAGCTTTAATAAAGCCAGAAACGAGTTTATTAAAAGGCTGTCGACTATTTCAACAGCTCCCTATCCGCCTGAAGTGCCCAAGCATCAAGCCCCTTTTCATAATGAAAAAAACTAAATTTAAAGAAACATTATTAAGTCAATAAATTGTTTGCATTAATTATCCCCGTAATGAGATAAGATTAAACACGTCATCTAAGTTGTAAACTTATGTATATAAAGTTTATTTTGATAATAAAATGATTTTTCATCTAACGCGATTAGACGATTTAGAAGGGAGACGTCAGCAAGATTTTTCGATATATTAGTATAACCTTGGACTATTATCACAATAACAAATAATTTTAAAAACCTGTACCTCTACAACCAATGAAGTTACTTGGCCCCAATAAACTATTATTGTTCGTACTTTTTGTAGGACAACGGTCGTGCAAGGAGGTGATTGATCAGGTTTTTCAAGAGGATCAGTGACCGAGAACTCGTGGCCCACTTCTTTCCTTAAAATTTTAGGCACCCACTTAATAGAGGCTGGGTGTGTCCCAGAAGGATCTTTTTAACCTAGAGTCGCTTCACGCCTGACTTGAAAGAATAAATAGTTCTGCCACGCTGGGGTTCGAGAGCCTGAGACGGTAGACTTGTACTGTATCCAGTAGACCACGCCGAATTCAATATAGTTACCACAACCCTCAGATTCTGTAATGTCACGACATTAAAACCTTATAATCATCATCTTAACCATTTCCTCTTCTACCGCTGTTTGGTTTAAGGGTCTTGCTTGTTGAGTCTGTCTCTTTCTGTGCTAACTCCATTCTCCTATTCCAGTCTATTCCGCGTCTTCTGCATGCTTCCTTTGCACCGTCCTTCCAGGAGAGGCGAGGCCTTCTTCTGGATCTTTTCCTTCCGTGCCGGTCTCGTAAGTCTTCCTGGCACTTCTCTCCGGATCCATCCTAAGAAGAACCACCTCAGTTTGTGTTCTACTAGTACGGTCTCCGCCGATTTGACTTCAAGGTTAGAGTGAATAGTGGCGTTCCGTATCCTACCTCTCCGTGTCTTGTTCTCTATTTTTCGAAAGATACCTCATTTCGATGGCCTGTATCTGGCTCCCATGTTTTGAGGTGAGAGTTCACGATTCTGAGGAGTACGATAAGATAGGAAGGAATGCCGATTTATATACGGCTAATTTGGTCGGCATCGACACCTCTCTTCTCTTCAGAAAACCCCGCCTGATCATACAGAACATCCTCCCTACCGTTCCGATTATTTGGACCACTTCCTCGTCTATATAGCCATTCTTATTGAGATGAGCTTCCAGATATTTGAAATTTTCAACCTGCTCTAATCTTTGTCCTCCAACCCTCAGTATCCTCATTATCCTTCGGTTTTTTTTTCCAATTCCCATGCATTGATTTATTTGGTTTAGTCTCCCCCGGATTATTCTTCATATTTATTGTGGATAATTCCTCTTGGGGGGCATTTATGGTTTGTTGGAACCTTATAATCAATCCTTGATATAACATTAATTTTAATAATGTTACCACACGTTTACAGATCCTTAAAAAACAACTATACTTATTTTTGAATTATTCTTATTGACTAATTCAAATGGATGCATGTGGAATTAAATCTATTTCAATTTTAAGTAGTTTGGTTATAGAGTTGTAACAAACCACCGCCATAATGTAGATGATTTGATTTACCTAATGGCATCATATAAAAACCGTATAAAACATAAGGCATTTACATAACATTAGCAATCATTTGGAAATAATAAAAAGCTGCAGTAATATCATTTTATTGATGAATTATATTATATATTTAAGTATTACTAAATTTTAAATAGGTTTTTTACATTTTGAAGCACACTTATTTATTTTCCCTTTTAAATACCGATATTAATATAGTTGGAAGTTGTATCATCAGTTATGGAATAATATGACGATGGGTAAAGATAAAGATGGAATAACTCCTTTTGCCTCGAAAAATATTTATACCTAAAACTACCATCGATAACCCTAAAACAAAGGGCTTAGCCAGTACTGACAAAGGACACACACTTATACTAAAAGGCAGCTATACACGGTGAGAATTAGGATTTGTGAAGGTGAGGTAAAATTCGTGATTCGTAGGTGAAAGTGAATATCACATAGTTTCAACATATTATAATAAATATTCAACTAACGAATTTTCTATATTACTTCATCATTTTATTTTGTATTTTTACTTTTTATTATAAATAATGTTTTATTTCCTAAAATCGAGTTTCTACATTAAAAAACATGTTTTCATGACGTGTATATTACACTTGTTTGTTTTAATATAACTTTATCATTCAGTGTTTTTAAAAAAAAATAATATGTAGTGATATTATAGGATTTTTTTAATAGTAATATTTGATGTTATTATCCAAATTAATTTTGTTTTAAATAAGTCTTTTTTCTCTCCTGCTACTTTTGTGAACACATACAATACTTGCTTTCACCTCACCTACACATACCCTAATTCTCACCGTGTATCACTGCCTTAAGACACAGTACCCACCACCTGCAAGCGCCTTGCTGTGACCTCCCATTCCGCCTCCTCATCCCCCTACAATCCCTTGCTATATCTAAGCAGTATGTAACATTGCTTTTGTCAAACTCATAGAAGGAGACCTCGGATACTTGTAGTCACCCAAACCCCTGAGCACAATTTATCATTATATTCAGATAATGTATTATTTTCTTTTAATAAAAGCACTATCTAAATATATTCACTGTGGATGATTCATTAACTATCGAAGTTGAGTATTTTAAACATGCTTGTACATAGGTTTTATAAAATATATTGGTGGGAAGTTCCAACTTAATTAGGTAAGTTGCTTTTGTCTTTTGCTTCACTCTGTTCATAAAGATTAGTGAGTTAACGACAAAGTAAGGATACCTCTACGGACCTGAAACTACCGTTCGAAAGTGCCACTGAGCACGATAGGAATAAGAAAGATAAAGCCCACGCAACATCTAAACGATAATGAACAAATGGCAAGCTAATTCAATCTAATTTAATTTAATTTGGGTTAATTTTGGTTGAACTACAATAGAGCCAAGATTAGGTGGTGGTATAAAACGTTTGAGGAGAACGCTCATAGCGAAAATATTTTATCTCAATATTAGCATAAATTGTGATAAGGAAAAAAAAAATATAGACTATTTTATTTTCGTTCAGCGTACCAACGTGTGTATAATATCTAACATGCAGTTAATACCTACGCACGCTAATGCTCTCTAAAGTCAGAAGAATAAACAGAAAAAACGGTTAACAAACAATATTGGTCAAAAATGTGTTATTATTATATTTTTCAATTTAAGTATTATTTAAAAATGTCTTTAAATATTTGATACACATACACTCTCTTACTTCCCTATGTGCCAAGGGAAGTCGAATTCCCTATGAAAGAAAAATTACTAGATATGTTTTATATAGATAACGATCTATAGTTGCTTAGGGACGTAAAAAGAATGAGAATTCAGCGAGAAAAACGTAGATTAAAAAAGAATAAGGGACAGAACTAGAGACTTGTTTGTTTTATTTAAAAAACATAAATCTCCTTCAAAAACGCATTTAAATATTGCTGTTCATTCTAAAAAGTAATATATCCACTTTAGACAATTTTACAGGAAACGCGAATTGGCTAATAATATAGATAATATACATGAAAAGACGTGAAGAGAATATGCCATTAGCAACACTCCACTAGGTAATCTACACTAGAAGGTCTCGAGGCTTTTCAGACGCCTCGGAGGATTGTCAGGAATGGAAGAGGAAACAAGGATTGAAACCAGTGGGTTAATGTGGGAGTGGAGTTTGTCATGGAAGGAATGATACCTCGTACGGGCTTTAAAATCTAAAGTTGATTTTTTACTGTATTACCAACTTATTTTTAAAAATTATTTACTTTTTAACAATATAATATGGATATAGTACTTTTTGGAATAAAATGTGGATGTAGTACGTTTTGGAAAGAATTGAAAGGGATATAATACTTTTAGAAGAATATAGCTCGCGATTAGTTGGCAGTCATCATAACATTCCTCATATAACATTACCGATAACTAACATCATTATAATGTTAATTTCTATGTTATGTATATTTACTTATTCTCTATTTGAGAAATATCTTTCCTTGTTAGTTAATTATATTTCATTAACTATTAATCATCTTAAAAGCGAACATCCAAAGGAGCTTATTTATTGAAGGCACTTTAATATGAGAGTATGTAATTATAAAGTTTGTTTTGAACTTGTATTCACTAATCATGTGAATTATGTATTAAATCTGTTCAGGAAAATTTTACAGTAGGCGCGAAAATCTCTCATTACTTTATTATTAAAACAAATTATTTCATTATTTTAAAAATAAAAACCAAAATTAAACTTTTAACGTATTAATAACACTATTTTGTAGTGAAATGAATTTTTTTAGTATGATAAGGAACAAAACTGAGTTTGTAATTGCATTTCTAATTCACGTCTTTTAAGGATTTGAGTGTTCATTGTATAAAATAAAATACAATATTTAGAAAAAACTAAATGATGAGAATACAAATATGTCAAAACATCAATTTCGTAAAAAAATGTCTTTTAGTACATTTTGGAAATCAACGTCTCAATTTATTTCAACAATGATTTTACCGCCATGTGAAGAATGAAAATTTTTAAATATTCTTTAATAGATTGTGTTATTGAATATTTTTGTATGATCAAATCAGATATTGTATAAGATCGTTGACTGCGCAATCTTCTTTATGAATATTTATAATATAATATTCTATAATAAATATAATATAAAATAAAATATTATATTATAAAAGCTTCTTCGGAAATGAAGGTATATAGGATTAAAACCTTTAACACACGACTTTCACTTACCTCCATTTTTAAAATCAATGAAAGAATTTCCAAATACAGTTTGAGACAAAAATACGAGAAACTTTAAAGAATTGATTAAATTGAATTTATATAGAAACATGTGTTTTATTAAAAAATCTATTATATTATTATCTAAAATAATCAGTTAGTTTTATCTTCTTTTCATCACTCTCTTTTAACTTTTAAAAGCTTGAGTATAAGATAATATTTTTTCTAAAATCATTAGCTTTCCAACGGTATATCATACATGTATATTACTGCTCTTATGTTCAAAAACAAAAAATTGCATTAAAAAAATATTTGTTCGGTTTTCTCCTTTAGTTTGGTATCGAATTCATTCAATTTATATATTTACCTGTTTTTCATCAGTGGTAACAAGATAATATAGTTTTTTTTTATAGAATCGACAAAATTAAAGGTACTTTAGAGACAGAAAATTTAAAATATCGGCATTTAAGCTCTGTCAGACCATTTTAATCCAAATGAAACCTAAATGATATTAAAGCCCATTAAATTTGTCACCGATGTAGTGAGTTAGATCAAAATCGTTGGAACCGTTTTAGAGAAAATCGAAAAAAGGTGCAAAATGCATGGTATAAAGTGGCTCTTCTGGTAAGCTGATTATGATGAAAAAGATTTCGTAACGTCTCGGGCGAAGAGTTGTCCTAAATGTGATATTTCAGTTTCATAGAACTCACCGTTTCCGCCCGGGAGTTACCACACACACACACACACACACGCACACACACACACACACACAGAACTTTTTGCGGGACTTGGTTATTTGGACTCAGGGGACCCTAAAATGTGTATTTCCGTTGAAAACTGGAATTCGAAAATTTTCACGATCGCAATACTTTCCCTTACTATATATAGTAAGTGAAAGTTAAAACAACAATAAATATGAAAAGACGATTACTATTTCCACGGTATGTATTGATTAGCTTTGTATAGTAAATCCACATTGATAAATTTAAATAAAATATTGCTATGTACACAAATTATGATATAGTCAGTACGTGCAGAATTATGTATAAAATTCATGCAAAAAAAAATTAATATATTAATGACTGACCTGTCAACCGATATGGCGACTAGCGTGAAGACAGACGCAGCCACCGTGACGTTTGCAACAAAGTTGTTGACTGTGCAATAGAAAGGTCCGAACGGCCAATGAGAATCCAGCATGAAGATGAAGTTGAAGATGCAGTTGAGGAGCGACATGAGAAGGTCCGACAGGCTCAGGTTCACCAAGAAGTAGTTGGTCACAGTCCTCATCCTTCTGTGAGCTAAAACAAGAATAAAAACTTAGGATTAGAAGCTTTGCGAAATGCCTAATTAATATATGTTTTAAAAATAATTGGAGCCAAATAGGATTTGTTAGAGAATCTTGAGGGTAATTTGTAATATAAATAAATATTATTGGAATCATGAGATAAGATGTTTATTTGAAAGAGTATTTTATAATTATAAAAGTATATTTTAATAAACAGATACATAACGAATACGGCTGTTAAACATGAGTCCGAATTATTTAACCCTAAAATCCGATCAGAAATAGTTCATAAATAAAGAAGTGGCATGGTTAGTGGATAGAACACTAGGCTACTGTTTTCCGGGGCCTAGGGTCGAATTCCGGCTGTGGCTAGATAATGTTTGAATATTTTAACCTATGGTTAAGGAGACGCTCAAGGGGCATATTCGGCCTGTTTACCAGATTATACGGAGGTTGGCCTAGAAAAGGTACGGATCTATGTACTGAACCCACTTCTAGGGTCGTATAGGTGTAAATAATTATTTCATATTTATGGACATATTTTCAATTATTTAAAGATTTTGTGTTGTATAGTTGTAGGTAATTATATATTTAATTTAATTTATTCTTTGATGTGATAAAATCTGTTTAAAACAAAATTATTAGCGTTGAAGATTGAATTATTGACTGGGTAGTTCTTCACAAGACATTATCAAGCCCATAATTGTAAAATAGTCCATCTACGTATTTATCATAAGTACATTTATAAATATCAATAAAAAATAAATAAAAATACCAACTTACAAAATAAATTACAATATATAACTTTAAAGATGGAGTCTTAATTGCATGTCCATATAGTTAAAAGGGATTCCAATCTTCAATCCAAAATTGGCAGTACTTTCCGAAAATAAATTGATATAGTACATTTTACCAGAAGAATATCAAGATTTGAAGGATAATGCTGTATCATTAGCCCAAGCAGTTATGAAAAATGCAGTTTCAGCAATTAGACCAATAGGTGGATACCGAAAGGTAGGTGTTAGGTTAGGTCCTAATATAAAACATAAATATTTTGATAATGAGGAGAATGTGTGTTTCAAAAATAATCCTTTATTTTATTAATAATCCACGGTATTTTCCCTTCGGAAACCTACCAGTTGTCCCCTTGTTTCTATTGCGAAAAAAGATTTAGTCAGATATAAGCAGAAGCACAATTAAAATCTTTGACATGAATAAAAGCTTTGAGGTTTGATAAAAACAGAAGAGATTACGAATTAAAAATAGAAGACTAGTCTGTGTAGAAAACGGAAATAAAATGAATAGAAGATAGTTGTATAGACTTAGAGCGGGCCCATTCAAGATTTTAAAGAGCATCTCATCGCTAAATATATGAACTTGATTGTTGAGAAAGGAAAATAGCATCAAGTTTATTTCACAGCAACAAGTTGTCTCTTTATCCTAGTGAAAAAGTGACTAAACGGGGGGAAGATGTAAATAATTATTTCATATTTATGAACATATGTTAAATCGTTTAATTGTTTAAAGATTTTTTGTTGTGCAGTTGTAGGTTATTAACATGTAATTTAACTATTCAGATTTTTCCTACTGTTCAAAAGTAACATAGGCTACAATTACCACCAACCCCTACTGTAAATATAACGTAAAAGTAACATGTAATTGGTGCAATTACCACAACGTGTATAGAGTTTGAGGCATGTGGCCGTTTGTAAAAAAATATTGAAAAATAAAAATCTAAAAAAAAAAATTGTTTTTTCTTTTATGTTTCCAATATACAAGATATATACTAGAGTTAATAAAATTGAGTTCAAACACAACTTTAATCTGGATATCAGGAAAAAAAGTCGAAGAAAAACAACACTAAAACAAAAATTATGAATTAATGATAAAAATGAGCAATATTCAGTTAATAATGTATATTTCGTTCTCTTATGAATATTAAGCGAGAGATGCTTTATTGTACACAATACCCTTTTATTAATGGGTTCTCAGATTCTATTGTTTTACTGAAGTATGTTCAAGTTTGTGATAAGATAAATTACTGTTTCGTCGAAAGTTGGAAATCTTGCATGGTAGTTCTTTGGCATGAATGAGATAGTTGTTTATGAATTTCATTTTATCCTTCTCTGAACTTTTTTTTTTTTTAATACATTGTTATTTAACCATTAATTACTTTCACTTACTATATATAATAAGGGGAAGTATTGCGATCGTGAAAATTTCGAATTCCAGTTTTCAACGGAAATACACGTTTTAGGGTCCCCTGAGTCCAAATAACCAAGTCCTGTAAAAAGGTCTGTGTGTGTGTGTGTGGTAACTCTCGGGCGAAAACGGTAAGTCCTATGAAACTGAAATTTCATATTTAAGACGAATATACGCCCGACACGGTACAAAACCTTTTTCATTAAAATGAACTTACCAGAAGAGCCACTTTATTCCATGCATTTTGCACCTTTTTTAGATTTTCCCAAAAACGGCTCTAACGATTTTGCTTAAACTCGCTATATCGATGTAAAATTTAATAGGCTTTAATATCATGTAGGTTTCATTCTGATAAAAATGGTCTGACAGGGCTTAATGCCGGTATTTTAAATTTTTATCTGGATCGAATTTACTTGAGTGTCGTTGTTTAGAGCTTCATAAACCTTAAACAATTAACCATCAAATTTATAAACAATTTGAATGCACAGAAACTTTAATTATTAAAATTATTATGTGAAAAGTTTATCACGAAATAAAACAGAACAATATGAGAGAATGAGTAGAAATTTTACTACCAAATATGTTGCCATTTTTACCCTGTTTTTTGAACATTCCTGCAAAAAAAATAGGCTGAAAAACAAATAGTTTATTGTCGTGAGTCTACCTCGCTTGAGACAGAGCAATTAGTTTAATTACTCAATTTTATAATAAAACATTTCATGAAAAAAAAACAATAATGAAGATAAAGATTATTCTTATGGTATTTTAGTATATGAAAGCATTGAGGCGAAGGATCCTTTGTCTGAAGGTCAAGAGCTTAGGAGCTGGAAGCCATTATAGATTTTATAGCTATTTTTTATGAGGACCATTAAATGACATATAAAATGCATTACATTTTTGGCTCAGTACATGTATAATGCGGAACATAATAAATCATTAGATAGTGTAATTAGATCTGTGATTCGTGTATCAATTAATTAATTTTAGGAACTTGAAGACTACTAGGATATATGTAAACATTATATATGCAGATGATATTGTGCTGATAGCTTACTCTGTGGATGTCTTCAGGCATCCTTGGATGAATGGAATGAGGAACTAAAGATTTGAAGGCTTACAAATAAACCCGGACAAAAGAAAAGTTATGTGTTTTGGAACAGAATGCGCGGAGCCTAGGATTTTGTGTAATGATCAAGTGAACACACCAATTGAGAAGACAAGACAGCGATAGAGGCTAGTGGGCTTGATGGACTGAGACTCCAAACTTGACGAAACAAAGGAGTTAGAGGAAGAAGAAGAAGAAAACCACAAGGGATATTATGGACTTACTAACATAAAATAAATATATTTATTTATTTTAGGCGCTTGATACATGTTTTGTTTATTTATTCGTTAACTACATTTATTTGTATTTATTTTGTTTACAAATTTTGTTATTGTATACGTTTATTTATTTTGATTTTATTTTATATAATTTGACTTTCCTTTTGTTTATATTGTAAATATTGTATGAATGAGATCCTGTAGCACTATTATTATTGTCTATTATGACAAATTGTAATATATATGAATAAATAAAAAAAAATAAAAAAAATTAGGCGCTACAGTCCCACAAGAGCCTGGGCTTATCTTATGACTTTTCTTCACATTCGCTTGTCAAGGTGCAGGCACCTAAGGCGAGGTCTTCCTCTGCAACATCTTCTTTCTGGTCGGTCCTCAAGAAGGCGCTTGTAGATAGATTCTCCAAGAGAGTACTTGCTACATGGCTTAGCTATCGGATCTGGTTTACTCTTACGTTGCACATTGGTTCCAAATGCACTTTTTCGGGACGAAAGTTTGTACAGATCGTTTTATTCAAGATATATCAGCAATTTTAACGTCATTTCGTTCCTCAGAATTTCACTTTCTATGGTATGATTGGCATATTTTTAGCTCAGTTTTATAACTTACAAATATATAGGTTTTCCGATAATTTCAGAGAAATGTCCCTGTAACTAATTACTCTTATATATATATATATATATATATATATATATATATATATATATATATATATATATATATATATATCTATATTTCCTGCATTTAACTTTTTTTACAATCATTATTAGATAAGTTTAAGAAAACTCTGGGTTTCATATAACAACTTGGTGAGTTTTGAAGAATTTTCGAAATATTTCATAAAAATTAAACTTATTTTATGTATATTAATATATACAAAAAATAATGAAGTGCGAATTGCTTTCAAAATTTTAGTTCAGTTTTTAGTTTTTACTGACGAAATTTCGAAACCGTTTTACGGTAAATGACGTTAAACTGGTTGATATATCTTAAATAAAACGACCAGTACAGACTTTTGTCCCGAAATAGTGCGTTTGCGTTTCTGTTTCTCCAGCGCACCTCTTAATATGTACGGAGTCAAGTTGCGCATGTTCTGATGTTTTGGAAATGACCCAAGTCTATGAACAGTACGTAACAACTGATCTCACTATTTTTTCGTAGATCATAGTCCATTCTATGATACAGCACTCTTTAATTTAACACCCTTCGCATGGCAAAGCATTATTTAGCAATTTAAAATATAAGAAATGAACAATTACCATTCAAATTATGTTGAATGCATTATCTTATTGTCTTCAGGGATTAAAATATACTTGTAATTCTTATTATTTATTCCTAAATGTATAGTGTAACTCTAACAACGTATTTTTTTAATAGGAGAGTAAAGCCTGAATGTAGATATTGAACAAAGAAAGGCGTTTTCCTTTATATCATTGAGGGCAACGTCATTTCATTCTAAAGTTTGGAAGAATGTACGAAACATATGGAGACACAGGAATTCATACTGCCACCCTATATGAAGTCTTAAATAACTGGAAAGTCTCTCTTATACGTATCCATAGAGCCTTTATACTGACTTCTATATAGAATAAGCGAAGAGATCTTAAAATGAAAATGCGCATTCCTTTATTTTATTTCGTAAAGTAAGAATGACAAACTGTTTTCCCCTTTCGATTTCCACTGTTTATCTCAGTAAAAAAAAAAAAAAAATCAATAGTGTCTGATGTATTCTTATGAAAATCTTATTATATAAGCATTATATATTTGTAGTTTGCCAAAGAAAAATGTATTATTTTTTCTGTAAGAAAGAGCCTAGGCCCTAAGACTATAAAACTCTTTGTCCCTCTCTCTCTCTCTCTCTCTCTCTCTCTATATATATATATATATATATATAGTCAAATTAAACTTTTTCTAAATCAAATTCAATCATTTAAATTTCAAATTTAACCTTTTTCGGCTTCAATAAATTAGTGAAAATCAAGGAAGTATAACTGTATGCTTTTAAATAAAACTTATGTTTTTATGGTTAATTTAATTATCAATTATGTTTTTAACCAATGTGGCGTATTAATGTTCCAAGAAGTCCTTTTCCATAAAATCACACAATTTTTATACTAAGAATCATTATTTTTTTTTTTTTTTTTTTTTTAAGTAATAACAATTTTTATTGAGAAAATTTTACAATCTGTCCCAATTTGGACATTAATAGTATTGCTGAATGATATCAAACATACTACATTCATACAATATTTACACAACATAAAATTACAATAAAATATATACACAATAATGAATCAATACAAAAGTCAATAATTCACTTATACCTATATACACATACACACACTCATACATACATCACATTGAGTGGAGAATCTAGCCAGTGCTAGAACTCCAATATATTTACAAAAGGTCGCGGGGCCACTGCCGTTTCAACCTTCTAGGTGGGTTGTATGGATGAGTGGAGCTGGATAGGGATTGAGCTAAAGGATTAGGATGATGAATGAGGTTCTGGTGGAATTTGGAAAATTTGGATGGAATTAGGTCTGAAATAAATGGAACATTAAGGTCGTGGTGCAAGGTATAATTGGAGACATAATAAGGAGCATTTACTATTGTACGGAGGACTTTGGATTGAAAGGATTGAATGCGTTTGATGTTAGAACGTTTAGCTGTCCCCCACAGTTCAAGTCCGTAGGTCCAGATGGGCTTCAGTATTGTCTTGTAGATTAATAATTTGTTGTCAACTGTAAGTTCAGATTTTCTGTTGAGTAGTCGGTATAACTGTCCGAATCGTCGGTTGAGTTCTTGTCTTTTAAGTCTTGTATGTGGGTTCCAAGTCAATCTTTTGTCTAACAGTAAGCCAAGATACCGGACTGTATCTGAGAGAGGAATCGGTAATGAGTTGAAATAAACTGGCGGACAGGATTTTCGTCTAAGAGTAAAGGTTATGTGTTTACATTTGGCTTCGTTCACCTTTACACGCCAGTTATTACACCAGTGTTCGATAAGGAAAAGGTGTCTCTGAAGGTTTAAGGATGCTGTTTCAGGATTGGAACTGGATGATAGGATGGCGGTGTCGTCTGCAAAAGTTGCCAGAGAGGTATCAGGATGTGTAGGAATATCAGCAGTGTAAAGGATGTAGAGGATGGGTCCCAAGACGCTGCCTTGAGGAACACCGGCCTCAACGGGATAAAGGTTAGAAAATTCTTCACCACAGCGAACTCGGAAGGAACGGTTCGAGAGATAGGATCGGAGAATGAGGTATAGGGACTGGGGTAAATGGGTTTTCAGCTTGAAGAGTAATCCAGTGTGCCATACCCGGTCAAAAGCTTGCGCAATGTCCAGAAACGCACCAGAACAATACTCTTTGCATTCAAGAGCTGAGGAAATATGGTCTACAACTCGGAGCCCCTGTTGAACTGTGGAATGCTGAGGACGGAATCCAAACTGATGGGAAGGAAGATTTTGAGATTCTAATATGGGTAGGATACGTTTAAGAAGAAGCCTTTCGAAGATTTTTGAGAGGATGGGGAGTAGACTAATAGGCCTGTAGGATGAAGTGTTGTTGGAAGGTTTACCTGGTTTTAAAAAAAGGATGATGGTGGAATGTTTCCATAACAGAGGAAAATAGGTGGTGCGGAGGATGCAGTTATAAATATAAGTAAGGAATATAATAGCTTACTGCGGAAGTTGTCGGAGGATCTGGGGAGTAAGGAGATCGTGTCCAGGAGATTTACGGAGAGTCAGTTTTTGGAGACGATATTTGACCTCAGAGGGATTAATAGCTTTAGGAGGTAGGGAAAGTGGAATCGGTGACATAAGAAAGTCTTGCACTTTTGCGGTGTGATTGATGTGGGATTCCGGGGGAGGAGTGAATACTTTGGAGAGGTGTGTGGCGAATTCCTCGGCTTTATCTTCATCAGACGCAGCCCAGGAGTCATCACCACGTCGGAGAGGATGGGAAACATGATGGTATTTTAGGATCTTTTTCGTGACATTCCACAGGGAATTATCACGAGCTGATAGAGAGGAGAGGTAGGAATTAAAGGACTGGGAACGGAAGTTCGCCAACTCCCTCTTCAATTGTCTACAATAGAAGTTATAGGAGCGGCGATCTGTTGGGTGTCGGGTGCGCTGCCATAATGATCTTGCTCGGCGTTTGGTGTGGATAAGGTCTATAATAGGTTGTGGAAAATGATTTTGGTCTGGATTTATATTGGAGTGTTTAGGAGAGGAAGCAGTCCAGACAGCTTGTTGGATGGCGGTGGTAAAGGAATAGACGGAATTATCTAGGTCATCTTGGGTTTTGAGGGTTACTCTGAGGTCAATATTATCGGTCAGGATTTGGCGGAAAAGGTTCCAGTAGACAGGGCCTCGGATGAATGATGGTGGAATGGGTTTTGGAATTGGAGTGAGAGATACTTTTAGGATCAGTGGACTATGGTCTGAGGATAGTTCATCAAGGCGAGTTAAAGACAAGTTGAGAGAGCCTAATCCGCTGTGGATAAAGAAGTCGAGGATGTCAGGATTGCGGTTAGGATCGGTTGGCCAGTAGGTAGGGGAGTCAGGAGGCAGGATATTAAAATTTCGGGAGTTGAGTGCAGACAGCAAATTTCGTCTCCGAGAATTCGTGGTTCTGGAACCCCACTGCTGATGCTTGGCGTTTAAGTCTGCACCCAGAATGAAACGATTTCCTAAGGAATCCAGGAAGGATACAAATTCAGAATTGGAAATGGAATGTTTAGGAGGGCAATATGCAGATGTGAGGGTTACCGGAAAGGAAAAAGTCTTGATTACTATGGATGTGGCTTGTAGGAAATCATAGGTGGGAAGTGGGAGTAAATGATGAGAGAGGGATTGGTGGACAATGATAGCAGAACCGGCATGGGCTTTACCGTCTGGGTGGTCAGTACGGTATGTCATGTATTGCGGTATTTTGAAGTACTGTTTAGTCGTTAGTCTTGTTTCAGTTATAAGTGCAACATCGATTGTTTTGTCTTGCAACAACGCTGTCAGTTCGTCAGTATGATTTCTAACACCATTCGCATTCCAAAGGAGAATGGATAAGGAGTTAGGTGAAGTCATTTAAGGATTTTTCAAGGCAGGGATTAGATTCGATACTAGATTTGTAAGGAGTGATATAAGCGGCATAACAAGAGATTTGATTTCGGAGATGAACGATGTCATTAGACTGGTAAGATCAGTGACGTTTGATGGTGGAGGGATATGAGAAATTTGATGTTGAGGAGTTTTTTGAAGATTAGGTAAACTTTGAGGGATAGATTCTTGTACAATAGATTGAGAATGTTGAGGAAAATGTTGTTCCGGCAGTGCCTCGACTTCATGATTCTGGTTACCACCTCCAAGCAAGTGGGCAAATGACACGTTAGAATTTACAAGTTTTGATGGTTCTCTTCTGCTTCTGGTTGGTACAGCTGTTTCATTCGGATCCTGAGGTTTTTGGTATCTGGTTCTGAGTTTCTTGTAGATTTCACATCCCTTGTAGTTAGCCGGGTGGTCCTTGAGGCACAGAGCACATACAGCGGGTGCTGATCTTGATCTTGTACATTCTTCTGTTTTATGCTGTTCACCGCATTTCACACAGCGTGGTATGTGATGGCAATAACTTTTGGTATGACCATATGCCTGACAGTTATGGCACTGGACTATTTCTTTCTTTGTGTAAGGTTTTTCAACTTTTACACGGGTATAGTACAGTCTGCTGAGGTCATAGATTTTTTCGACTCCTGCTGATGGTTCCAAGTCCACGAAGAATAGAGGCAGTGGACTTTTATCTTTTAGAACGTTGGTGACTTGCCTCACTTGGAATCCTAATTCTGTCAGTTCTTCTTTGATTGCTTCAACGGGTGTTGAGGAATGTAGGTTTCTGATTACGACCCTTAATGCTCTCTCTTGGCGCAGCTGATAAGTATGAAAGTCAGCTTTGGTCTCAGTCAGATATTTTACAATCTTTCTGTAGGTTTCAGCAGTAGTCGGAGATATTTTAGTATCATTGGTTCTACTTATACAATAATAACTATTAGGATCAGTTACTTTGTTTAAATGCGCACACATCAGTTTAAAATTTTTAATATTTTTAACAAATATTGGTGGAGGTAGTGGTTCTCTGGGTATAGGAGAAGATTCCATGGTTTCTTTTTCATTTTGGAGGATCTGAAATGGATTCGGTGTAAAAAACGGAGATTCATCAGTTATTCCTTGTGATGATGTGCTGGGCTGTGGTTCAGAACCTAATGAGGTAGCTGACGCGGTCGCTGGTGGAATCATTTTTTTTATTTTGTTCACGGCGGGGTCTCTGTTTTGTGGGAGACGAGTTAGAACCTGCAGATCTAGATCTTTTACTTGCAGACTTTGAGGACATGACTTGATGAAAATATCTCATTGATTAAGAAAATAATAATAATAAATAAATAATGAGATAAGAATTAAAGATAAAAGAAAGATAATTAAAAGAAAAGCAAGCCCGAGCTTGCCGAGCTAGCGGCAATCAGCTGATCAGTGACCCTTCTTTCACTTTTTCGTGATTGTACAAAGTAAATTATAACTTTGCTTACCGAAACTTCTCCAATATTCACTGCCGTAATATTCCTGAGGTCTAGTGATGTTCTCCAGACTGAATTCTAGCGAATTCCCACTGAAAAAAGCAAAAATCTGAGAGACGATGTAACGTATGACTGTTATCATCGAGCGCATCAGCTGATCTTAGTTATCAATCAAGAATCATTATTAATTAATTAATTTAATAAAGAATTAATTTTAGCTTTTAAGGCATTTTCGATACTACGGCTGTTATTTGGGTTTTAAGGGATTCCTCAATTTTTCTTTTAAGATAGTACGCTCAAATATTTGTTTGTTTTAACTTTTCGAAATTTGTCTCGTTTCTTTTCTTTTTTTTTTTTTTTGGGGGGGGGAGGAGGGTGGGAGAGGTTAGCTGCGTTACCCGCATACTGATTATACTATTAATTTTAAGTCCACCTGCTCGAGTAAAGATGTATTTAAACTTTTCGTATATATTCGATGTTAGGCTTAGCAGACATTTATTATTTTTAAGGACCGAGAACAGAAGATGGATGAAGCATAAGGAAAGTGGATGAATACTATATAAAAGTGGTATCACCGACTTATATTTGTTAGTGTGTATGTTTGAGAAACATAGTTTGATAAAAATCGAGCCTTTATAATTTGACTAAATGCGTTTCTATTTTCTGTTGTCAATAATTAAAAACTTTTCGCTAAAAAAAAAAAAAAAAATTAAATGAGCATACATATATAATATCAAAATAAATAATTCGGAAGTAAAAAATTGCAGAAGAACATTTATTGGAATAAATCAATGATGGGCGGAACGATCCTTTGAAATAATAACACCTCAATTAAACAAAAGTTCCATAATAATTTGCATCGTTTTGCGTCATTTCACGATTCACACAACTTCATGTCTTACACAACTTTACGTAAAAAAATATCCTCATTGGGTGATACTGTTAAAAGGAAAATCTCCAGAAATTGAGGAAATGACGTAAAGGTTATTTCATTATCAATAACCGACCATTCTGTGTAATTAAAAAAAAAAATTAAATAAAAGAAAACTGAGCCCTTAGAAAGAGGTCTGAAGGAAAAACATATTAATCACCAATTAGTGCCTCATTATAGAAGAATCTTGTAAACTGTTTTTTTTTTTTCTTTTTTAAGGTAGTAGTATTGGGTGAAGTTCCTTTGATAGTGATTGCTTATCTTTGTATGAATAATACAAATAAACAATTTAAAATTAACAAACTTTTGAGTTTACACTCTAACTCATATTTTAGTTTTGTGTAATAATACTGATTGTAAGTTAAAGATAATGATAATTTAAAAAATCTGTCTTCTTCTATGTGTTATAAATGTATTAAAACTACAATCTATGAAATATCTATTATGAGGTTCAGTAGGTGTTTCATAATAGCAATGTTCAATTCATAGACTTTCAACTTTATGTGATGTACGTAGATAGGTAGCAATCTTCTTAGGACTAATGTGTATCAAAAAAAAAATTAAAAAAAATAATATTTAAATAAACATATAAGATGAAGTAAAATTTTAATGATAAATTTGTTTAGTTTTTCTACAAAGGAAAGAGTATCTAAATAACAATTATAAGACCGAAATTGTATTAAACCAATGTCTGAGTAAAACCAGGAGCAGAGCGGCGGGAGTGTGGTCAAAACTAATTTTCAACTAACCCTAGACACCTCGACTGCCTTGATTATATCTATCAAACTCTAGGGCTGTAATAAAAATTTAATTAAATTAATTGTATAATTTTTATCCTCTATTCTTATGAAAAACTATAACAAAAAAGGAGATGATAAATCAAGTCATCTAAGATGGAAAATTAGGTCTTGACTAACTAAATACTGAATAAGCTTGGTCATATAACATCTGTAAAATAGCATAACCTATTTTTTTCTGTAAATTTTATAGTATTGTAAGTTAAAAAATTTCGGAACCTTCTTAAATCTAAACTGAAGCTTCAATCTTTATAGATAAAAAAAGCTTTGTGTTGGCTCTCCAATAACAACCGTTTATAGGAATGTGGGCTATTTCAGGTAATAGTCCTATTACAGGGCAACTTAAAAGATTATTTTTTCAGTCAATTGACAAATAGTATTAGCTATTTCTGTATATAAAAATAGTTTGATTCATAAGAAAAAAGAAAAATCTGGTGCGCGCAACACAAGCCTTTCACTTACTCGTCTGTTAAAATCAATTTAAGTACTATTAAGCAAATTTAAATTTAATAATTTTAAAGTTAATTTCAATAATAATTCTACTTATTTCTTCGAAACATATGATTTAGATTAAATAATATAGCAATATCAAATTGTTACGTACGCGTAAAAAATCAGTAAAATCTTACGCTCCGTTGATCACTTTACATTACCTTTTAAAACTTTGTATATAAGATAATATTTTTTTCTGAATTCTTTAGCTTCCCAACGGTATATTACACACCTATATTGTCGTTGTTATGTTCAAAAAAACAATAATTACATTTAAAAAATTATTTTCTTTTCTTTTTTAATTTTTTTGGAAGTTTTCTTAATATAAACATTTAAAAAAAGCACACACTGCCTTCCATTCCTCACCCAATCACTTTATTTCACAAGCATTTTATCTTTTTTTCATACTAGTCGACGTTTCGGGGCTGTTTCTCCATTTTCAAGACCAAAACAATTTTTTTATACTTTCATTAGTGAATAAAATTACATTATTTAAATGTTTGTCTTTGAAAAATTAAGTTCAGTAATTCGTCATAATTATTTTAAAACTAACTAACATTAATTACCTTATTCCTTTTTCATTATACAATTGCTACATCATTTTTCACCCTTCATTCCATATCATAGCACACTGCTACTTGTCTATATTATACTAGTGCTATGTAGATGGAATGAAGGGTAAAAAATTATGTAGCAATTGTATAATGAAAAAGGAATAAGGTAATTAATGTTAGTTAGTTTTAAAATAATTATGACAAATCGCTGAACTTAATTTTTCAAAGACAAACATTTAAATAATGCAATTTTATTCACTGATGAAAGTATAAAAAAATTGTTTCAGTCTTGAAAATGGAGAAACAGCCCCGAAACGTCGACTAGTTTGAAAAAATGATAAAAGGCTTGTGAAATAAAGCGATTGGGTGAGGAATGGAAGGCAGCGTGTGCTTTTTTTTAAATGTTTAAAAAAATATGTTTGCTCTTTTCTCCTTTTGTTGGTCATCAAATTCTTTCAAATTTTATATTTATCCGTTTTTTATTAATCCTAATAAGATGATATAGGCAATTCTTTTTAATTTATAAAATGAAAGGTATTTTAGATAAAGGGAATATAAAATGAACGGCATTTGGGTCCTGTCGGACTATTTAAATTAGAATGATACATATATCTTATTCAAGATTATAAAATTTTACATTGATACAGCGTGTTTAATCACAATCGTTAAAGCCATTTTTGGGGAAATCGTAAAAAGGTGCAAAATGCATGGTATAAAGAACCACCTCCGATTGGCATAAAAAAATATTTTCACGATCGCAATACTTTCCCTTACTATATATCTATACTAATATTATAAAGCTGAAGAGTTGGTTTGTTTGAACGAGCTAATCTCAAAAACTACTGGTTCGAATTGAGGCTTAAGGCCTCATTTTAAAACTTTAAAATCTAACTTTTTCAGTTTTTCACCCATGACAAGAAAACGGCACCTTCTATAGAAAATTTCTTATCTTCCGAAATGAATGAACGTTATATTTCTTTTATAAAATTCATCTTAGTTATCGAATTTGGTTAAGTGATATTACAACAATCGCACGTAAGAATTAGGCAAAGTTTTTTTCATTTCAAAAAACAAAAAAACTTTGGTCATTAAGAGATAGCTTTAACTTTGAAACAACTATCTAAATCAAAAATGTCGTAGATTAAAAATTACAGAGCATCAAATTTTAATCCCAGTAGCCTCTCTGAGTTTCAAATTAGGTTGGTACGATCCTTCAGCTAAAATATTTTTTATCGATATTCCTCTACACGCGATGGAATATTTGTTTGATACCTCCCATTTTAAACATTCTGCAGTGACTATTGACTTAATTTTACTGAAAATAACCACTTTTTGTTTTGCAACCATAACCACTATCATAACTTTAATCGGTTCTGGTGGTGAGACTCGTGTTTGAGCAAATTATGACAGTCACTTTTGAATAAATCAGGCAATTTAGGCACGCAACCTACGTCCTAGTGATTTATTACATACCCAATCACCAAAAGGCTAAGAAATACCAAACCCAATGAAATATAGAGCTCAATGAACTCCTCTCCCCCTCTCATCAGTATTAGGTTCCAGTTCTTTAAATATATTTAAGTTTTTTTTTTATTATGTTTATTTTTTAAATTTATTTTACCTATTTTTGTCACCTTTATATTTATCTTATTTGCAAAAAAAAAAAAAATACTTATTTTAAATATTGGGTTGTTTCACATGAAATGTCCGTTTTTTTAGTTTCTGAAATACGTAAAGGATTTTGCAGGTCTCTGTTGTTTTCTTACGAATGTTTACATATTTAAAGTAGACAGTTACTAATCCTCTACCTTTGTATTATAAACATTAGCTTCCCAATCAATTACCCACTTTTTAGTATACCGCCAAATATGAACATGGAAACACGCGATTTTCGAGTAATATTTTTGTACGAGCTTAAACTCTGAGCTGAAAGCTGAAAACCTGAGGCCGCTAGAAATATTTGCAAGGCGTTTGGGGAAGGGGGTGTTAATGAACGGCCCATTCGGCGTTGGCTTGCTAAGTTTTCAGCTGGGGATACCGACTTGGAAAACTTGCCCCATGGAAGACGTTCGTAATAGACAACGATGTCCTCAAACATACAGTAGAAGGAAACCCCTACCAAACAGTTAAATGACTCTCAGCACAATTAAATGCAAGTGCATCTACCGTTTCCTGACATTTAAAGTGTATTGGGAAAGTAAAAAAGCTCGATACATGGGTACCTCATGATCTCACTGAGCGGCATGTTTCAAAACATACCGTGCAAAAATTGAAAAGAACTGGGCAAGTTCCCACCATATTTTCCCGACTTGTCTCCAACAGATTACCACCTGTTCAGGAATTTATATAACTTCCTCAAAGGAAAACTTTTTGAAAATGGTGATCAAGTGAAAAGTGCGTTTTCAGATTTTGTTTCACTTCAAAGCTCAGAGTTTTTCAGTTCGGAGATTAAAAAAATTGGTGTCACGTTGGGAAAAATGTGTAGAAAAAGAAGGTAAATACTTCGAATAAAATTATCTTGTTTTCATATCGTATTTTTTTTTAAAATCCTTTACCTTGAAAACGGACATTTCATGTGACACAACACAATACAATTGAAAGTTTCGCCAGGACGTAAAAACAAGTAGAAGAGAAAGACGATAGAAGATAATCGTAATTCTTTTGTTTTATTTATTGAGTCGATGGGTGTCTAGTGTTTGGATAGCGTCGGAGCGGTGAGACTGTGACGTAAATAGACCCCAATCTCATCTCAAATAACTCCTAAATGTTTATAAACCTATTTGTATCACAAGCTGCTTTATTCGTTTCCCTTGGCTTGGAAGCACCGCCCTGCAGTTTCGTCAATCCTCAACACTCAACTGAACTTCCTTTTCGTAAATCTAGCCTACAAATAACAGTTATTATTAATGTATTTTTTTTTTCATCATCATTGGTAAATGGCTTTAGTTTTCTTTCCTGTATTTAAAAAAAAAGTTTGTCTGTTTAATTAGTTTAATTTTGTTTCTTATATTTTCTATATGTATTTTGTTACTTTAATAAATATATTAAGATTCGTTGTTCACTTTAATTGTTTTATTTTTAAATCTATACAGCCCATTAATTTACTTTAACCGAACTTTTTAACCGCCCTGAATTGGAGTTATAACTTGGAAGTACTGATCTTTTACAGATAGCTCAGCATAAACATATGAGACGTTGATTGCCAATAAGTACTATAGCCATTTTAGAAAATTTTACAGGAGGCGCAAAAATAACTCATTACTTTACTATTAAACTACCTCATTTGATTTATTCCGCATGAAAATCTGGATTTTGTATTTACTATATTAATAGCATCATATTAAAGTTATGAAATGAAATGATTCAGTATGATTTAGAACGAAACCAAATGTGTAATTTAGTACATTTAGAAAATAATTGTTTTTTTAAATAGTGTTTTTAAAACACTTGAGTGTCGATTAGATAAACTCGAATAGGAGATTTAGATAACACTAAATGGTAAGAATACAAATATGTGAAAAATTAGCATCTTTTGGAAATCAACGACTCATGTCATCTTTCAAAGATCACATACAAACTCACAACGAATAATTACCGAGCAAGCTTCAAGGCACATTCCTACAAACTCATTCAATCACATGACCAAAGACAGCTTGCCTCATAGCATTCGCAGAAGGCTGAGAAGGAGTTGGGTGAGAGAACTTAATATATCTTTAAGCACTTTAAACAAGACTGAAGAATAAGCCACTGTGCCACTTCCACATGTCTGACGTTCATTTTTTATTGGGTTGTATTATTTTATCTAATTTCATTCCGTTGTTGTCTGTAATCATTGACAGTTGTAAACTAAACAATAAACAGAAAATGAAAGACATAATAATTTCAAAGATTGACTTCTGGCTCAGTTTACTTCCCATTAGGTATAATAGATGGCACTGTACAAGGAAAACCAGCAGATAGAAGAGAGGCGGAATGGCAGAGTAGATGTGTTCACAGCCAGTAGCAAATAGGATTTATTTTACTGTGTAGTACCCTTTAGTGTATTCAACTTTGTTGCAAACACTTGGAAATTATAATACTCCAGACCCGAGAGTATTATCATCGCATGCTCTAATTTGTAAATTAAGAATTATATTTAGGCGAATACACAGTAACATCTTCACTTACACTATTAGGTAAATTTATCCTCCACAATAAATTAAATTTATGTTCCAGCACCATAAATTTATTCCAGCGATTTGCTAATGGAATTATTATTTTTTAACTAAGCGAGTCTTCATCCTATCATCTCAAACAGACGCTTAAGAATTACGATTTTGCAATTTGAAGGATTGAATTTATATATTTTTGTCAATTCATTTACGATATTTTTCATTCTGTTTAACACCATCGTTTTCGAATTTATTATTGTTGTATAATATTTCTCATTATAAATAATAACTATGTTAATTTTGTCTGTCAGCCAGACATATTATATTATTTTATATTTCAATGTGGTCCCTCCAAGGCGACTAAAAGAAGGTGGCCTCGGGACCTACTGAGTTAAAATAGTTAGTGAAGTTGCTGCCACTGGGTAGTTCTTTCTCAAGAAATTTTCATGACTTTTTTCATTCCTCATATTTACTTATTGTTTTCTTTAATATATATATATATATATATATATATATATATATATATATATATATATATAATATATATAAGTTATGGACCGAGGCGAGTCGGTATCAGCTTAATACCAACTCTTATCATGTAAACAATGCAATAATGTATAAATAGAGGATTTATCGAGAATAAAGTTAGTCTTAACACAGTTGCCGTGTGAGTGATTTATGCACCCCTTTCTCTCATTTATTTTTATTTTTTTTATTTGATTTGTCAGAGTCTTCATAACTGGTGCCGAAACCCGGGAACTCAGTTTGTAGTGCTTAAAGTTTTTTTTTATAAGCTTCTTTTTTTTTTTTTACGCACGTTTTTTTTTGAGTTAAACGACAGACATGGCAGAAAACGTTTTAAGACCAGCAACTCTCCAAGTACCAGGAGTACCAGTAGAGATGCCAGTGGAGATCCCAGTCCATCCAGTGGAGATGCCTCCGTTACCACGGGAGACTATAGCAGAGGCCCACGCAAACACTTTAGCCTGGCTAAAAGTGAAAGCGGCAAATGCACAGGACCTGAGAATGGCGATTTCGGATGTGGAAAAATTTACTGGGCAAACAGGAGAATTAAACCATTTCCTAAAGAACTGTGACCGCATTATGTCCCGCATCGAGATTAAAGTCGCGGATGGGATACTAGGAGAAGGAGATGCGGAGTCGTTGAAAGCCGACCTGGTGTGTCGCGTAAAGCGAAGCGTCCTCAACTTTATACAAGCGGACGAGGAGACCCCATGGGCTGTAGTAAAGGAACGGCTCAAGAAAGCTAGTAAAGAAAGGCGGCAGATGCGAGTCCCGAGGAAGACATCTTCCAGATGTTCAGGGAGGTGAAACACCCCCGTCAGTCCAGCGGACAATACGCAGGAGAGTTGCTCGTGCGGTTCCACAAGATTACGGAGAAGCTACGGGAGATCATGAGTGCAGTAGAGGTGTCAGCTAGAATGGACTTCCTGTCGCCAATTCTTCTAGTACAGCTGGACAGGGAAACAGGAAGAAAGGACGGCTTCCCTAAAGGTCGTTCCTTCGTAGAGTGCGCCCAAGAGTTAATGGACGCTAGCGCACGAGATGAGGAGACACTGATGGAAACGGAAGAAAACGGATGGAGCCGTGTAGCGTACAGGAGAGCCAGGCCCAACCCTGGGCCATAGAAGAGGAAGGAGCCTGAGTACGAGAGACGAGAGAGGGTTCCTAATGACGGCAGAAGGCAATCTCAGCGGAAGACCAGACCCACTGGAAGGCGTGAGGAAAGAAGGTGCCACGGATGTGGGAAGACGGGACATTTAGTGGCACAATGTCCGAGGACAAAATGCTTTGAATGTGGTACGGAAGGACACATCGCTAGGCAGTGTCCGTACATCTTCCGCCAACGGGATACACCCAGAGGAGAACCAATGGAGGTAAACGCCCAAAAGATGTGGAAGAGGAGCAGAGAGACAACAGATTCCACTGACAGTACTGGAACATCCGAGACGGACGACGACGAACCAGGATGCAGCAGTAGAGAAAGACGCAACGGAGGACGGCATGGCGAAAGACGGGTGGCAGCAGCTGAGAGGAGAGTACGAGCAGAGGCCTGAGGAGCGTGTCGGAGGAGGGGCGACCGCACGATAGTAAACCACAACATCAGAAGCGAGTGCGGCGGTCTGCCTATCATTAGAGTCGAGAAAGGTGTGCGATGCCTAGTGGATACAGGGAGCTCCAGCACCATCATGAGTAGGCGAGCAGCGGAGTTGATGTGTCGTGACGGCGGGGTAATCCAACCACAGGTATGTAGATGTAAATTGATCACCCTGGGTGGGCCGTGCGACGTAGAAGGGGAAATACGTCTGGGTTTAGAACGGTGGGCGACGGGGAAAGGCGACATTATAGTTCATACGGTCGGGAGCATGCCCCGCGAATATGGAGGGATCATAGGATGTGATTTGTTAGGGAAGGTAGGGGCCAGAATTAGGAGCAAAGGGGGGCGCTGGATAATAAAGATTGGAAAGAAAACCTACCGGTGCAGGGATCTCGTTAGAGACGGGAGGATAGGAGCGGTAAATAGAGTGAGGGACTGGAGGAGAGAATTGAGGGAGGAGTATCGCGACATTTTCTTCAACGAACACGAAATCCTGGGAGCGACCCGAAAAACCGTGCACGAGATTCCCTTGAAACAAGATAGAATCACCTATGTGAAGGAAAGGCGGTACCCTCAAGCACTCCGGGAACACATCAGGGACGAAATCCGGGATCTGAAGAATCAGGGTATAATTGTAGATAGCACCTCCCCGTTTAATAGTCCCCTGTGGATAGTAAAAAAGAAGAGTGCACCAGGAGAAAATAAGGAGAAATATCGATTGGTGGTAGATTTTAGAAAATTAAATGAAAATACGGTGGATGAAAAGTATCCTATTCCCAGATTTGATGACATCCTCGACAGGCTCAGTGGGGCTACTATATTTAGTACGCTCGACCTTAAGGCGGGTTACCACCAAATCAAGATGCACCCCAAGGATTGCCACAAGACGGCTTTCACGTTCGAACGCGGACATTATGAATTCCGGAGGATGCCGTTTGGCTTGAAAAACGCGCCGATCACGTTCCAAAGATTAATGGACGAGTTTTTGAGGGGGATAGATGAATCGGTCTGTCAAGTATACATGGACGATTTAGTCGTTTTTAGTAAAACGGAAGACCAGCATATCGTCCACCTGCGGAGTGTATTTGATAGGGTGAAGCAGTTTGGTCTCAAGTTGTCCCCGGACAAGTCTTTGTTGGGCCAGGAGCAAATTAATTTTTTAGGCCACACAATTTCCAAGCAAGGGGTGAGCCCCGATAAGACGAAGGTTGAGGCAATACAACGGATGGCGGTGCCGCGTGATGTCAAAGGTATCCGGCGGTTACTGGGGACTTTGAACTATTATCGGCAGTTCATTCCGGAAATGGCCGCGTACCTGGTACCTCTTAATAACCTGCTGAAAAAGGGTAAGAAGGTGGTGGTGACGCCCGAGATGGAAAATAACATCAGACGGTGTATGGCAAGGCTGCAGGAGGAGCCCGTGCTCGCGTTCCCTGACTTCTCGCTATGCTTTAATATCACGACCGATGCCAGCGAATATGCGTTGGGTGCAGTATTATCTCAGGAGCAGGTCGGGGGGACCGCCCTATCGCGTACGCTAGCCGGCGCCTTACGGATGCGGAAACGCGGTACAGCGCCCTGGAACGCGAATTGTTGGGAATCGTCTGGGCCATCGAACACTTTCGGCCTTACATTTTCGGGAGGAAATTCAAGGTACACACGGACCATCGTCCCTTACAATGGGTGGGCACTCTGAAAGAATCTTCGGCGCGGGTCACCCGGTGGAAGGAATTTCTTAGCCAATACAATTTTGACATTGTGTATAAACCGGGTAAAGATAACGTGGTGGCGGACTGGCTGTCCCGGGCCCTTGTCGTTAATGCGGTAGAACACGAAGTAGGTGAACCATCTGGGGAACTCCAGCGTTTTATCAGGGATTGGACGCCGGACGGAGAAGGAGAGCGAGCCCCTGCAGAGGAAGAGGCTACCGACATCGAGAGTTCGGCGGAAGAGAGAGCCCCGCATATGGAAGAGCTGGAAGAAATTATCAACGATAAGTCCAGGCAAATTATTTGGAAGACGAGGACGGTGGGGTTGCTCAAGCTTGACTATAGCCAGTTCGGAAAAACCAAAATTACAACCATTTGGTCACAACCGGGTGTTAGCGAGGAGGGGATCTGCCGTGCGCTTAAGGACGCCTCTAAGCCTGGACGAACGCATTATCTGTATGTCGGGAATAATACGGTGTGGGACAAGATCAAGCGTCTCTGGCGTGAAGAGAAAATTGGGGTAGATAGGTCGTTCGTTCGGTGCACGCTGATGGTGGAATCAATCAGGGACGCGGAGCGTCAACGGGAAGTGACGTTGGCATACCACCAGGGTAAGACGAATCATCGCGGAGTCACCGAGACCTTACAAGCTCTAAAGCGGAGGTATTTCTGGTGGGGCATGCGGAAGACGATTCATGATGTCATCGGGAACTGCGAAGTCTGCCTAGCTACGAAGTATGATCGTCACCCCCCCCCCCCCAGGCCTTGCAAGAGGAGACACCTACCGCGGAGGCCCCTTTGCGGGATCTACAGATCGACACGTTTACCTGGCGGGGGTACAAGTGGGTGACGGTTCTGGATACCTTTAGTAAGGTCGCGATGGCGTACTTGGTCCAGCAACGGTCGTCGGAAGCGGTGTTGGAAGCCTTGCGGACGTGGTTCCAATTCTACGGAGTCCCCGAACGGATAGCGTCTGACAGTGGCATGGAGTTTGACAACGCGCGTGTGCGGGCGGAAGCTAAGGCCTTGGATTTTACGTGGCACCTCAATACACCGGGGCACCCGAAGAGCAGGGGAGGTATTGAACGGCTCCACAGCACATTGAGTGACCACTTGCGGGTCTATCAGGTGGCCAAGGGATTAGACCCGGATGTAGCGATGGCGAAGTCGGTCGCGGCGTACAATCACTCCGTGCATACGGTTACAGGCTTCACGCCGTTCGAAATTCTGTTCGGCTTGCGGGATCGCCAGAGGGACTGGTCGGGGACCGTTGCGGGCGCAGAACCTCTTGATTGGGCAGTTGCTAACCGCGTGTCACTGGTGAAACGTTGGGACAAGGTCGGGGAGAGGATCGGGGCCGAGAAACGGCGACGGGTTGCTAGGCATAACCTGGGTGTACGGGATATTGCGGGGGCTATTAAAATCGGGCTGGTTGTGTACCGTCGGAGGAGTTCGAACCGGGGAAAGGAGTTGGAGCGGTACGAAGGCCCGTTCCGCGTGATCGCTATTCGCGAACACAATGTGGTCACCATTGAGTGTCTGAAAGACCCTAGAAGGCGTAGAAACGTGCACCTGGAACAGTTAAAACTTCCGCCTTCTGATTCGCCGCATGCCTAGGGACCAGGTTTGCCCCGTCGGCCCGACATTCATCAGAGTTCCTTTCTTTATTTCTTCTTTATTTTTGATTTGTTTCACAGTGTTGTGCTTCATTTCTTTTCCGAGTTTGACATGTGTATTGTGAATTTCGTTTCTTGCTACTTGTTAGGGAGATTTTCTTTTTCTTTCTTATTATACTATTATATCTTCTGTTCTTTTCAGAGTTTATTCATGTTGTGTTATTGTATCTTATGTTGATTCTTATCTTACTATTGTATAGTATGTTCTTTACAGAGTTTCTTCTTATTGTATATTATTTTGATTTCTATTTTTCTCTTGTCTATTATGTTCTTTTCAGAGTTTATTTTTTGTTTGTACATTATGTTTCGCCGGCTGACCGATCGCACCGGCTCCCCGCTTGATCTGTAAGTTTACGAGGGATGCTCGTAAACTGGCGGGGGGGAGTTATGGACCGAGGCGAGTCGGTATCAGCTTAATACCAACTCTTATCATGTAAACAATGCAATAATGTATAAATAGAGGATTTATAGAGAATAAAGTTAGTCTTAACACAGTTGCCGTGTGAGTCATTTATGCACCCCTTTCTCTCATTTATTTTTATTTTTTTTATTTAATTTGTCAGAGTCTTCATAACTTATATATATATATATATATATATATATATATATATATATATATATATATATATATATATATATATATATTTCAATGTACAATCTGTTATTCCTAAGGGACCCAGTTCCAAAATATTTTTTTTTCTTTTCTTTTTATATTATTAATATAAATATGCTGGAGATAGATTTATTATTTGTGCGGGGCAAGTTCATTTACATATGGATTGCCCCAAAGACAAATAAATAAATTATTACTATTATAGTGAGAAAAAAATGCCAAGTAATGGTAAATTAGAAACTGGATAAAATATAACTGGACAGACACCTGACCTTTATATATAATAAAGTTGAAGCCTGACGGGACCCTGGTATATCAAATATTCCTAGAGGCCTGGCAGGACTTTGAAGTAGAGGCTACCCTCTTAATTTTTTATTTCTCCTAGCAGATTCTGCTAGCAGGGGGATGAGGATTAAGCAGGCCATAACTCGACATCTTGTGGCATTTGGGTAGAATATCATAAGAATAGATAATTATAACTAAACCTTTTTTGTTTTCTCCACTTCAATACATTTCTCCCTTCAAGAATAGTTGAAAAAAAAATTAAATTTAAAATTATAATAATACAGTAGTTCAAGAGTATGTTAAAACAGAAAGAAAATATTCCGAAGGTCAAGAATATCCAATTATACATTTTCATAAACTAAAATAAATTAAACTAAAGATTAATCTAGGAGATTCCTATACCAGCTAAACTTTGTCATGTATCAGGCGTATTTAGTAAGATAGTCTTTTAATAAATTGATTTGAATGTTTGAGAAGTTTGTCATAGAACAGTTTATTAACTGTTTTGATGGGTGATTTTTTCGTCTGGAGTTTTCAAGTCTTTTTAAGTAATAAATTTGAGTTTATAGCAATAAATAATTTAATAGTCTTTAGTACTTTTGATTAAAATTATTGTGGAATAGTTTAGTAATTTTTTTTTTTGGCATGCCTGTTAATGGGGCATAATTGTGGTCTATTTATCTTAGTTCGTCGAAGTAAGTATAAATCTGACTAATACTAATGACAGAATTTTTCAGTTAATGGTAATTTTTTTTACATGTGAACTTTAGGATTTAAAAACTAAATCCTCAATTAATTAGTAAAACTTAAAAAGTTAGGTCACTTAATAAAGAATAATAAAAATAAAAAAATGGTAATATTGACTGTTATTTAAAAATTATATAAATAATTTGAGTTTTGATTTATTAATTTGATAAATTGCCAGTTGCACCAACCCAGGTCAAAGTGCGGTAAGGGTAACCTCCGTTGAAGTCAGCCATTGCCCGTTGCACCATCTAGGGCAGGGATGCTGAATCCACGGTAAATTTTACTGGGCAAGGCTCACCGTTTAACCTCCAGTAAAAAGGCAACCATCCTGGGTCTTTTGAAATAGTATCACTTTTGTTTTATGTGATTGTTTTATCTGCTACTTTTTCTAAGAAATGGATTTAATTAACATTGAACACTTGACATATGACGAAGAATTTATAATTAATTTGTTATTAATTAATTAATTTGTAGTTATTATTTACTAAAGGTATTTTAATTTTTATTTTATTTTCGTAAAGTTAGAAAAAAAAATTAATTTTATAATTACGGTTTTATTATTTATTCCATTGTAATTGATTCTCCATAAATAATTGACAATGTTTGGTTTTTTAAATATAAGATATTTAAGTTGTTATCATTATTAATAGTTCTTTAGTGATTCCAAGGCCTATAACTTTTTTAAGTCAGTTAAAAATTCCACTATATTCCTGTTAAAAATTAGTTGTCTAAATTCTGTATGTAAGATGGTTTCAGTAGGTTCCATATCTGTTTTTGAAAATTTTGAACACAAATGATTGATTTTTCATTAACCAATTAATTTTATTATTAATGCATTTAAATGTAGACTAGAGACAAATATCTCCTAATTGTGTTACAAAATGTTCTGCAGTATGTTTTATACAATTTGGGTTTTAATTTTCAATCAACAAGAAGGGGTATGTTGTTAATTTCATTCTTAGGACTTGACATGAAATTACAAAGTAAGTAAAAACCAAAGTAGGTGATATTTTGTTGACTTATAAACTGATTGCTGTGGAATGAAAGTAAAAAAATCACAACAATCCGATCAAATTTATTCACATTCAGGAAACAAATAATAAATTAAACTTATATAAAATTTTTTAATAATAAATATGCTTTTAGAAATAGAAGAATGTTTTTCTTAAAAAGAAGTTCCAAAGTAGCTAAGCTAAAAAGTTAAGAATTAAAATCAGAAGTAAATGGCCGACCTACCTTTCATCTCCCGCGTGACATAGTATAAGTAAACCCGTATCAACAACGCTCCCAGCTGAAATCGGAGTTCAGCTATCTACCGTAGTTTTACCTGAGGTAAACTTGCCTCGGGTTGAACCGAGGCTGGTGCAACTGGCCCTCAGAGATACTCCCGTTTTCTTCAGATCCATGGAGACGCTGTCCTTCCACCTTCCCTTCGGTTTTCACGAGGTCGTCTTCCGTCAGGTTTCCATGTAGCTTTCTCACGCCCATACCTCTTATTATGTAGCCCAACCACCTAATCCGTTTGTACTCTTACAAACTGGGAAACGCTCATCATTATTAAGTGTTATAGCTCTGTATTTTCTCGAAGTCCAAACACACTATTCTCCTGTTCAGAACCATAAATACGCCTAAGAATCTTCCTATCGAACCTGTCAATGCGGTCACTGATCCTTTGCCCAAAGTCCAGGATTTGGATGCATACGTTAGCACAGGTCGGGCGAGCGTTCTATACAGTCCGATCTTGGTTGTTCGACCTAGCAGCATACTTATAAAAAGATTAGATAGGCCGAAATAGGAACGATTTGCTTTCATAATCCTTTGCTTATTTCTTCTTCCTTATCCAAGGCAGCATTGATCATTGATCTTAAGTACTTAAAACTGCTGACACATTTAAAACTGTAGTTCCCAACTATGTGGTGTCATTAATTATTTTAAATAATCGATTGACTAAAGATTTGTTGGTGAACAATAATTGACATTCATCTTTTATTATTAAAAAGAGTTTATTAATACATTTAAGACATACTTATAATATGAAACTAATCATCAATGTTATATACGACTCATTAAATAGATATTTGTTGTGAACTTTATATAAATACAGTATTACTAAACCGATGGTCGTTAAGCTGATAATTAGGACATATTAAATCTCAATAAACATAGATGTTCTTAACAAGTTAAACCTTAATTTCTAAATTAATTTTTAAGGAATGCAGTAGATCACAAAGTAAGAGAAAAACATCTGTATCAATTAGTTCTTCCAATCGAATATATAAAAATCTAGTGTCACGGTGTTCTTGTTTCACGGTTGTACTAATTCGAAACGGCTCGACCGATTTATATCAAATTTTGTATGTATATTTGGTAGGTATAAGAATCGGTCTAAAAGTATATTTTATACAGCTGGATGATTCTGGTGTTCCTATACAGCTATATATTTTTTTTCCTTTTTTAACTAAAACTTCACATTTTTTAATCAGGATTTTTGTATGAACAATATCCTAATAATTTCCTAATAATTTTACTATCGTTGTTCCGTGTGGTAACTTTCACTAACTTTGTATGTTAAAATCAATTCAAGAACTCAAATCCTTTATTCAGTTTAGTTGGAAACATATTACTTACATTACATAATATAACAATACAAAATCGTTAAATATAATATTCAGTAATAAGCTTGAGCCTTATTTGGCATTACTTTTTACGAATCAGCATATAAGATAATACTTTTTCTAAAAACGATAGTTTCCAACAGTATATTATGCAAGTAAATTCTACTTCTTATTTTAGAAGAACTAAAAAATTATATTCAAAAACCTAATTTTGCTATTTTTTTAAGTAGGTTATCATGTTATTATTTATTTTATTATATTTGCTGGTTGTCACAATACTGCGAACAGGTGCAAATCAATAAATGAAGTGACAAAAAAATAATATTATTTAAAAAATATATATATTTTTATGGAGATTTACAAACTGAATAATCAATAAATTATATCTAAATTATAAATTTTAAAGTTATATATATATATATATATATATATATATTAATTGTGTGTGTGTGTGTGTGTGTGTATAAAATTTCATACCTGCTTTTCATTTTAGTTGGTTATGAAATGTTTAAACTTTGATATTATATTGTCCTCACACTTAAATGCATTTGTTATTTTTTATTCACTAGAAATCATTTATGTAACAGATGTATGCCAGGTCAGTTAAGAATTCTATAAATATGAATAAACGCCACATTTTTAATCAAATTTACAAGCTTTTGCCACCACCAAACACTGAAATAACATTTTTCTTGGATTTGATCCTGATTTTCAGATGGAAATGGAATTAATTCAGTGTCATCCTAATCTTTTTCTTAGTGGGTCTTTAAGTACACCATTTTTTTTTCTTCCGGCTTTTATTGAAAATGTTATAAAGTAGAAAAATCGGGAAATTCCTTGTGAAGCGAATCCTTTGGACATAGAAGCCGAATCTGGAAGCGATTCCGGACAAAGAGTACTAGCATTCTTCCTCCAGCGAAGGAGAAGCACTCCATCTATAGGCTTCTCAAGAATCTTAAAGATCCGGGCCCTTGTTCCCTATTTCGCCTTAGCTACTCGGATACTCTTCGAATTTGACCTGATTTTAGAAAGGGGACATTTATAATTGCCTTTAAAGTTAATTACATTTTTACAAAGCTTAAGCGGTTGGTTGCATTGTACATAATATGATGATAGAATCCATATGCTAAATATAGCATTACTAAATATGCAATAATAAAAATAATACTAAACTAAAGCTAGATAACTTAATACATTTTTTTTTCAAAAGTAATCTATCAACATATCACAATGATGGACCATCTGTCGCCGTGGGAATATGTGAAGAAGATGTTGATGAATGAATGATCTTTTTTTTATTCTGCGATCAACCCTTATAATAATGACAATGAACAAAAATAAATCCTTATGGTCTGGTTATTTAATATATATATATATATATATATATATTATATATATATATATATATATATATATATATATTATGTATATATAAGGTCTTTAACGCACAGAATACTTTTGAAAAAGTTTTATTATGAATGGCGAACCTAGGCATAACATATATCTTTGCAAATTTAAATTTATAAACACTTATATATACATATATTTATACTTTTTATACCTATATTTTACAATGGAACGGAAGATTGAGATAAGAGTAGGTAATAGAAGAATTGATGTTTAAGGAAGAAAGAGATGTAGCTTTACGGATAGAGATAGGCAGCGAATTCTTGCAGTTTTATGTATGGGGTTTAAATATTGATTGATTGAGTTCTAGTATTAAACGAATGGATATCAGAGCGAAAAGTGAAGAGCTCAGTTATGTAGGAAGGATTTTTTAAACTTTTATTTTTTAAAGTTTGGAATACGTAAGAACCAAGTGAATATTGCCGTCGTATAGAAGCGTAAAGCCATTTTAAGTTGGTATAAAATCCAGAAATATGGTCACGTCTAAGGTACGGAAAATAAATCTTAAAAAGCAGTTATAAGACGTTTTAATTTTATTTCCAGTTCATCAGTTTGTCAAAGAACACAAGGCAACCGTAGTCAAAGTTGGGAAGATAATAGGGAAACAAAGCTGATGGATTTTTAAATATAAGGATTCACAGAATCTATAGAGTTGTTGAGTATGGAAATGTATTTTCGAGAAAATTCAGAACATGGTTATTCCAGGATAGGTTTTGGTTAAAGGTGTGGACATTAATAAATAACACTCTAATAAGGAAAACTTATATATGACAGAGTTTTAGTTTACTAGCTTCTAAAACCTGTGATAAATTGTCGCTCTTTAAAATCTATCTAGCTATCTAGCGCCTTTTTTGGTATAGGTGCTCCAAGGTTGCCCTCTTTGTAAATCAAGAACGCGCAACGCAGTGAGAGACGAGTTAGGTGAAAATTCGTGAGAGTGTGATATTGTGAACTATGATATAGTAAACGTAAGTAGCGGGAGAGAAGGTGGATAATAAGATCAAATATCACTTTTTACTTTCTCTTTTTGAAATATATAGTAAGGGAAAATATCGAGATCTTAAAATTTTCGAATTCCAGTTTTCAAGCGTTCCCTGAGTCCAAAGGACCGCAAAAGATCTGTGTGTCCGTGTGTGGTAAGTCTAGCGCAAAAACAGAAACTGAAATATCATATTCAAGAAAACTATACGCCCGAGAGGATGGAAGAGCCACTTTATACCATTTATTTTCACAAAAACGGCTCTAACGATTTTGATTAAACTGGCTATATGCATGTAAAATTTACTGGGCTTTAGTATGTTGTAGGTTTCATTCTGATTGAAATAGTCTGACTTTAAATGCCGATATTTTAAATTATCTTTCTCTAAAGTACCTTTAATTTTGTAGATTTCGAAAAATCAGGCACATCATCTTATTAGCATTCATAAATAACTTCTAAATATGCAAGTTGAGAGAATTTGATAAACAATAAAAGAAGAGAAGTGCAATAATATTTTTTAATGTAATTTTTGTGTTTTTGAACACATGAATAGTAACATAGATATATAATATACCGTTGGATAGCTAAAGATTTTAGAAAGAATATTATCTAACACTCGGAATCTTAGACGTTAATGGAGAGTGGTGAAAAGCAGATAAAACTGACTGATTGTTGTGGATAAAAATATAATAGATTATTCAATAAAACACATGGGGATCACTTGTAGCTGGGTGGCTAGCGTAACAGCCTCCCATGCCAAAGGTCATGGGTTCAAATCCGCAGGTGGTCCTAGGATTTTTTAATGGGAGTAGAAAATCCTTAGTTACGACGTCCTTCGGAGGGGACGTTAAAAGGTGGTCCCGAGCCTGTGCGATGTCAGGTACTCGTTAAAGATCCCTATCCTAATAAAACCTGGATAGGCAATGTTAGGACTCGCACTGTATCATCGTCCAATTAGCCATAGTAGCATAAAGTGACGTTAAATAAAAAAAATAAAAATAAAACACATGTTTCTATTGAAATTCAATTTAATTCTTTATTCGCTGATTGGCAACATTCATTGACAGGTGTAAATAAAGAATTTGAAGATTAAAAAAAAAAAAAAAAAATTACAATTATTTTTTATCTCTAAATGTATCTGAAAATCCTGGAACTGATTTTAACAACGGTGGTGAGAGAACGTCGTGTCTTGCGCGCACCAGATTTTTAAAATAGCCTAGGATATCATTAAATATTATTTAAAAAGAAAGATAAACCACAACTGCCATAAATGATAATGTTATGTAAAAACAAAAAATTGTATATACACATCATGAAAACATGTATGTTTTTTTTATGAAGAAACTTTATTTTAAAAAATGAAAAATCATTTACAATAAAAGTTTATAACAATAAATGACAAAGTTTTAAAAAAATGTGGCGATAGTATATTTATAGGTTGAAAGTATGTCAGTGTGTATGATATTTCACTATCACCAAATCTTACTAATTTTCACGTACCATTTTCCTCTTCTCGCATAACAGCGCAGCCTTAAAAAAGGGGAGGCTTGGAGAACCTAATATGAAAATAAGCGCTGAATACCAATCGCTAGAGACAATTTTTCACAGGTTTTAGACGCTAGTATTTTAGTTGACCATTGAGACTATACGCTGAATAAGTGTGTTGGGGTTGCGGTCATAAAGAAATAACCCTATAATAAGGAACACTTATATTTGTGTGCCGACGTTTCGGCCCACATTGTGAGCCTTCATCAGCATTAAGACAAAACAAGATAACAACAAATGCCATAAAAAGGAAAAATGATAATTTGGGTACAATAATAAGATGTACATTAAGTACAACAATAGGATGACAGTAATAAAATTAAAATGTAGAAACAAACATTAACGTAAACTGATAACACATGAAGACTCTACTGAGAAATTGAGCAACTATAAACTTTAAAGTGAATAATTATGGAAACAGTTTTAAAGAGCAATTTTGAAGTAATATTGAACGGCATATTTAAATACTTATACTTATGCAAATACTTACCTGACTCCATGAGATTTTCCCAAGAGAGTGATAAATAACGCTTTTATAAACGCCCTCTACATGGTACGGAACAGGCGGGAATAAAAATAAAAAAACGTAAGAGGTGTAAATAGGAATAATCGAAAATGATTTGTTGTGTTTACTTTATCAAATTTAAATTATGAAAAAAAAATTTTTGGTTAATGTTAACATAACTTAAGAAATAATGTCATTTTTAACAGCGGAATAAGATTAAAAAATATTTAATTACAAAGGCATAGAAAGATATTAGATAGCAAAATAATGTAAGTATAACAGGAAGAAAATAGATATAACTAATAGTGACGAAATGTGGAATAAGGAATGTGTAAGTAATTATTTGTTATAAAACTTATTATATTTGTGTGCTGACCTTTCGGCTTAAATTGTAGGCTTTTATCATATTTGACTCAGTTCGAGAATCTTTAAAATTGGCAAATTATTTCCTTTAAAAATAATCTCCTAAATCTTTGTGAAGACCAAAAATTTAGGCCGAATCTCCGGCAGTCAGATATAATACGTTTTCTTTATTCGCGTGTTATGTCTTAATGATCACACCTCTAACCTACTTTTACATAAAAAAAAAAATACTTTTAATGATATTGTTGGAGAGAACAATAATCTAATATAAATCTAAAATATATAGAAACTAGCAACAATAACAATAGCATTTTTTTTTAATAAAGATTAATTACGCTTATGCCTTTTTCGTCTTTCATTATTACGGTTTACTGCTTTGTATATAATTTTTTTTCCCAAAATCTTTAGATTAGATATTGATTTAACATTTCGGGCTGAAACATGTCTTAAATGATGATATTTCAGTTTCACACATCCACCCACCAACACTCACACACAGACCTTTTTGTGGGACTTGGTCATTTGGACTCAAAAGACCATAAAACATCTGAAACTCTGTGAATGCTCGATTTCGAAAATTGGCAAGATGCGAAAATGAAAATATGTAATACATATAGTTTGCAAGAGATTCTCCTATAGCTGGATCGAAGCTGAATCCGGTGTTACCACCATAGAACACAGGCCCCAAATAAATAGCATGTAAACGAAATCCAAAAAATTAATCTTCTATTTATTTATATATCCCCATCCAAACTTCCTTATATAATGAAATAACAATAAAAATATGTGAAAAAAAAATTATTTTCTTTGAGGTAGGAAACGGAATAACTATTACATTTTAGAAGGAGTAATGAACATAATATTTTTCAAAATATAAACGTCAGAACGCATCTGTGATTTTATTGTATTAGGATATGACTGTGGAATCCATACGCTAATGTAAACATAATTTGATTAAACATGGACTCCCTGTGGTAAGATCTTTTTCTTCTTCTTTTAATAAAAAATAAAAATTATTGATAAACAAAAAATAATTCTAAATTAAAATTATTAATTGATTCAAAGAAGTAGAAATACATACCTACACACTTTGTTATTTTTTTTTAAATGTTATTTTTCAAGTGTTTTACTTTCGCTTTCATATATTTTGAATTTAAATTGAATTTGAATTAAAATCAAAGATAGAAATATAGATTGCTTCTGTTTATTTATGTTAAATACTTAACCAAAATTTATTTGTCCAATAAAACAAGAGATTTTTAACCTTGGTATTTTCTAATATTAAGTTATTAAAATTATGAATTGATAAATTCGTCTGTGCAAACAAGGAAAAAATAAAAGGTCTTATCTCTCGAGAAGCTAACTCATTTTCGTATTTTCAATAAGTAATTAAAGTTATTGATTTGTATCAAAAATTATATTTTTTATTATAATTACGCCGATATACTTAGAAGTTCACTTTTTTGCGAATTGTTTCATCGTACCTAGTTAGTTTTAAAAGATAGTATCCTATTGTAAAAAGAAACCAAACTGGATTTTACTTTGTGTAACTCATAGGAGTAACTTCTATAACTGAGTTAAGTGCTCAGAAGCGGATGGAATACAGTTTAGTTGGGGAATCTGATTTAAACTATATAGAGGGAATAGACTCAATCTACTCAGAACTATTTGAAGTTAGGATTGTTCCCCTGAAGTATATTTATTGGTATTTTAATTAAGGTAGGACAATAGACAGGATCATTGATCAAAATTGGCATAATGTTTCTAAATTGTAATACTTATTGAAGCCATCATTAAATGGACTGCTAAAGAAATCTATATAAATTTATTATTATCAAGTAACAATAACTAAGACTATTTATTTATGTAATTTATTAGAATAACAAAAAATCATTTAAATTATGGTCATTACAATTTAAATCATACTATAACAATATGACTTTATTAAAAATATTGGGACACGGCGTAATTAATAAGAAGAGAAGACATGATAGGAATCAATTCCAAGATATTTAAGTGACTTCTGAAAAAAACAATGGATTTAATATATTATTATTAGTGCGATATCTCTCTAAAAGGAAGGCGCTTAGCACTTATAACTCAATTTTCTTATTTCTTGTTCTTTTTGCCTTCCCAGTATTGTCTCATTCTTTGGCTGAACTTCTCTTTGCTTTCTGCAGACCATTTGGGTCACCATCGTTTCTGATTATTTTGCTCTAGAGTTACTTCCCATTTGTTCACTTTGTCTCTAAATATGTTTTTGTCTTATATTTCCTCTTGCCTTATAGTCCAGGAGCCGAGGCCGAAAAATGCGAATTATAAGAAGAAAATTTTCAATGTGATTTTCATATTTTAGCCAACTTGTACAACATTTTTTTTGTCTGCAAGCTCATACTGGTCGGAATCAAAAATGGCGGCCATTCAAATCGGTTACTAAAAACCGAAAAATATGATTATTTGAAGACGATTCTTTCTTTTCATTTATTAAACTAGGTCACTACCTGATACAAAAAAAATTTGTCTGCCCATTCTAGGTGGTCGGGTTCATCCGGCAGACATGATTCAAAAAGCACGCTCTAAGAACCAAAATTTTGTATTATTTGAAGACGTTTCTTTTTTTTCTAATATAAAACTAGGTCTTTACCTGATACAAAAAAACTTTGTCTGCCCATCGTAGGTGGTCGGATTAGCAGAGCAGACAAAATCCAAAAACACGCTTTAAGTACCGAAATTTCGTATCATTTGAAGACGTTTCTTTCTTTTCTAATATGAAACTAGGTCTTCGCCTGATACGAAAAAACCTTGTCTGCCCATCGTAGGTGGTCGGATTAGCAGAGCAGACAAAATCCAAAAACACGCTTTAAGGACCAAAATTTCGTATCATTTGAAGACGTTTCTTTCTTTTCTAATATGAAACTAGGTCTTCGCCTGATACGAAAAAACTTTGTCTGCCCATCATAGGTGGTCGGGTTCAACTAGCAGACAAAATCAAAAAACACGCTTTAAGGACCAAAATTTCGTAATTATTTGAAGACGTTTCTTTCTTTTCTAATATGAAACTAGGTCTTTGCCTGACCAAAAAAAACTTTGTCTGCCCATCGTAGGTGGTCGGGTTCACTAGCAGACAAAATCAAAAAACACACTTTAAGGACCAAAATTTTGTATTATTTGAAGACGTTTCTTTCTTTTCTGATATCAAACTTAGACTTCACCTGATCATAAAAAACTTTGTCTGCCTATCGTAGGAGGTCGGGTTCAACTAGCAGACAAAATCAAAAAACACACTTTAAGGACCAAAATTTTCTATTATTTGAAGACGTTTCTTTCTTTTCTTATATCAAACTAGGTCTATACCTGATGCAAAAAATCTTTGTCTGCCCATCGTAGGTGGTCGGATTCAATTGACAGACATGATGCAAAACCACGCAATAGGTCAAGACCCTAAATTTTGAATTATTAGAAGACGCTTTTTTCCTTTCTTATCTGAAACTAGATCTTCACCTATAACAATAAAATTTTGTCTGCCCATCCTAGGTGGTCGGAATCATGTGGCAGACAAGAACCAAACAGTAAGCATTGAGACTTTTTTAATGGTTATTTTGTTAGATACGGGGTTTGATATTAGCATAGATGAAATTGAATGATTTCTAGGAATCAATGTGTGTTTATGGTGGCGGATCCGAAGGGAAAAGGTCTAAAACGATCTAGTTCTGTTTTTGGAATATATGGGGAGAAGTAATAACGTAATTACCATAACATTATGTATAATATGGACAAATATATCACGGTACCTATAATACCTACAGACATCTATCAGATCTCGAAGTGATGCTTATTCAATTTCCATTAATGTATATTGTAATGAGTATTTTCGTATAATGAGTGGTTTCGGTGATATTTACCTTCAAACGTTAATACGTTAAAAAGAATTATCGTATTTAGAACACAATACATTATATGGACAAAGATATATCGATATCTATATGATCTGTAGACGTCTATCACTTCTTATCTTAAAGCTTATTAAAAGCTTGTTTATTTTTATTATTATGAGTATTTTGGTAAAATGAGCGGTTTCGATGATATCGGGTTGAAGACTGTTAAAAGTCGATCAATTCCTCTGCTTAAGACACAATGCATTATATAGACAAAGGAATCTCGGTACCTGCAAGACCTAGAGACATCTATCAGCTTTCCAATTCACGCTTATTCAATGTCCATTAATGTATATCGTAAAGAGTATTTTCGTATAATAGGTGTTTATTGTAATATTTAACTTCGTAATGCTAAAATGAGGTCAATTCCTGTATTTCGGACCAAACGCATTCAATGGACAAAGAAATCTTGGAAACTATAAGACCTACAGGCGTCTATCACCTCTTATATTAAAGCTTATTAGAAGGTTGTTAATTTTTATTATTTTGAGTAGTTTGGTAAAATGAGCGGTTTCTATGATATCGAGCTGAAGACTGTTAAAAGTAGATCAATTCCTCTGTTTAAGACACAGTGCATTATATAGACCAATATATCTCGGTACCTGCAAGACCATGAGACATCTATCAGCTTTCAAATTCACGCTTATTCAATGTCCATTAATGTATATCGTAATGAGTATTATTCCATGATAGGTGGTTTCTGTGATATTACCTTCATAACGTTAAAATTGGGCCTATTCTCGTATTTAGGGCACAATCTATTATAACGAAAAATATATCTTGATGCCCATAAGAAACCGCATATTTTACCAAAATATTCATAATAATAAAAATTAACAAGCTTCTAATAAGCTTTAATATAAGAGGTAATAGATGTCTGTAGGTCTTATGGGTATCAAGATATATTTTTCCTTATAATAGATTGTGCCCTAAATACGAGAATAGGCCCAATTTTAACGTTATGAAGGTAATATCACAGAAACCACCTATCATGGAATAATACTCATTACGATATACATTAATGGACATTGAATAAGCGTGAATTTGAAAGCTGATAGATGTCTCTAGGTCTTGCAGGTACCGAGATGTATTGGTCTATATAATGCACTGTGTCTTAAACAGAGGAATTGATCTACTTTTAACAGTCTTCAGCTCGATATCATAGAAACCGCTCATTTTACCAAACTACTCAAAATAATAAAAATTAATAACCTTCTAATAAGCTTTAATATAAGAGGTGATAGACGCCTGTAGGTCTTATAGTTTCCAAGATTTCTTTGTCCATTGAATGCGTTTGGTCCGAAATACAGGAATTGACCTCATTTTAGCATTACGAAGTTAAATATTACAATAAACACCTATTATACGAAAATACTCTTTACGATATACATTAATGGACATTGAATAAGCGTGAATTTGAAAGCTGATAGATGTCTCTAGGTCTTGCAGGTACCGAGATACCTTTGTCTATATAATGCATTGTGTCTTAAGCAGAGGAATTGATCGACTTTTAACAGTCTTCAACCCGATATCATCGAAACCGCTCATTTTACCAAAATACTCATAATAATAAAAATAAACAAGCTTCTAATAAGCTTTAAGATAAGAAGTGATAGACGTCTACAGATCATACAGATATCGATATATCTTTGTCCATATAATGTATTGTGTTCTAAATACGATAATTCTTTTTAACGTATTAACGTTTGAAGGTAAATATCACCGAAACCACTCATTATACGAAAATACTCATTACAATATACATTAATGGAAATTGAATAAGCATCACTTCGAGATCTGATAGATGTCTGTAGGTATTATAGGTACCGTGATATATTTGTCCATATTATACATAATGTTATGGTAATTACGTTATTACTTCTCCCCATCTATTCCAAAAACAGAACTAGATCGTTTTAGACCTTTTCCCTTCGGATCCGCCACCATAAACACACATTGATTCCTAGAAATCATTCAATTTCATCTATGCTAATATCAAACCCCGTATCTAACAAAATAACCATTAAAAAAGTCTCAATGCTTACTGTTTGGTTCTTGTCTGCCACATGATTCCGACCACCTAGGATGGGCAGACAAAATTTTATTGTTATAGGTGAAGATCTAGTTTCAGATAAGAAAGGAAAAAAGCGTCTTCTAATAATTCAAAATTTAGGGTCTTGACCTATTGCGTGGTTTTGCATCATGTCTGTCAATTGAATCCGACCACCTACGATGGGCAGACAAAGATTTTTTGCATCAGGTATAGACCTAGTTTGATATAAGAAAAGAAAGAAACGTCTTCAAATAATAGAAAATTTTGGTCCTTAAAGTGTGTTTTTTGATTTTGTCTGCTAGTTGAACCCGACCTCCTACGATAGGCAGACAAAGTTTTTTATGATCAGGTGAAGTCTAAGTTTGATATCAGAAAAGAAAGAAACGTCTTCAAATAATACAAAATTTTGGTCCTTAAAGTGTGTTTTTTGATTTTGTCTGCTAGTGAACCCGACCACCTACGATGGGCAGACAAAGTTTTTTTTGGTCAGGCAAAGACCTAGTTTCATATTAGAAAAGAAAGAAACGTCTTCAAATAATTACGAAATTTTGGTCCTTAAAGCGTGTTTTTTGATTTTGTCTGCTAGTTGAACCCGACCACCTATGATGGGCAGACAAAGTTTTTTCGTATCAGGCGAAGACCTAGTTTCATATTAGAAAAGAAAGAAACGTCTTCAAATGATACGAAATTTTGGTCCTTAAAGCGTGTTTTTGGATTTTGTCTGCTCTGCTAATCCGACCACCTACGATGGGCAGACAAGGTTTTTTCGTATCAGGCGAAGACCTAGTTTCATATTAGAAAAGAAAGAAACGTCTTCAAATGATACGAAATTTCGGTACTTAAAGCGTGTTTTTGGATTTTGTCTGCTCTGCTAATCCGACCACCTACGATGGGCAGACAAAGTTTTTTTGTATCAGGTAAAGACCTAGTTTTATATTAGAAAAAAAAGAAACGTCTTCAAATAATACAAAATTTTGGTTCTTAGAGCGTGCTTTTTGAATCATGTCTGCCGGATGAACCCGACCACCTAGAATGGGCAGACAAATTTTTTTTGTATCAGGTAGTGACCTAGTTTAATAAATGAAAAGAAAGAATCGTCTTCAAATAATCATATTTTTCGGTTTTTAGTAACCGATTTGAATGGCCGCCATTTTTGATTCCGACCAGTATGAGCTTGCAGACAAAAAAAATGTACAAGTTGGCTAAAATATGAAAATCACATTGAAAATTTTCTTCTTATAATTCGCATTTTTCGGCCTCGGCTCCTGGACTATTATGCCTGCTCTTCGTAAGTCTTCTCGTGTCTGTTTGACCCAGTTCGTTGTGCTTTTGAGTGTTGCTGTTGCTTCGTGTTCGTGTCAGTCTTGTTTCAGGTAATCTTTGTATGTGCCCATAGAATGGATTTAATATATTATTTACAATTATCTTATTTCCTCGAAAAAACTAAACTGCTTGATCCTCTCCAATCTACTTTTGACCCGGCTTTTCCACACATTCCGCTTTTCTTAAAATCGCCCGCGAGATTCATACTGCCATGGGTGAAAATAAGCTGACAGTTCTAATACTTCTGGACTTTTCGAAAGCATTTGACTATCCTATTTTCCAAACATTATTTTTTTAAAATCATTATTCAATAGATTCGTAGGTTCCAGTCTTTACTCTTTTACTTTCTCTCTACAAGCTGTTATCATTCCTAATTCCCCTCTGTCTTTCTTCCTTACCCTTTCGACAGGTGTGGCTCAGGGCTCAAGCATCTCCCCTCCCCTTTTCAATTCCTATATCATTAATCTTCCTAATTCAATCCTTCACTGATCCCATCATTTATATTCTGATGACTTTTAGATCTACCTAACTTTTTCTCCTTCTGAGTTATTAGTAGTATTTGCCAATATTCAGAAAAATATAGATAGAATTGTTACGTTGAAAAAAGAAAATATGAATTTGAGTTAAATAATAATAAAGGTTTTTTTATTGCCTTGAAGAGGGTTAATTAAAATAAAAAAATGTTAAAAAAAACACATCATGATAGACTTTTGTTTTTTTTTTCGCTATAAGCAGACTGAAAAATCCAAGAAAGAGAGAAGGAGAGGTTATTGTTGTGTAAAATGTTTCCCTGTCTGGGGACCGCGAGAGAGAGGCCCCACCGTGAGTGAAAGAAAAACATTTTGCAGCTAAAGATTTTTGAGTTATAGTGCAAAAAGTAACTTGTGTAGCATGTGACACTCGCCCGACCAAATGGGCGAATTCTGACCGATTTGGAAGAGGAAAGAAGAAAAGTAGTTTGTTTTTTGAGGCAGTAAAAAAAAAAGAACAAGGTGATTTATTTATTTTTTAAATAAACTTATAACCTGAGTGGTTTCGGTTCTGAAAGATAAAGGACAAATATATATTTTTTTAAAGCAAACAAATAAAAATTAGTATATAAGTAGAAATAATTTTTTTTCTTTTTGAAGTATCATTTATTTTGTGTTACTGTTGGAAATAAAGTTTTGTATTTTTTATTTTTTATGTGTTTAAGTAATTTGAACTTAAATATTTTCTATTTAATATTAACCTTAAAAAGGTAACATTGTACAACCCTCATCGAGTAAGCAGTAATAAGCTAAAAAGGTATCACAGCCAAGTAAGACGATTCCATAGCTCATGGGATAGGTAAGTGATTCCTGACTATGAGGTAACGAGTTCTCATGTCCACCTGTTAACAATAATTTTTTTTTTTATAAATTAAATTAAATTTTTTAACTTAAATTAAATTTTAAGTTTTTTTTTTATTTTCATTAAAGGTATTATTAGTTTAAAGGGTTTCAATATTTACCTTCTTTTTTTTCGTACCTAAAAAATAACGTGTAACTCGATATAAATTTATTGTGGAACCCGCCCGTCTCCACTGAGAATCTGGGGCATAGTTAGGGTTAGGGACACATTTTTTATTTATTTATATATATATTTTTTTCGGCGAATTTTAACCATAACGAAATCAGTGCCAGGGCAACCCAGATATTTATATTACTCTGTATATTTAATGTAAAAAATTGTTATTTTAAGGGACAAAATCCTTAACAAACACAGTGCAAGAAAAAAGTTTTTTTTTTTTACTATACAGTTTTTTTTTACTATAGTTATTTTGTTTTACTATGTATTTGACGACGATTTTATAAATCAGAATATATATTCTACCTATTAAATTAAGGAATTTATACATTAAAAAGTAGAAACAATATTGATAATCTATAAAACGTTAATTAACCGAGAAATTGTGAAGCCATCGTTCTGTAATAATCTACTTCTAATCGTTATTATTAGTTTAGTTTATTCAATAATTTCATGTGATTAATTATCTTGCACAAAGTTTCAGCTCATTTCGGAATCATGAGAATCTTCTTGGACTCCATTGACAGTGAATGTTGGAAAATTTAGACATTGAGTAATTATGTAAATGTGGGATTTTATAATAAGGAAAGTCGGAATCAATCATTTGTATGCCCATACATATTGAATAATTGGTTGGTGTATACCCCATTCTTCAACAGTTCAAAAATGTTTTTAACGAATAATAAATAGATTACTCTAAATCATTCAAAACAGAGGCTGATATAACTCAAATAATTCTTTGAGCTTCACATCAAGTATAAAGTATTCAAAACATTATTCTTCCCGAAGAAATACCAATCAATAAGGAGACTATAATTAATGTTTAGACGTTCATCCTACATAAACAATAACAAGTAACAATCTGTTTGTGTGCTATCTGTTTATTTTCTCTTGTATTCCAATAAATGTCCAGGAAAAGATAAGGTTCCTCTAATTGGCCATTACACAAATTGACAAAAGTTTACTTCGTCTTAAATTATAATTGTTTTTATTATCTTATGTAACTCAGCTGATGCTCGTTAAGCCTCTATTACATAAAATTTACGTAAGCAATAAAAATTTGGAAAAATGAATTTATTATAAGCAATTAGTCATTCCGATTATTTCCTTGATTCCTCATTAAAAAAAACAAAAAACTTTATATGTTCGTTAATTATCAGGCCGATTTGCAAAAGAAATTCTTGGATATTTTTTTTAAAACACTTTATTTATTCCAGTATCACGACGTTTCAGCCTCTAGGGCCATTTTCAAGCTTCATGCATATCCATCTCAGTTATCTTTTAATTTTACCGCTTTTCACCAGCGTCGTCATAATTTTTTTAAAATGTCATTTTTCAAAAAAACTTAACAGTTTTCAGCCGCCTTTTAGGTGTTCTCGTGCGCGACTGACGAACAAATATTAGAACATAAGAAAAATGACGACAATGATGAGAAAAAAAACTTTATAGTGTTGAAATATAATTTATAAATATATAAAATATCATAAGATACACGATTAAATGAAATATAACTTGATATGAAAATAATTAGTTCCTGAATACAAATTAATCAAGAAACTTGGATAGAGTTATGAATAGAAGTTTGGTAACTTTCACTTTACAAAGACGTAGATTGAATAGGAAAAGTTTACCTCGCAGATCATAAAAAAAATAATAAATGGACGATTATAAGAACAGTTTAAGACTAAAAAATAAAGGGCGTCTTCCATAAACTTTAATTTATTAAAACCCAATACTCTATTGAAAGTAAATTCCAACAGCGATTTTTAATCTTAAACGCGGTTGTAGTTAGATTCTGTTGAATAAAAAAAAATTTCTTTCATAATTATAGTTTTTAAGTAGTTTTCAAGTTTAAAGATTCTATTTAGAATTAAAAGTTTAATTTAAAATTGTTCACTGTTGTATTTTCCATAGCTGAGATCTATTTTATATGAATCATGGGATCGGGAGTATTTTTTTTTGCATTCTAGTCCCTTAGCAAGTTTTCAAGGATACTATAATTGATTAATTAATTATAATTGATCATTTTTTTAATAGGTAGCGTTTATTTAAATGTATTCAAAAATACATCTTCAAGAACCATAGTCTCACATTAGCTGTTAATTTGTGAAATTATATGATATTGGTATTATTTATCAGATTTTCAAGAAACCTTATAATGATTAATATCAGTTTGTAGTAAGATTAAAGTAAAATTCAGGATTGGTGGTCTTGGAAACCTCATAAACCGTTGTCGAAAAATCCTTAAATATTTAAAAAAATTATATTTGAAAAATTAAGTTAGTAAACCTAGTCAACGGCTATTAAATTAATTATAACAAGATATGTGCCCGCTCCAATAATAAAAATAATGAATATTTATTTCAATAATAATTAAAAAAATCTGGTAAGGGCGACATAAGACTTTTACTCATATTGACTGTGGAAATCAATTTAAGGATTAGTAAATAAATTTTTTTTTTTTTTATCATCATATATCTATATTCCCCCTGTCATGTAGTTGACCTTCAGTGAATGGAATATCTCAATAATGGCATTGGCAATGGCTTGAAAGGCATGATAGTAGGTCTCCGTTCTAAAACATGTACTGTGGAATGTACAAAACTATTTACAAGTTAACATAGCCGTATGAAGCCACAGGGATTCATTCGCAGATGATGTTACAATGGTAGTGGTAGCGAAGTATCTAGAAAAAGAAGTTACCCTCCATGCTGACCAGGCTATTGCTACGGGTGGGAGTTTGCTGTCGTCGGTAGGCCTACAGCTTTTGCAGATCACGCAAGTTCTCAACGCAAGGTCTCCTAGTCACCAGGAAGAAACAAATTGAATCCATCACTGTTACAATAGTTAGACACGGAATTCGTTTCTAGTCTTCTTTAAAATACCTAGAAGTCGTGATCGACGCACTTTCGCGCTTTAATGTTCAAACAGAGTAAGTCAGCACTAAATCAGCTAAATTGGCATCGTCATTTTCACGTCTTATGGAGGTCCTAGATAGAGTCACAAAAAGTTTCAGGCAGCTGTCGTCTCCTCAATTGTGTCATATGGAGCTAGTATTTCGAAAGAGGCGATGGTTACCAAAGCATACAGGAGAGAGATGGCATCGGTTTAAGGCAGAATTTCCTTAAGGACAATAAGTCCCATTAGTACGGTTTCTTATTAGGCGATGTGCTTGATAGCCGGATTGCCGCCTATTGAACTCCACGTTGAAGAAAGATATCGGCACTTAGGCGACACTCTCATATTTAGAGAGGAGAGGAGCGAAAAATAAATATAGAACCTTGACATTAGTGTTAAGAGGCTGCAGAACCCGGGAGATGGACTCAAAGGTTGATACGAGATGTTAGCTTGTGGTACAGTCGTCCACATGGTGAGGTGGATCTTTACTTAAACCAGCTTTTGACCGGGCATGGATGCTTCAGAGCATACAGATACCGATTTAAATTTGACAACACCGTAGAATGCCCTGCGTGTCAGACATTCGAGAAAACAGCGGAACATGTATTTTTTGCTATATATATATATATATATATATATATATATATATATATATATATATATATATATATTCACATTGCAGAAGAAAGAAGTGAACTGGAGATAAGGGGTAATCATCACACCGGAAAACATAGTTGGCCAGTTTCTGCCCTCGGACTTCCATTGGGGCACAGCAAAGAGATTCACCACAGTCGTCCTTAAGAGGTTAAAAGAGGAAGAGACCAGATGGCGCCATTGACATGGAACGATGAAAACAAGGGAAGAGGACAATAAGGCGGCACTAAGTCATTTTCTCCACGAAGGAATGCCTAACGGCGGTCCCGTGAAGAGGAATGAACAGGTGCAGATAGGTGGTTTTAATGGGTCAAAATCCCACACACAAATAGGTACGGGCCTAATCGCGTTTTATGAAGATTTCCACCTACCCTAGTGAAAAACAAAAAAAAAACAGACAGAAACAGAGACACGCACACACACAGACCTTTTTGAAGGACTTGGCTATTTGGACTCGGGGAACCCTAAAACGTGTATTTTCTGTAAAAAACAAGAATTCGAAATTTCGAACTTTCTCTTACTTTATTTTTAATGTATGTCAAAAAAGGTAATAAAAAAATCGTACCAAGTTTATTAAGAAAATAAATATCTTTGCCAAACAGATATTATTTGAAAAGTAAAAAAAAAATAATCTAAAATTTTGTTTTCAATATAGCATACTGTGGATTATTACATATTATGGATAACATATCAAAATAAACTATAATTTCAACGTTTTCGTTTATAGAAAGATTTTCCTAACTCCTTTAAATGTCTATTATACGTAAAATATAATTTTTATAGTAACAGACGATCATAAATCCATATCTCTCATTCAATTAAAAAAATATGCATGTTTATATAAATAATCCTTTTATGAATTGGTAATTGATATTTTTTTTCACAATTACTTTCAATAAATCGAATCCAAAATTAACCAAAAATAAGCCGGAATAGAAAATCATCAGTTATGAAAATAGTAATATTTTTATGCTAATTCCTACTTTTCACAAGTTGTTCAGTAGAATGATTGAATTTTCCGACAGTTAGTTATTTTATCGTCCTAATTTACGATTGAGTGCTGTATAACGTGAAATTGGGATCCAATCAAATTTCTAATAGATTTCACTAACGACCAATTACAGAGTTCGTGACTGAGGCAGAGCAATCTTACCACGTGGAAATCAACTAACGAATAAACTATACAAAATGAAAAATCATACAACTTTAAGCGAAATTCTGTGCCTTGTGTATATTAAGCTAAACTTTTTGTACAGCTAATATCAAATTAACAGCCCCGAAAAATATTTTTTATATATAATATATGATAATGTAGTTTGTGTAAGTTTTTTGGAAATTGTAACATGTTTAATAAGTAACAGATCTTCCTAATAATGAAAATAAAAACAATAGGTTATCGGTTTATTACAAAATCATAGTTAATAATAATTAATCAGAAAATTAAATACAAGGATACATAAATCATGAATTCTTGGATTATTATTTTTAATAATAAGACCAAGAAAAAAAAAATCACCAACTAAAAGTTGATTTCTCATGTTTGAAGATACGTAGAGTCCAATTATTCAATAAATCTATCCGCTATGCGAATTGAGGAATACCTTTTTATTTTATTTTATTTTTTTACCAGATAATTTTTAATAGCATAATATAATTATTAGGAAATGATGGACCAATGTGTAATTATTCGCAGTATTTTTTATCTTCCTTAACGCTGGGCTTTGCAGTCTTCTAAAAAACCAGTAATTATAAGTATTTGTATCAATTATTGGTTTATCAGCCAGGGCAATTTAAAAGTTAAATTTTCAGCTAAAGCAATTTCCATTAGCAATTTAAATTAAACTTAGAGACCGCCGTATCGTATGCAAATTGGACAAGGCCTTAAAACTAAGGATCTAATATATATATAGGACTGACCCAATGCTTAATTTTGTAAAGAATATTTAATTAAAATAAATTCAGGTTGAGTGTCATGGCGGCAACTGAAGTTAGACCTTAATATCGCTCTCTGTTTGTCCAATGATTACTCTTAGTATTAACTAATGTTTTGTTTCCGACGCTTGTAAACACTGAGTGTATGTGTTTGAGAACACGTTAGAACTACTTCTTAGGGTGAGTGCATTTAATAGACCTAATAAGTGTGATAAATAGTGCTCGCTGTTTGCTGAATAGGTCTCCACGTGGGAGACGGGTTCTGTCCCGCATCTTGCTTCGCACTGGATATCATTGAGCAGTAGTTGCCCTGTTATCAGCGCTGCGGTAGCTCATTTGTTCTGCGCACTACCATCTTAACTCTATGCCAATTATTGTCGAGATCGTAGCCCATAGACAGTAGACATTTTTTTTTCTATTTAATTAATTCTAATAATTTTTTATTATCATTTTTAGTATTATTAATTTTGTTATTATTATAAAAATGATTTGTTTATTTTCTTTTTCTTACTCTGTTTATGTAAATAATTTTTAAACTCAAGAAGCTAAACTTTTATTTTTATTTTATTACATATATATATATATATATATATATATATATATATATATATATATATTTTTATTTTGTGTTCTTAATTTTTTTTTTTCTTTCTTTCTCTTAAAATGGGCGAATCTTCGGGTATGGAGACGGACGAAGAGACGGCGTTCTCAGAAGTCAGCGAGACTGACTCCCAATATTTAAAAAGGAGAACACTCCAAAAACGACAACGCAAAATTGTTCCAGGAGGATCTGGAAGATCATCTAATAAAAAAATAAAGATAAATCGTATAGGGTGGTTCTGCGGGGACTTCAATCTACTGCTTCCACTTCAGCCATCAAACAGGGCATAGAAGAGCTGGGACACAATGTTAGGCAAATTACCAATGTACTGCACCCAATAGAAAAATATCCACTGCCTCTGTTTTTTGTCGACCTTGAACCGGCAGCCAACAATAGCGACATCTTTCGAGTCAACAGACTTGTATATTCCTGCATACGCTTCGAAGAGCCGAAGCAGAGAGTAGACATAGTGCAATGCACCAAGTGTCAAACCCTGGGTCACACAAAAGCTTATTGTCACCACCAGGACAGGCGTGTGAAATGTACTGGCCCGCATGCGTCCAATACATGCCAAAAGTCAAGAGAAACGCCAGTAATATGTGCACTATGTGGTGAAGGGCACCCGGCTACTTACAAAGGTTGTGTAGTCTACAAAACTGTGCAACTCCGCAAAAATGAAAGTACAGCATTTAAATTACAAAGAAACGTTCCAGGATACCAAAACCCTGGCTCTTCAGTGAACAATGAGCGATCTCTCTCTGGAAACCCATTGACCCACGAAGATCCACGTCCGACGACCGCCAGCACAAGATTAAATCTTTCTCCAACATCACCAGAAAACAACAGGATAGTCAACAGGGACCTGAAGCTTCTCCTAACACCTATCATCATCTTCAGCATCAACCATCACATCATCATCTTCAGCCTCAACCACCTCATCATCAACTTCAGCCCCAACCATCCTATCATCTTCAGCCTCAACCATCCCATCATCATCTTCAGCATCAACCATCCAATCACCAGCCTCTGAATTCCCGTCCACAGCCTCAGAAGTCCCAGTCCTTCCAAAAAACACCTAAAATTGATGTACCCACCAAAAACGTCCTAAGGGTCAAGTTACCGCCCCAGAACAATCCCAAACTTTCATCTCCTTCACAGCCTACTTCCCAAGTATTACCACCTGTAGCAGCTCCGTCAAACGTGGAACCTCCTCAACAACTCCGACGGATTGCCCTATCTTTCCCCAGACAGCATAATCTTCCACCCAATGAACCTTCCACCTACTCCTATCCTTCACAAAACACATCCAAAATCACACCAATCCTGTCATCCTTCCTTATAGATCTTCAAAATACAATAAAACCTCACATTACCCTCCTTACAAGTCTCCTATCTGAATTTCCTTTCCATATCCAACAATGAACTAAAACTTCCTAGCCATCCTTTTGTGGAATGCAAATAGTTTACTGAATCACCGAGACGAACTGGACATATTCCTACGCGACAATACCATAGACATTGCCCTAGTGACTGAAACCCATATCACTAAACACTCAAACTTTTACATACGTGACTACATCATATTCAGATCAGATCACCCAGACAACACATCTCACGCTGGCTCATGTATCCTCATCCATAAATCAATTCCTCATTCCATGCTTCCTTCTTCTCCATCTGACACCATTTAATCAACCTCTATTATCTTATCTTCCCATCCATTCAAAATGACAATCTCGCTGTATACTGTCCTTCCGGTAATTCACTCACTATTCAACACCTTTAATCCTTATTCCGATCCCTTGGTCAGCGCTTCATTGCTGGTGGAGACTACAATGCCAAAGATCAACAATGGGGATGCCGAACGTCCAACACTCGTTGCAGGATACTTTCCCCTCTCACCACTTCCTGTGGCTATTCCCTCTTGGCACCCCAGGAACCTACATACTGGCCTACTTCCATTAAGAAACGTCCCGACATCCTTGATATTTTAGTTACTTCTCGAATCCCCTCCTCCCACACTACAATCTAATCCTTCGATGACCTTTCCTCAGATCATTGCCCGGTTCTGCTTCTCATGCACACAAAGTCTATTCCTGAACCTTATCCTCCATCACTGATTAAAGGACGTGTTGACTAGGAAAATTTTCGCAAGGACTTGGAAAACAGACTGGACTTAAAAATCCGATTAAAAACTAACAAACAAATAGACCTTGCCATTAAACAATTTACTAATCCTAGTCCTATTTCTCTTTTACCCATTATTGGAAAAATTCTAGAAAAACTCATCCTAAAACGCCTTTATCCCATCCTTCATTCAAATAAAGTGATTCCTGACCACCAGTTTGGATTTCGGTCATCTCATTCAACTATACAACAGTGCCATCTTGTGGTGGATGTAATATCTTCCACATTGGAACGCGGAATGTACTGCACTGGAGCCTTTTTCGATGTAGAACAGGCTTTTGACAGAGTTTGGCATCCATGACTGCTTTACAAACTTCGCCAATTCCTCTCCCCAACTTCAATTTCCTTTTAATCCGTTCCTACCTTACAGATAGAACCTTCCAAGTCCAACATAATCTCTCCTACTCATCCGTATTCACCCAATCAGCCGGTGTACTTCAAGGTAGTATCCTGGGTCCGATTCTTTATACAGTGTATACAGCTGATATTCCCATCCAACGAAACACTACCCTTACCACCTTCGCCGATGACACATGTGTGTTATCTGTAAATAATGATCCTGTTATTGCATCCCGAATCCTACAGAACCATCTATCAGCCATCGAAGAATGGTGTCAGAACTAGAGAATAAAAAAAAAACCCTTATAAATCACGTCAAATAACCTTCACTATACGGCGTAAACCTGTGGCTTCCAGCCCCAGCGTATCCTTTAACAACATCTTACTTACTCCTGTTGAACAGATCCGGTACTTAGGACTAAACCTAGACAAACGCCTCGCATGGAACTCTCATACTAGACTGAAACGATAGGAAACTGCTCGTAGATACCGATTACTACAAAACTTGCTCGACAAACGCTCAAAAATTTCTATTTCATACAAAAAACTCATTTATATAACCATTATAAGGCCTATTTGGTCCTACGGCATTGAGTTATGGGGGTCCACTTAACCATCAAATTCCTCTCGCATCCGATCTCTGCAATCCAAGATCCTTCGAAAAATCCTTAATGCTCTATACTTTGTTACAAATAAAATTATCCATAAAGACCTAAATATCATATTAGTTGAAGACTTGGCCCGATCCAGATATACATCCTTCCATTCCAAACTTCCCGCCCACTCAAACCCGCTTATCCGTGACCTCTCCTCAACATCTATTCCTGACAATCCACCGAGGCGACATAAAAGAAGATGGATCTCTTAACATAAATTGGTTCATTGGAGTTCTACCAATGCGAGTTTCTTCACAGGACAATCATGTGTCTTAATCTCAAATATGTCCCATTCACTTGTTGTATTTAATAAATAAATAAATACAGTTGTAAATTTCTTTGAATAAATATATAAATAAAAATAAATAAATTCATTCTGGAGGACGAATTAAAAAAAAAAAAAAAAGAAACCAATAACTTTTTTTCCTGTTCGACACTTGAACTTATTATGTTGCATATTCGCTAATGGACTAATTGAGCTACAACTCATGATGAATTAATAACTTATAACGATTTTTGCACATTTTTAAAACCAATATTTTAGTATTGGTGTGGTATTTATTTAATTATATTTTTCTCCAATTTGACAGCTCTAACTGGACAATTTTCCAAAAATTTACACTCTGAAATCAACCGCTGTTACATTTCGAGAGCACTCATTTAAAAGTGTGAAGATATTCGTGTACCCGGGATCTTTATTGCGTGCAGATAACAGACCCCTCTTACAGGTACAGAGGAGGTACAAAGGCGAATCACTGAAGCAAACATACGTTATTTTGGTCTGGCAAAAACATTAAGAAACTATTTATTTTTAAGAAATACATATTTTGATATTTATTTATATAAAACACTGATTCGGCCGGTACTAACATATGCTTCCAAGACATGGGCCTTATCACGTGCCGACGCCAATTTCCAAGTTTTCGAAAGGAAAATCTAAAGACCGGCAATATGCAAATTGCCAATTTATTACAAATTTATCACTAGCCGGATGTTGTAAGATTCAAGAACCTTAGGCTGCGGTGGGCCGTCCAAACTGCGAAAATAGAAGGTGACTCGCAAATAAAAAAAATATTACTTGGATACGTGGATGGAAGGAGAAAAAAGAGGTGTCCAGGATTGAGATGGGCAGACGAGGCCGAAGAAGATTCCAAGAAATTGGTGGGCACGAGATCTTGGCGGCACCTGGCTCAGGACAGAGAAGAATGGAGGCGACGATTTGACCCGAAGACCCGAACCGGGTTGTAGTGGGTTGTGATGATGATTATAAAATAACCTAACTAAATTTGGTTGAAGCAAAAAAAAACAAAACAAAAAAAAAACAAGTCGACGAACTGTTCGATCATATACAAGTTACGGTTGAAAACATACACTCCGAATCCTGCAAAATTTGCTACAATTGTTCTGGACAGATTTTGTTAGTTTTTTAGGAAATAATTATTTGACAATAGTAGTTCACTAATTGGATTTTATTTTGTCCAGTTATAGAAGATGATCCAAAGTAGTGAAACCGCTACTCGTTGATTAAAGGAAGTATTTAGAGATAATTTCACATATTCTGAATCTTTTAAATTTCTTTATATTTGACTCTTTGATGTTTTCGCTCACCTATATGAAGAACTATTTCAATTAAGAAAAACATTATAACCTTTGTTTAACTTCATTTGGTTTGTTGGATTTCATAGAAACGCAAATAATTAACAGGGACATATTCCTCTGTTACCAATACATCAAACTGGATGGAATGAGGTTTTAAGAGATAGCAAATAGCATTCATGCAATACGTAATGTGTTAATTAACCATGGCTGGCATTGTTATATGGCGATGATCCTCGAAGCTCATTAAGTCTGGTTAAACCACAGAATGAAATACTAGCTCGTGTTTGAACACTCAAATTTGTTCGCAACATTTTGATGCTAATTGTCAAACCAAGCTATGGCAAATATTTTAGCTGACACTATTCAAAATATATGAAATACATATGTTATAAAATTGAAATATACTGTGCGAATAAATTGAATAAAAAAGATCACTCCTAAGGAGTGGTTACTAGCATGTGTTTTACATGATGAGGAATACTGTTTATCGTAATCTATTTCGTTATATATTTATTTAAATTTTACCACATATTGTACTATAGTAAATAGTCTTCCAACAGATGATTTTATTATTCAGTTTTTTTTTAACACCAAAGCCATATTGATATTTAAATAAGATTCCTAATTAATCTTATTATTATAAAGGAGTTAGTGCTGGTACTTAGGAATGGAATAAAATGAGCATTTTTTCTTTTTAAAATCTACAGGGAACGATATTGTTAAAAGACAATTCAAATTCCAAGTATCTGTTCAGAAGTAATCATCTATTTCTTCATATATCAACTGTAACTACGATTCTTGGTTTGCTCGAACTCCTTCTAAACCACTGGACGGATTTAATCTATTTAAAAACTGTTTTAAAGGGGCTGTGGTTATTATATCTCGCACAGTAACAGGGGCTACAACCACTTGGTATCCTTATGATGGAGAGATATCTGGGACTAATAATCTCTGTATGGTTTTTGCCCTGGAGACACTACGAATATGTAAATACATGTACTTAACCTATGGGTTTCAAAATGAAATGGGAGTTTGTTTCTTTAACTTGTTTTTAATACCTTCTCAGTTACTTACGAAAAAAAAATAGAATGCTGTGTTACTTTCAAAGAAAGGAATAACAAGGAACAGGGAGACTGAACACTTGAGAACTAGAAGTATGTAAGCTGCATTAAGGAAGTACTGAGTAAGATGAGCAAACAGGAATATATTTCTAACTTTGAGACAATCTGGTGGAGTTTAAGTTGTAAATGTCTTATCATTACCAATACATAAAGTATATTCAAATCAAAGAAAGAAGTCATTTATCTAATATGTATTATTTCATGAAAAAAAAAAAAATATTAAATGACAATAATTCCGCTCTGATAATGTAGTTTAGAAAAATATTTATAATAAGGATAATTAGTTGACTGTTAAGAATTACAAGAAGGAATTAATCCGGGTGGCGGTCAGGTGTTTATTGTCAATTAGCTCTCGCATAAAATTCGCCCAGCTGATGATACACAATGGAAGACGAAACCATGGCAGACAATAAATAATTAAATCTATTTAATTGTTTCTTTCACTGTCCGTTGCCTGGACTAATCCCTTCCTGAAAAAGATTTATAAGTACATGCTATAGTAATAACTGTCTAAATATGTATTTTATGAACAATTTATAAAACTTAATTATTGATTCACTTTGGTCATTCTGATATCCACTATTATGAAACAAACAATATGATGGATGCTGTTTGATATTCCAAGAGGTGCACAATGCCTAGGGGTAAGATTTACGACCTTTTGGATGGTAGCAAGACCCCATGGTGGATCGAAGGGCGTGTATAGCAGGTAGAGGGGTGTATAAGGTATAGGCCGAGCCCTTAACTGCCACGGCTTGGTATCCTCTGATTTACGGTAGCGTATATAATAAGGACTCAAGTCAGGCTATACATAAAAAATTAAAGTTGTTTCTATTTTACAAATGATTGAATATTTTTTTTTTTTTAATATTCACTTGTTAAAATGTACACACATACCTATTCCTTCCATAAATACTGTTACAAGGAAATAGTTACCGATTTTAAGAGAAAAAATATTTTTTTCAAAATCATTATTAGTAAAGAAAATGCTTACCTATAGAGAGTGAAACAAAACAAGAATTATTCAAAATGTTCTCCATTAGCCTTGACACAGACTTTTTATCTCCGTGGCTGGTCATCAATAGTAAGTAGCACGCAGCGCTTCAAGAGGAAAGTGCTCAACTGGTCGGATCAAAGATTTTTTGAGCATTTACAAGGTAAAGTGTTCTCTGTTGCATGCCATCTTCTACATTTTGGAACAAAGCTGATAATCTAGTGAGTTGAGATCAGGATTTCCTGAGTACCAATCAGAGCAAGAGATGAACGCTGGAATCTTCTTTTGCAGCCACTACTGAGTTGGCCTCGCCTGGGAAGCTGGAGAATCCTAATGAAATAAATCCACAGGCTTCCTAGAAATAGAGTAGAGGCTTGACAACAGATTCCAGAATATCGTCCTGTTAGTTTTGAACATTTTTCACAAAAATGAGGCATTGCAGTGCCATAAAAGCAAACTCCTCACCAAATCATCAAAGAAACCGACCCATCAAAGAAACCAACCCACCAAAGATTGGGTGATGATATTTTGCGTTCTCCAATTGACTTCTTAAGATTTTTTGCGAATACACGATCATTTGTTTATTTATATTTTTCTAGGATTGTTAAAATTTTCTCAACGCTAAACAATATCTTTCAATTGAAGACCATAGATCCACTCTAATTGGTTTTAGGGAAGTGATTAGCCTTTGTCCTGTCATTATTCGAAATGCACCCATCTTTAGGCCACTTTCATTATGAGAGACTTATTTGAAAAAGATTCCCATTTCCTGAAATATGATTTGTTCTTTATGAATAGCATTTCTTCTGATTTAAGCAACTGCTGCTTGCACTGAATTTGCCATTTTTACAGTGAGAGGACGACCTAGTGAAAAAACTTATCAATTACCATAGTTTGCAACAACATAGTATTACTTCCCCCTTCCGATCCCTTCCAAGTTTTCTATAATCCTGAAAGTAACGTATGCCAGCATAAATACCATTTTGCGCTGCGACAAAACCTCTATAACTTTGACTATAATCATAATAACTCTTAATATAATAAGTTAACTCTTATCAAATCAAAAATAAAAATTGAGTATCAATACTCTTCTGATATTTCTCTTATTTATTATGACATATTCTTGGGATCAACAACAGAATACTTCTTCAAAACTCTATAAATACCTATAACCAAAATATCAATAAGTATAAAATCTTTTTTTAAAATGCAATATAGTATATATTGAAATATATTACAAAAGGACAGTGGAAAAAGTTACTCCAGCTTTATCGAATAAAGCATTTGCATAAAGAAGATCCATTCTTATAGCGAAATAAAAAAAAAATAGATCAGATTTATGTAAGACATTTTTATAAGGAATTGAGCCATAAATTATTGATATTATAATTTTTTTTTTTTTTTTTTTTTTTTTGAGAAACAATTCTTTATTGAGCAATACTACAATCTGTCCAACTCAGGACATTTTTAATAGTGATAACGTACAATATTCATACTACATTCACACGATATATACAAAACAATAAATTTATATAATAATAATAATACAATATACATATATACAAAATAAAATCAATAAAAATATATACAAAAGTCACTCATACCTATATACAATTCACAAGTATACAGCACGTGAGTGGAGAATCTAGCCAATGCTAGAACTCCAATATACATGTTACAAGAGGTCACGAGGCCACTGCCGTTTCAACCTTCTAGGAGGATGGTAAGGATGTGTGGAGCTGGATAAGGATTGAGCTAGGGGATTAGGGTGATGGATAAGATTCTGATGAAATTTAGAGAATTTTAATGGTATAAGGTCTAAAATAAATGGAATATTTAGGTCGTGGTGTAAGGTATGGTTGGGTACATAATAAGGGGTATTAACTATTGTTCGGAGGACTTTAGATTGGAAGGATTGAATGCGTTTGATGTTAAAAAATTTGGCTGTCCCCCACAGTTCAAGTCCGTAGGTCCAGATAGGTTTCAGTACTGTCTGGTATATTAACAGTTTGTTCTCGATATATAGTTTTGAATTTCTGTTCAGTAGTCTGTATAATTTTCCAAATCGTCGATTAAGTTCTTGTCGTTTAAGTCTAGTATGCGGGTTCCAAGTTAGTCTTTTGTCCAGAAGGAAGCCAAGATATTATATTATAAAATAAGGAATTCTAAAGAAATATTCAAGGACAATGTATAAAACATGCTACACTATCAGGAAAAAATGAGAAAATGTGTTTGTTGATTGTTTATTTATTTAATGCCTTTTCATGCTGATTGTTCTAATTTGACGATACTTCAGTTAGAGACCAAAATGTTTCCTATTCAGGTTATATTAGGTACAATAGGAATCGTTAACGAGGACTTCACATCACACAGAATCGGGAATACCATTTTAAGTCTCTTCTGAAGTATGCCATTACCAAGGATTTTTTACCTCTGTTTAAAATTTCTTGTAGCCCCCGCTAGGTGTCAAACCACGAACTTGGGGATAGAAGGCAGATATGCGAGCCACTACCCCTCACGTGACCGACCCCAGGAGTTAGTTGATATGATATTGTATTAAACATTTTAATTTATTTTCATGCAAAGGAATCAGAATGTCCACTTGGGCTATTACTGGAATCGAAGTGCCGAATAATGCAAATCACCAATATGCTCTAGCTGGAGGTAGGTCAAAATCCATTCCACCATAAATAGAATATGAAATGTCAACACTCCTAAGCAGGATCCGAACAAGCACGGTTTCTGAATAAACTATATAAAGTGCTGTCCACATGGGCTCACAATCTAATTATACCGTAATATTTTTTTCTGAAAATAATTAAATCATTTATGATCAAATAACGTGGTGACCTTTTTTCACGGTTATTTCTACTTTGTAACTTTCTTGATAAAATAACCTTCTTAAGTTTTTGATTAATTCATTGTCTAAAATATCCTTTCACAGTCTAACTGAAAATTGATTAATATTTTTTTTTAGGTTTATATTGACAACAGGATAAAAAAGATTTTTATATTTCATATTTTTAAAATTCATTAATTAAACTGTGACCTTTAGTTAACCGGTTTTAGTTGGAGCATTGCAAAAGGGAAAATTTATATTAACACATATATTATCCTAATAAACAAGAAAGGTTTATTTAAATTTATTTTTTTATTCAGACTTTCCACGCATTTCTGGTATACGGGACACCATACCGTGTATATCTTATTAACTAATTTAATTTTAATTATTACTTCAACCAAAGACGGATTGAAATAAAACACAATTTTCATACATTACTTATTTCGTAATATTACATCCATGCCCGATTATGACAATTATGACTCAAATAGTTTACTTCTTAAACAAAATATTTACAATAAGAGAACTACAGAGAACTCCTAATAAAACAAAATAAATATTAAAAAATATATAAAAACAATGTACTAATATACATATAAGATATTTACAGTTTTTCAAAGAAACCCAAAACGTGGTTTGTACCCTCATGCCAACCAGCAACACCAGGTAGATCTCGGGGTTACCTGTATCATGGCAGCTCGTATAACAGACTTCCATTCCTACGGTCGCGATTTTAAACCCGCAGGTGGCTTCAGGATTTTTATATGCCGTCCTTCGGAGGGGACGTAAAAAGGTTTTCCCCTCCTTGTGCGATGTCAGGTACTCGTTAAAAATGCCTATCCTAATTAAAGCTTGATAGGCAAAGTTTAGGACTCTCACTTAGCATCGTCCACTTAGCTATAGTAGGGGTACTCACTACGTTTGCTATAGCATGTATTTGTGTTATTTTGCTAAACCCGTCGAGTTTCTGCAGTTATTTCCTGTATAAAATTGATGGATTTAGCACAATAGCACAAATAGCATGCCATAGCAAACGTAGTGAGTACCCCTAGTAGCGTAAAGTGATGTAAAATTAAAAATCGCTGCAAATTATTACACAATGGTTTATTATTTCCAAATAACAATATTAAGGTAAAACTGTTTATAAAACTGTTAAAAGGCAATTAAGTCATATGAAAAGCAATAATTCACAGGATAATATCATGTCACTACTGCTGATTTCAAAACGCAATATCTCAGCCAGTTATTAACCAATTTCAATGATTCTTTTTTTATTTTGTTAAAAATTTAATTTTTCATAAATTAATTAGAACAAATGGATTTTTATTCGTTATTCGGATCCTACGCATCTTGAAACGTAAGCTCTCAAATTTTGAGCGGATCACAAAGGTTGATTATTGAAAATAATGAACCAAAAGCATTAATACAAGACTGCGTTATAATTTCCTTTTCTTTTCTTTCGATTTTTATTCAAATAAAATTTCCTGATTCCAGAACACCGTACATTTTAACTATATCATCAATAATAACCGAGTTATTAGGGAATCGCATCTCTTATAAGTTGTGGCTTGACCATATAAGATAATTTTTTGTTTTTTGTTTTGCTCTTTGTTCATCGCGTTGTCTAGATCTCGAAAACCTTTTCGATTTTTCTGTTTCTTCAATAATAACCGATTTTTGGTGGAATCACATCTATTATAATTTGTTACTTGAATATACATATGTATTTTTTTAAACATATTTATTTATCTTCCTTTACTGATTCTAAAACTCTCTACACATTTGTCTCCACCTTCAAAAATAACTGAGTTATGAGCGTATGTATGGGAGAAATATCACTTTTTTTCTTTTCTTTTTTCTCTATTTTATAATTATTCACGTTTTTTTTTTTTTTTTTTTTTAAAAACACTAATATTTTTTTCTCTATCTTCGAAAAAAACGTAGTTACAAGCGTATATATGAGCGAGATTTATTTATTTATTATTAATTTTTTTTTTTTTTATCGCACTCTACTGATTCTAAAACTATCGTCAAAAGTAACTGAGTTATGAACATATTCATGTGTAAAATTTCATTTCATTTCATTTTATTTTTTCTCTTTTATATGATCATGCAGGTTTTTTTTTTTTGTTAAAAAACACTACTAAATTATTTCTCTATCTTCAAAAATAACTGAGTTATTGAATTAAATCAAGGTTAATTTAAATTAAAACTTTTAAAAACTAACAAGCTGATATCAACGTCAAAGTGTTAGGATCATCGTTGCATTGACTAGTTTTATTGTGGCGAATTTCAAAATTATTGGTCAGGTAGTTTCAGAGAAATGCCCCGGACGGCGTACGGCGGCCGGTGGAAAAACGGATTATTTTTTATTCGTTATTCGGATTCTACACATCTTTAAACGTAAGCTCTAAAATTTTGAGCGGGGGTAATTTTCTTTTTTTCTATTTTGGTCGATTACAAAAGTTGATTATTGAAAATAATAAGCCAAAAACAAACAAAACAGATAGATCTCAGTGGTTGATTATAACATCGGTTTATATGTTTTTCTATCCCTTTCAAGGATATGGAAATGAATCTATGGCCAAATATTCAACACAGATTCGCTAATGTAATTTTTTTTAAAACCTGGTGTGGGCTACATTAACTAACATCAGTTGTTAAAATCAATTTAAGAACAATTAAATAATGTTAGAGTTTATAACATTTTAAAGTATTCATCATCAAATTCAGCTTCTTTGGAAACATATGTTTCAGTTTAAATAATATGACAATATAAAATTATTATGTTCAATAATCACTTAAGTTTATGAAACAAATGTCTACTTCTACAACTCTGAAGATAAGATGACATTTTTCATCAAATCTTTAGCCTTTCATACAAATATAATTTGCATTAATAATTTTTTTTTTTTTTTTAAATACCTAACAAAACTTTTTGGCTGTTTAATTCTTTAGTTTGTTATTAAATTTGTTTAATTTCTATATTTAGCTGTTTTTAATCGATGATAATAAAATCGAAATGTTAATTTTTGGAGTCAACAAATTTAAAAATACTTTAGAGGGAGAGAAGTTCAAAATATCGGCATTTAAGAAATATATAAATAAAAGTAAAGGATTATACATTTATAAGTCGGCATGACTCATACGTCACGTTACAGAAAGTTGTTTACTAAATTAAAACTGCCTATCATATCTGATGGAGACAGGAATAGTTAATATTTTGATGTAAGGAAGGAAGGAAAAGATAAGGCACGGAAACAGGTCACCTGTGTAGCCTTTATCATTTTCTGTAGCATGATAACTAACGGAGAAAAAAAAAAAGATTATATCTTAAAGAAGAATCTTGATGAAATTTATCATGGAAAAAATAATCAGCAGCGGAACAAATGAAAATGATAAGACAGTGACGGAAGAGAAATAAGGTTATTTTCTAAAATAAAATAACTTCTGTAGAAAAATAAAGAGAGTCAGAAATAAATATAAGAGAAAAATATTTAGAAACACCTTTGCGTCTAGAGTATCAACATCACAGGTCCCGTCTACATCAGAATTCAAAGGTATTAAAATATCTGGTGCGGGCAACACACGACTTTCGCTTACTTCCGTTTTTAAAATCGGTCAAAGAATTTCCAAATAAACTTAGCAGTGTAACCGGAATATGAGAGCTCTGCGGCAGTCGCTACGAGAAAACTCGTTCGAGGAATGGGCCAGCTGTAGGTGGCAAGGCATTGGGGTACGACATTTTAAAGAAACCCCGAAAGCTAACAAATTTATGTCTGTCTTAATACGGCCCAACTGTATGATTTGCCTTCTAGGAAATGTTTTGCTTCCATATAGGTTAGATTTTGGGTGGCCATTAATTCTTTTATATTTTTTTGTTTTTTATATTCCGGACATATATCTTTAGCTAGAGAAGAATGATTTTGATGGCAGTGAATGCATTTCAATAATGTACCGGGAGGGCACTCTTCTTTCGCATGTTTTTCACCGCAATTCGAACACCTGGGTGTCGTACTTTTACATTGAGTGGTCACGTGACCATAACGAGAGCATGCTTGACACTGTACTACTGATTGAATGTACTTTTGCACCTCGCATCTCACGTGATGGATGCTTACATAATTAGGGAGAAACTGTCCTCTAAAATTAATTAGAACCGTACCCGTCGGTTTAAGTTCATATTCTTTTGTATCTCGGTTTAAAACCTTCCTTTTGAACCTTCTGACTGAGATAATTTTTAGAGATTCGGAATATAAAGTTTTAATATTAGTTAATATGTCTTCCTCGGATAAATTAGTATCTATTCCTCTAATTACCCTTTTCTTTCCAGCATAAATTGTGGAATATATACTACAAAATGGTTCGCGGAAACAAATTTTAGCAAAAACGTGGTAAAAACATATATTAGATTAAGGACAAATCACGGGATCTGCAACACTTACCTTCATAAAATAGGCGTATCAGAATCTCCGCAATGTGACAAATGTGGTGATAGGGAGACCCTAAAACACATATTATTGGTGTGCCCAGCATACAAAACTCAAAGAGAAAAGATGATTTTTGAAATAAATAATAATCAGAATATTAGTTATGAAAATTTATTAAAATTTACGAACAATAAAAAAATTTTCAGTATAAATAAATATTTACAATCGATTAACAAAAGAATTTGATAATTGTAATAGTTCAGTAATTGGTAATTGTAATTTGGTAATTTTAATTGGTAGTTGTAATTTGTGATTGTAATAGTTTTCACTAATAAGACATAATGTATAAAATGGCTGTATGGTGTATGCCAATGCCATCCATTCATGAAAAAAAAAAAAAAAAAAAAAAAAAAAAATTATGTACGAAAAGCAGATACTTTCGGGGTATGAATGGTCCATTGCCCTGAAACTTAATATCAACTATGCACCTCTGAGTGGAGATGTTGGATCCATCTGTCGCAATTGCAACATAGAGCCTGAAAACCAGCTCACGTGCTGGAAAAATGTCCCAACTCTAATATAGAAACATGTGTTTTATTAAAAACTCTATTTTATTATTATCTAAAATAATCATTTAGTTGTTGTTGTTGTTTGGGGTTTTGAGGCGTAAAACCCTGGGGTCATCAACGCCTATAGTTCTCTTTAAGTATAAATAAATAAATAAGTCAAAACTAATAAACTAGGCGTATAATAATTAGATAAAATAGTAAAAATAAATAAATAAATAATTAAAAAAATAAATTAAATAAAGATAAGTTAAATTAAAAGACTATATTTTATTAAATAGTAGGTGACTCTTAAGAAACCTGAACAGCGCCGAGATGTTGTTTTCATTATCGGAAAGTATGAAGGATATATTAGGTATAAGCCCAAATTTGTTTAAACCTGTCCTATAAGAAAGGCATTCTTCTAAAATGTGGCTGATAGTCAGGATACTGTTACAATGTGGGCACTTAGGAGGTGGTTGCTTGGTAATGAGATGAAGATGGGTCATGTTAGTGTGACCAATCCTCAATCTGGCCAGGACAACTTCTTCTCTGCGGCTTGAGCAACATGATGAGGACCAAGGCCCCACATTTGTTTTGACGACTTTCAGTTTGCTAGCAGGACTCTCGTCCCACATGGACTGCCAGGCAGCCGATATTTCCTTTCGGAGCGGCTGAGACATATCTCGCGGTGTTAGGATAGCTACACCTTGACCCGGAAGGGTGAGCGCCTGTTTGGCGGCCCTATCCGCCAGCTCATTACCCACTATCCCCACATGGCTTGGGATCCAATAAAGCATACTGTCTTTTCCAATTCTTGGAGCATGTGGATATATCGGTGTATCTTTAGGACGAGAGGTTGGGGAGAGTACATGCTATTTAAACCTTTTAAGGCACTCAGTGAGTCGGTAACTATGGTGATTGAGTGTGAAGGAACTGACATAGCGTAGTGTAAAGCTGAAATTATTGCTTGAAGCTCTGCAGTATAAATGTTACATAGTTTATGTAATTTTATTTTGTGTGTCGAGTTGTGTGTAACGAATGAGCAGGCTGTAGATTCTTCTGAAATTTTGATCCATCTGTATAGATTAAAAAGATATCCGGAAGAGTATGGAGCAGAGTGGTAAATTCATTTTTGTATTCGGAAGGGGAGGTATTGGTTTTGAGTAATCGTGACAAGTCAAGCATAATATTGGGGGGTTTGTGAAGCCACGGAGGGTTTAGAGGTTCTGGTTTGCAGATAGGTAAGCTTTTAAGGAAATCGATGGCGGAAGACATTCTTTCTGTTAAAGGGAGGGTTGAATTAGGTTTGTTTCTAAAAGCATTTGTGAATTTTGGTTTAAATATGGAGCTATGGGTAGGATGATCAGGTTGGAGAATTAATTTCGATATATAGTTCACAGCTAGTTTTTTTCTTCTAAATAAAAGCGGAGGTATACCTGCTTCGGCGCATAAACTAAGAACTGGGCTTGTTCGGAAGGCCCGGTTGCGTTTCTGATGCCCATATGGTGCACTGTATCTAGCTTATTTAGAGTACGAAAACGAGCCGATCCATAAACAAAGCAAGCATGATCTAATTTGGAACAAACTAAATGTTGGTAGATCATAAACATCGTAGAGCGATCGGATCCCCAGGAAGTATTGCTAAGGTATCTTAATATAGTAAGTTTTTTTGTTGTAGCCGATTTAAGTGCTGAAACATGTGATTCCCATGATAGTCTTTTATCGAACGTCAACCCCAAAAGTTTATGACTATTTGTATAAAGAATGGGAGAATTTCCGAGGTAAAGTGTAGGGGAGGCGGGAGTATTTCTTTTCCTGCTGAAATGTAGAGCTCTGGTTTTTTTCGGAGGAGAATTCGAGATCAATGGAATGTGACCAGTTGTTGATGCGATTAATAGCGTCTTGTAGCTTGTGCTGTATAGTAGTAACGTTTCCAGAACGGCAGGCAATGGCGAAATCATCTGCGAACAGCATCGGTTTGACACCTCGAGGTAGGTTGAGCCCCAGTTCGTTGATAGCGAGGAAAACAAAGTCGGACTAAGCATACAGCCTTGTGGGACTCCGTTCATCTGTTCTTGGTTCGCAGATAGTTCGCACCCTATCCTAATTCTAAAGAAACGATGTTGAAGGAATTCCTGTATGTAATGGAATAGATGACCGTGTATCCCATTGGACGAGAGTTTGCTGAGGATCGCTGAATGGTTAATGTTATCAAAAGCTTTTGTCATGTCAAAGAATATGGCTATTAGTTGCTGGGAATTGATAAAGGCGTATTGGATTTCGGTTTCTAGTGTGACTAGGTGATCAACTGTGCAGCGGCCTTTGCGGAATCCCGATTGAAATGGTTGAAGCAAATTGTTGTTTTCTATCGTCCACATCAGTCTTTTGTTTAACATACGCTCCATAATTTTGCTCAAACAACTAGTGAGGAATATGGGGCGATAGCTGTTGAGTAAACGCTTATCTTTTTCATTTTTTGGAATAGGGATGACAAATGAGTGACGCCAGAAATTCGGAAATTGTCCCGTGGACCAAACATGATTATAATAATTAAGCAGCCATGTAAGCGTATTGCTAGGTAGATGTTTAATCATGTCATAATGGACCAAATCGGGGCCAGGAGTGGATCCTTTAACGGAGGACAAAGTATTTTTTAGTTCCCACTTTGAGAACGGGATATTATAATCGGTGGAGTTATCATGTACACCTCTAGTTACACAATCTATGACTTCACAATCGTTATTGCTTGAGCCAGAGGTGTAGATTTCAGAAAAGAAATTACCAAAAGCATCTGCGACGGTTTTAGGATCGTCGGAGAGTTGTCCATTGATGAGGATGGTGTAGCGTGTTGAAGAAGAGGATTTAGTGATCTTACGAATTTTTTTCCAGATTTGAGTTGACGTCGTTGACGAAATTTATGGAGCTTATATATTTTTGTCCATGATTCGCTTTTGCTCAGATTGATTATTCTTCGGCAAAGAGCTCTCTGCCTCTTATATTCTACTAGATTTTCTGAGGTCATACATTTTTGGAATTTTTTGTACGCTTTTCGACGATCTCTGATCGCTTCCCTGCAAGCATCGTTAAACCAAGGTACGGGTGGTCTTCTTGGTGAGTCAGAAGACATTGGTATCGATTCTTTAGCTGCACGAATGATCGTATTAGTGATAGTTGAACAACCCTCATCAATGGTCAATTCATGAGGAGGGGTTCGGGGTGCCGAAGCTAAGGAAGCAAAGAGATCCCAGTCCGCTCTATGGAGCATCCATTTCGGAGTTATACGAGTAGGTTTAACATGTTTCATTTTAATCAGCAAGGGAAAATGGTCACTACCATGTAGATCGGGCAAGACGGTCCAGTCTACGTCGTTATATAGGGAAGGGGAACAGAGGGACAGATCAAGAGCTGAATATGTCCCATAGCTGGAACTTAGGAAGGTAGGGTCACCGGAGTTGAGAAGTAGGAGATTGGAAGTGTCTAGAAAGTTTTCTACTATTTTACCCCGGATATTTATATTTGGAGAACCCCAAAGAGGATTGTGTCCGTTCATGTCTCCAACAAAAAGAACAGGACGAGGTAATTGGGTATAAATATCCAAGAGTTGATTGGTGTCTATTGTAGGATCCTGTGGGAGGTATATAGTACATATGGTTAACGGAAAGTCTCGATGTACTCTAACGGCTACGGTTTGTAGCCGGGAGTTGAGAGGGGTCGATTCGGAGTAAACGGATTTGTGCACTGCTATGAGGACACCGTGGTGACCATGGTTCTGATTTGGTCCGTCTTTTCGGTATATTTCGAAATTTTTTAGAGAAAAGGGGTCCGTTGTTTTGAGCATTGTCTCTTGAAGAGCAATGACAGTTGCCTCACTATCGTGAATTAAAATTTTTAAGTCATTGAAATGAATCTTAAGCCATTGCAGTTCCATTGAAGTATCGCCATTTTGAGGGATATGATCGAAAGAGATTAAAAGGTCAGGAGGCAATATAAACATAAAGAGAAGTGCAAAAGAAGAATGAAATAAAACAAAATACGACGGGTAACTAAAAAAAGAATTATTTATAGTAATTAGAATTAGATAAATAAACAGATAAGAAAAGTAGAATTAAACAAAAAAGTAGCGGTGGTAATGGTAAATTTAAATATATGGAAATGAAAGCAACACATGAGAGAGGAAATTAAAAATATATCTTCATATGTTAATAAGGGGACTAAAAAATAAATTAGAAAAGATAAAAGAAGATGTGTAATAATTGTATTTTGTGCTGGAATATAGTTACTTTTAAAAGATAATTTGATAGATTGGTCAGACTCATCGGAACGGATGCACTTCCGGTCGGAAAGAATTGTTGATAGGCAACTAACAGTTAAAAAGTCAGGAGGCAATATGACCATAATGATAAGTAGAAGAGAAAAAAATAATAAAACAAAATATGACGAGTAATTAAAAAAAAAAAAAATAATAGCATACTTCATACTTAGATATACAAATATATACAGAGATAAACACATACATACGCACATATTTACATACACACATATAGGTGATACACCCATTATCACATATATACATGTACAAACAGATATACATGTCATGTATAATCATTATACTTATAGACATCAATATTCAAAGAGGGCGTTTATCAATATTAGCTATTATTAGATTCATTTTTCTTTTTGGTCTTTCTGTTGCCTTTAACTTTAACAAAACCGTCCTCATCAGCTGACCGGCACCCATCGTCAAGGATGGGATCACCTAAGGAGCCATCCGTAGATGTTTCAGCTTCGACGAGAGGACTAGAAATGAAGTTGTCGAGGGAGGGGGGATAGTGGTGGGGACAGGTTGGGCGGAGGTGGAGGGGATGAGACAGGAGTTTGAGGGAACAGGGCGATGGCATGAGGCGGACCTGCCACGACGGAGGCGGTATTCTCTCTGGCTTAGTGGAGGAGCGGGAGTGGGGGGCGGAGGTTGCGGAGTGGGGAGCGGAGGCGGCGTAGTAGGGAGCAGCGTGTTGATGTTATTGTTTACTGCGCTGCTTGTATTAATACCTACTGTTACATTATTATCGCTCTTAGGATTGGTATTTTCGGTATTATCTGTAGATATGACGTTATTATTGTTAATTTCTTCAAGTAAATATGGTATTTCGACTTGCGTGCCGATTTCTCTTTTACTAAATATATTTGTATTTTCTTTCGTGATATCCGCGAAAGATTTGAAAAAGGTTGTAGGGTGACGTTGTTTATATATTTTTCTAGCGTCTATTAGCGATATCTTATTATTTACCTTATCGATTTAATTTCTTTTTGCATTTTAAATACTGGACAGGACCGGTCAAGTGCATGATGGGGTCCACTGCAGTTTACGCAGCTAGGAGCATTTTCGCACCTCGAATTTTCACCGTGTTTATTTTTGCCGCATTGTATGCAGATTGCTTGTTTCTTACACTGTGCCGTGGGGTGGTAAAAACCTAGGCAATTAAAACAACGTAAAGGGTTTGGCGTGTATGAAAATACGGGTACAGTTTCATATCCCACTTTAATAGTTTTAGGCGCTATTGGAGTTGGGAACGTAACTATATAGCTATGAGTTGCTATTTCGACTCCGTTTTTTTAAATTTTGATTCTAACTATATCTTTTATGACATTCGTCAATTCCCTCTTAATTTCCTCTATGGCCAAGTATTGAAAATCATATACTTTTATAATTCCTTTAGCTGTAGTTCAGCTTGTTATGTGGCGTTACTTCGACGGGAAATTGACCCCCAAAGTCTGTAATTTTTAAAAGGGTATTTGATTGGGTGCTCTTAAAAGTTTCCACGAGGAGAGAACCTTCTCGAAGTTTTTTAATGTTTTTAGCTTCACCAATGATACCTGTAATAAACTTTTAATAAAGAATGGGGATACTTTTTTAAAATCTTCCTCATCTGTACGTCTAACTATGAGAAATGTGGGGGTTAAATCAATTTTTTCTGTCAAAGAAAATTTGTCGGGAGGATTTTTTATTCTACCCCGAGGTCTTTTTCTTTTAGCCAAAGGGCTGTTAGATTCGTCAGGGTCGTCCATTATGTAGGAAACCCAACAACGAAGAAAACAAAAGGTAATAAAATAGATTTAAAAAATAAAAATAAAATAACAAATCGAATAATAAAGAAGATAAATAAATAAGGAAATTTATATGCAAAAAATAAAGGAACTAAAGTCTTCTAATTCTAAATACAATGCGAAAAAAATATAAAATATGAGAAAGTAGTATGTAGATAAAAAACTTAATGCTAAACTTAGCTTGTACTGGGAGATCCTTCACGGCCGGAGTCCAAACTAACAATGATAATCATTTAGTTTTATCGGCTTTTTATCACTCTTTATTCAATTTTACAAGCTTGTGTATAAGATAATATATTTTCTAAAGTCATTCTCCTTCAAACGGTATATTATACGTCTATATTACTGTTATGTTCAAAAACCAAATTGGCGCGCTGTGCTTCATTGACAAGCCGCCAGGTAAAAAAATAAATTATCATCTGCAAAAGTTTTATTGGGTTCTTATCAATCTCCATTAACCTTTTTAATTTTTTCTAAAATATTTAGCTTTATATTATACATCTATGTTACTATTTTTATGTTCAAAAACACAAAAATTGCATAGAAAATTATTTTTGCTATTTTCTTATTTAGTTGGATATCAAATTCGTTCAACTTATTTATATATTCGTTTCGTATCAATTCCAAGAAGATAATAAGGTTAATTTTAAAGAACATACTAAATTTAAGATAATTTAAAGGAAGACAATCTAAAATATCGGTATTTAAGCCGTCAGATTATTCAGAATAAAACCTACATGATATTAAAGCCTATAAAATTTTACATTGATATAGAGAGTTTAATTAAAATCTTTATAGCCGAATTCGAGAAAATCATAAAAAATGGCAAAATGCATGATATAAAGTGGCCCTTCTGGGTAGCTGATTTTGATGAAAAAATTGCTGTAAAATCTAGGGCGTATAGCCTTAAATATGAAATTTAAGTTTCATAGGAATTTTTGTTTTTGCGCTGGACTTATTACAAACGGACACAAACAAACACACCTTTTTTTTCGGAAATTGGTGGTCACACTATTTCAATCAGAATGAAACTTATATCATATTAAACCTCGTCAAATTTTACATCGACATAGCAAGTTCAATTACGACAGGTGAGGCGTTTTTGGAAAAATGATTAAAAGGTGCAAAATGCGTCGCATAAAGTGGATCGAACACTTGGTCATATTTTTAATAATAAGTTGCAGGAACATGGCCGGCATATGCGCTTCTGAAGTATGAAATTTCAGTTTCCAAGCATTTCTCGTTTTCGTGCTTGCCTTAACACGCTAAGACCTTTCTCCGGGAATCGGTAAACCCTAACAGGTGTATTTCCAGTGAAAACCCGAATTCAAAAATGTTCACGATTTCAATACTTTCTCTTTTTATATATTTCATATATAGGTAAGTGAAATTAATTAATTGATTAATGTTTTTGCTAGTCATAATATACAAAAATGGGATTGAAATGAATTTATCTATGTTGTATTTTTTATTTCAATTTTAAAATTGAAATATCAGTTAAAACTCTGGTACAATTTTTGTTTTAAAAAATTGGAATTTTGATTATTTATATATTTAAAAAAATAAAAGATCTGTTTTATTTACTTCATTGGTTTAATAAGAAAGGGAAGTTCATCCTTCCGAATCTTGACATGCACTGAAATGTAAACGTTGGCTACCTGAAAGAACCCATAGGATCAGGACCACTTAGGAATCCTTCGTTCCTGGGTCCTAGCCGGAGGATTATAGCTTCCATTCCACGTTGGATGGATTACACAAATCCATATCCGAGCTCTTAGGATTAGGGTTTGGCACATAACTCGTTTGTTGGCATCGAAAAGTAATGGTCTTCGTTTATTTGTCTTTTTATCTTCCAAAACGATCTCATCGGTTTTGTATTATATTTGTACAGAGATAGTGCACACGTGTGAGAGGCACGTTCAGTGTAATTTCATTTCTATGTTTAAACCAAATGTATTCTTCTCTTGACTGAATCTGAAAAAACAGTCTGTATGATGGTGCTCAACACTGTCATGTGATAGAAACTATTTGAGCACCAGATTCAAATAATAATAAATCTTATGAATAAAAAATATCAATAAATATTCAGTAGTAACTTAATTATAAAAATAAATATAACTATAAATATTCAGTGTATATGCGATATATAAATGATAAATAGAGGTAAAGTAGGAATACTATTTTGCATGAGTTAGAGCTATGGCATGTTTGTTTATTATTTTCAATTATAGTAAACTTTTGTAATCTACTAAAAAAAAACAACAACTACCTTTCCCTCTACCTCAAAAAAAAAATCTACGTTTCAAGATAAGTAGAACTCGAAAAATGAATTTTAAAAAATTCGTTTGTCCGCGTCCTTCTTTTACAGCATTTCCCCGAAACTACTGGACCATTTTTTTTTTTGTTCGCCTAAAAAAATGATGAACGTATCATTACATTATTATTATAATATATCATATATTATTTTTAAAATTTCGGCCAATTTAATTTAACAACTCAGTTATTTTTGAAGATAGAGAAAAACAGGTATAGAGTTTTAGAATCAGTAAAGCGCGGCAATAAATACATAAATAAATAAAATAAATATAAAATAAAATAAATATTGCCTATAAATACGCTTGTTACACCGTTATTTTCGAATATAGAGGATAAATTAATGAGTGTTTTTTAACGACAAAACCAGGAATAATTAGGTTAGGTATATTAGTTGCAGTTAGGTATATTAGTTGCAGTTAGGTATATTAGTTGTTTTGTCTCTGTACCTTCATTTTGTAATAAATAAAAATTAAACCAATCGAAAGCGACTTATATACAAATTTATATATATTAATGTATATTTGGCCAGATGAAAAGCTTATAAGTGTATAGCATATCCGTTAGCAAAATTTGAAAATACAGAAATCATATGTTCTTCTCGCCAATAAAACTAATATTTATCACATAAAAAATAATATGAAGCACGTAGAAACATGTTGATCCATAAAAGTTTTATTAGAGGTAATTTTTGAAAAAAAAAAAATAATTTTTAAGAATTAATATTTATCAAATGACACTTATTTAAAGACTATAGGATATGTTTTAAGCATTTAATTTATTTAACTTAAATGAATTTAAGTTTATTATTTTCTATAGATATCATCAAGCTTGGCCCTCTATAAAGGAGTCATTTATCGCTCTATAGAATAATAACTGTAATAATAAACTAAATATTTGAAAGTATAACCACATAAGCATCGGGGGATTCAGATTTGAGCGTTTAAGTGAATTTATCCATTTGGGATCTCAGGTGAACTCTGATAATAATATAAAACAGGAAATGATATAGAACACAGCGGATACTCATAAGGATATTTGGGCCAGTGATAAGTGATAACGTTTGGGGACATGGAACGAATTCCAAAATAGAAGAATTATGAGAATTAGTAGTATACTCGCCAATAAAACCAACATTTACCTGCCAAAAATTAATGCAAAACACATAAAAATATGGTGATTCATAAAATGTTTTATCAAAGGCAATTTTTCAAAAAAATATAATTTAAGTATTAAAATTCAATAGTTTCTATTCACCCATTTTTATCCAGTCTGCTGGTGTTCCTCAAGGCAGTATCCTAGGACCCATTCTTTATACAGTTTATATAGCTGATATCCCATCACATCCTAATACTTTTCTTTCTACTTATGCAGATGACACTTGTGTATTATCAGTCAATAATGATCCCACCGTTGCCTCTCAAAATCTCCAATCCCACATCAGAGACCTTGAGGTAAGGAGTCAGAATCAGAGAATTAAAATAAAGTCCAACATATCCCACCAAATTACCTTCACCCTACGTCGTAAACATATGACATCCTGCCCTACAGTATCCTTTAATAACATTCCGCTCGTTCCAGTTGAACAGATCCGCTACCTAGGACTTCTACTTGACAAACGTTAAACATGGAATCCGCACACTAGACTGAAACGACAAGAAACTGCTCGCCGCTTTCGGCTACTTGAACACTTACTAGACAAGCGCTATAAACTTCCACTTTACTACAAAAGACTCATCTACATGACCATCATAAGACCTATCTGGACTTACGGACTTGAGCTATGGGGCTCCACTAAACCATCAAATTCTTCCCGTATCCAATCCTTACAATCCAAAATCCTTCAAAAAATCCTAACCGCTCCTTACTTTGTCACGAATAATCTTATCCATAAAGACCTTAATATTCCCTTTGTAGCTGATTTGACCCGAACCAGGTATCAATCCTTCCATGACAGACTCTAATCCCACTCTAACCCACTAGTTCCAATCTTTGCTTCCTCTTCAATTTCCGACAATCCTCCGAGGCGTCTGAAAAGAAGATGCCTCGAGACCTTCATGTTTAGATTAATTATTAGAGTGCTGCCAATGGGCAGTTTCTCTTCAGGTTTTTCATGTGAACTATCTTTAATCAGCATATTTACTTGATGTATTCCCATACAGTTGTAAATTTCAATAAAATATAATTTTAAAAAAATGTTAAAATTTATCAAATGGCATTCATTTGAAGACTACAGGATATATTCCTATAGTGTGGCACCCTAATTTAACATTATTATTTTTCTGTAGATCATCAACCTTGTCCTCTATAAAGGTGTCATTTATCACTCTACAGAATAATAAACGTAATAATAACAAAAGTGTTAGAGCTGCAAGACAAGCATCGGGGATTCAGATTTGAGCGTGTAAGTGAATTTATCCATTTGGAATCTCAGGTGAACTCTGATAATAATATAAAACAGAAAACGATATAAAACACAGCGGATACTTATAAGGATATTTGGGCCAGTGATCAGTGATAACGTTCGGGGACATGGAACGAATGCTAAAATAGAAGAATTATATAGTAGTATAAATTTCGTCAGATTTATAAATATAACAATTCTTCCCTGGGCAGGTCATGCTGCTCGAATGAGAAACAATAATTGGGATCTCATCTCTACGGTAAGAGAAGAATGGGATGGCCAAGACTGGGGTGTACCGATGGATTAGCGGATGATAAACAACCCATTCTGGAAGTGAGGAACTCGAGACAGTGGCAGCGAGCCGAGAAGACTGGCGGTTGATGCTGAGGGAAGTCTTGACTCACCACTGAGTTGTAGCGCTGAAAAATAAGAAGAAGAAGTAGAAACCAAGGAAGGAGAAACGACGATTTCTTGATTTTGATGTTTTCTCCGTAGTTTGTTGCTCTTTTTACAACCGACCGGACCTAACACTCTTGGACTTACTGCTAACTGCAAGAATCAAAGATTAACAACCTTCTAAGTAAGCCTTCTCGTATTTAGAAACTACAGGTTTTTATCTTCGCTTTCTGAGCTGTAGTTCTTGTCAAATAAATGCTACGTTTGTTTGTTCTTGATTTAAGATTAACAGTATCAAATTTATTACTCTACTTATTAGCTACAGTGGTAAACATCCTTAAAGAGACCTTAAAACGTGTATTTCCGTTAAAAACTAAAATTAGAAAATTTTCACGATCGCAATACTTTCCCCTACTATATATTTCATAAATAGATAAGTGAAAGTAATATGTAACAAAATTCACAACACAAACAATTTTATTTTAAATAAGACTTGGCTGCTAGCTCCTTATGAAATTTACATATATAAATGTTAAGTGCTACAAATGTCATACTATATTTAAGAGATATATAACGAGAAAAAAAAAAAAAAAAAAAAACAATGCATTTTCTTTGCGTTTATGAAAATAAGTTATCCATTCTGAAAGTTATGTATTCGGTTGTTTGTTTTTTTTGTTTAGAAGATGAAGCTAAAACTATGTAAGATTTAGCAAATTTATAAATATTTAATTATGCGTTTAAACAACAGTTTATTACCTAATAATTGACTTGTGAGCACCACTCCTCGAAACATTTGGAAAACAATAAATGAAGAAAAAAAAAAAATAATAAGATTGATTTTAACGACAGTTTTTACAAATATGGTCTTTGATGGCAGATATTTATATTTAGAGTTACGATGAGAGGATAAGAGCACTTAAATGAAGAAACATTATCATCGATTCAGACAGGGTCAATAAGGTGTAAAAACATTAAGTAGAGGTGGATAAATACGTATAATTAATTAGAAATAGAAATAGAAATAGAAAAAGATATTTATTCTGGGACAAAGTCCCTTAAGAACAATTCATATGTACAATTAAGATATATATATAATGTGTCTGGCTACAAGACCAAAGGGATATAATAATTTCTTATTCACAATGATACTTTCTTTTCTATGATAATAAAGAGTAAAATAAATAAATAATAACTTCTGGTGCATTAAACAAAACTAAACATTGAACTTGATTCATTATTGATCCTTATAAAAATATAAACAATAAATAACACATTTTCTTTTTTATTTGAAATATCTTATTGAGCGTCTGTTTGGGATGACAGTAGGTACTGGAATAGCTGGGACTTGAATGATGTTAGGGAAGAAGCATGGCGGATATGAGTAGGTAAGGAATTCCAGAGAGTAGTGGAGCGGACAATAAAGGAATGATCAAAAGTTGTTGTTCGATGGGTAGGAATATAAAGGTCGGAATGGCGCGATCTTGTTTGGAGGGAGTGGACTGACGATTTAAATTGCAGAAGTCTGTAGATATATGGAGGTAGCTCGGAGTTGATTATTTGGTAAAGATATGATCCTAGGAAATATTGTCTTCGGATAGAAGGAAGGAGCCACTTTAACTCATTGTATAAATGGGTCACATGAGACCTCTTCGGTGTACCAAGGACAAATCTTAAAACTATATTCATAATTCGCTTTAGCCTGTCCCCGAGCACAGCCGAGAGGCCACCATATACCATACAGCAATAGTCAAAGTGGGGGAAAATAAATGAGGATACAAGGAGCTTACGGGTAGACAGTGGAAGAAGATGACGGGAACGATGGAAATATTTGAGGGTACTTATTGTTCTTCGGGAGATTTGGGCAATATGGGGTTTCCAGGAAAGGGTTTGGTCGATGGTAATACCTAGGTTTTTGACAGAGGAAGTGAAGGTAATTGGGTGATCATTTAGGGTAAGACTAGGAAAAGTAGTATGGGATCTGAGGAGGGGATTGGAACCTATAACAATCGCCTGAGTTTTTGTAGCATTTAGACTTAGTTTATTCAAAGTTGCCCAGGCACAGATTCTATCCAGGTCTTTCTGAATATTGGCAAATGCTATTAGAGACTCGGAGGGAGGAAAGGATAGGTAGATCTGGAAATCATCAGCGTATAAGTGGTGGGAGCAGTGATGGATGGCATCATCATCATCATGGCAGAAATGATTTGTTGATTTGAGTCAAAAGCTTTTGAGAAGTCCAGAAGTATTAGTACTGTAAGTTTATTTTCGTCTATGGCAGTATGTATGTCACTAGTAATTTTTAGGAGGGCGGATTGTGTGGAAATACCGGGTCGAAAACCGGATTGGAGAGGATCAAGACGTTTGGACTTTTCGAGGAAGTTTGATAGTTGTGACTGGACTATTCTTTCTAAAGGTTTGGAAAGGTTAGATAGGATGGAAATTGGGCGATAGTCTTTAGGGGATATAGGGTTAGAGGTTTTATTTATAGGATGAACTATCGCTTTTTTCCAAGTAGTTGGAAATACGGAATTTTGAAGTGAAAAATTATATATAAAGAGAAGAACTGGAAGGATGTCGGGAAGGCATAATTTTAGTAATTTGACAGGTATTCCATCAAATCCTATGGAGTTGGTATGGGATTTCATAACAGAGGATATAAGGTCTGTTGGTGAGATATCTGAAAAATAAAAATTATCAGGATTAAATGATGGAATTATTGAAAACTCGGGAGGAGATGGTGTAGAATTATCAGAGGAGTTGGATGAGAAATAGGAATTTAATTCATCAGGTGAGACTTGAAAGACTGGTGAGGAAGATGATTTGCAGAGTGAGAGTTTGCGGAGGAGTTTCCATTTTGACTTGGAATCGGTAGTGGAGGAGAAGGCTTCGTTAAAGTAGTTAGATTTAACCTGTCTAATTTTTGTTTGAGTCAGATTGCGGAGTGCCCTGAACGCATGGTAGTCCTCTGTCAGTCTTGTGCGTCTAAAGCGTCTACGGGCTGCCTCACGCCTCTTTTGTAAGTCTTTTATTTCTGGACTCATCCAAGGAGCAGGACGGCGACGGAAGGTACAGGTTTTGAGTGGAGCATGTTTGTCTAGGATACTGAGGAGATTGGAAGTGAGAGTGTCAACCATTGAATCAATGGTCGAACAGCTATAAATTTTATTCCAGTTCATGGATTCTATGTCAGGTAAAATATTTTCTCGGGTGAGATTATCTAGGTTTCGGGAAGTTGACGTTATGGGAAGGAATGCTGAAGTTTGAAAATTGTATGAAATTTGGATAAGACCGTGAGATGATAGAAAGGGAACATGCACTTGAGAAGCTGAAAGAAGGTTTTGCGCGGAATCAATGATATTTAGATCAAGCCAGGTGTCGGAATGGTGAGTGTGATGAGTTGGAGCATATGGAACGATGAACAGGTGAAGATAGAAGAAGAGGTTATCAAGGTAATGTCTATAATAGGAGTCAGAAAGGAGGTTGGTGTTAAAATCACCGCATATTATGATATTATTATATAGGGGGACGTAGTTATAAAGGACAGATTCAAAGGATGGATCAAAAGGTACTAAAGGGGGTCGGTACACCACAGCATAGAGGAGAGGGTTTGTATTGTAGGAGATTTCGACGAAAAGGAATTCGATGTGAGGAGAATCAGAATTGAAAGAGACATCTAGGACTCGGGATTTCAGGCTGGTGTGGACATAAAATCCGACACCTCCGCCAGTCCGGCCAATCCGGTCATGGCGGATAAAGGAGTAATTAGGGAGGGAAACAGAGGAGGAAGGAATATAGGGCTTTAGCCATGTTTCGGAGACTGCGACAATGTGGTAGGAATTGTTGTTAAAATAATGAAGGAATTCGTCAAAGTGGGCGTGTAAGGACTGGGCGTTGACATGACAGGCTGTTAGGACATTAGACATGTAGGAAAGGAAATGGAGAAGAAAATAGATTGTGAAGGAAGGACGCTAGAGTCACTAAGTGATAAGCCAAATTATAAACAAAAAATTGAAATAAAAATAATACAACTAATATTAGGAGAAAAACCGAGAAAAAAATTCATATCCATAAAAATATAAAAACTAAATAAGCTTGGCAAAGAGGAAAATTATTAAATAAATGTTCCTGTATAGAGAAAAGAGGTAGACAGATGGCAAGATCATTTCCAGTTCAGAGCCAGAGGGTAGACGGGTGCCTAGAAGTCAGCCGAAGACGTCCAAATCCTGGGCTTTGTCGATAAATATGACCGGGTGACCATCCTCCTTTCGGCAGCGCACTCTACCGCCAGCGAACCAGACATATTTTATTTTTTTCTCCGACCTCTTCTGCCTAGCGAGCCAATATAAGCGCCTATTCATCGGAGACATCTCCTCGCTGAGATAGATCCGGTGGGAATCGTTTTCTTGCCACCCGATATCCCTCGTTGAGAAGTCTCTCTTGACTTTTCGACATCTTACCAGCTCGTCGCGCATCGATTGCCTCACAAATCGAGCAATGACAGGCGGTGGTCGCGTGTCATCTTTTCTTGGCCGGCGCCTCTCCACCAAATCCAGGTCCCCCGCAGTGACTTTGATTCCCAGACCCGCCGCTACGCTGGTCACAAGGGCCGCGGGCGTTTCCCCCGGGCGCACTGGGATACCTCTTATTTCGACAGATCTACAGAGTAGACCTTGTTCAGCCTTATTGAGGCGGACCTCTAGTTCACATACTCTTGATTTTAGTATTTTATTCTCGTTTGTGACCTCCTCAAGATGTTTGGTCTGACCTTCTAGGTGTTTCTCTATATTTGTAAGACGGTCATTGAGCTCAAAGCTTAGTTCGCCATATTTTTCGAGCGAAGATTTCAGGCTTTTTATCTCTTCATTAACTTCCGCTCTGAACCGATTAACCGCTGTAAGTATGTCCGCCACAGACGGTTCGGCGATCTTTAGAGGACTCGTCGATTTTTCCCCGCTTTGCCCCATCTTTTTTCCCTGCTCACAATTTTTACACATCCAGGGTTTTTTTTTTGTGCTTTTAGAGTCTCAATCTCCTCATCATTCAAATTGCAACATTTTCCGTGGAAGATTACACGGCATTTACCACAGCCGATGTTTCCTTTATCGTCTCTAGTAATGGTGTTGTCACAGATTGAACAATGTACCATTTTTGCAGTTATTATATAAAATAGAAAGAGAAATAAAAATATACGTATATATTTTTATACGTATATATGAAATAAAAATATTTTCTTTATAAAAATATTTACTCACAAACAAAGTATTTGTAAACGAAAGTGAGCGTCCTTGCTTAATCCTCTGACGTCTAAGGATTAACTGCCGACTACTGCTGGCTGCTTCGTAACTGTCACAATTTCTTCGATGTATATCAATAAGTTAATATACCTAAATGTCACTTAGCACACCAATAAATTATTTTAAAACTTAGCGAACAAACGAAAACAAAAACATTAAAAAACAACAACAAAAAGTTCTGTAAATTACGGAGGTAACGAACAAAGGAGCTATTAGATGTTGTCTCGTTGCTATCTCGAGCCAGACTGATAATTGTAAATACATCACAAAGTTACTTCATAAGTTAAATGAAAACACATTAGGATTCTTAGCCTAAAAAACACGGTTTGAGGCCATTACATTTTTTAACGAAATCATGAAATTTTATTTTCAACGGAGCTCCAACAGTAAATAAAGGGTGAAGTAGTATAATGAAATCCAATTTGTTCCGACATTCCCTCCTTTATTCTTACCAAAAGTGTATATAAAATTGTTTTTATTCGGTTAGTTGAAATAATGTTAGAAGTAAAATTAGCAACTTGCGCGTGGTTCCATTAATAGAAAACGTGGTCCCCCAAAAGAACACGTGGTGGTTCCCAACGTGTATCATCTTCTTCCTCCTCTCCAATAATTATTAAAAGAAAACAACAATATTTAAAGAACAATAAGCCGTTGCTTTGTGTCAATTTTTCATAGACAGCTGGTAATTAAAAAACTTTTACCAAACTTATAATAATAGTATAGAATAGAATAGAAAAAAATATATTATGGGACGGGGTCCCTTAATAACAATTAATATGCACAATTAAGATATACGATAAAGTCTGGCCAAAATACCAAAGGATTATCATTATTTTTAGTTATAAAATAAATAACTTCTTATAGATTGATGTTTTGAACAAAACAAAACATTGAAGCTGATTCATTAACTAAGTTTAATACAAACAATAAATAATAAATTTTCTTTTGAATTGATATATTATTTCAAATGTCAGGCTTGTTGAGCGTCTGTTTGGGATAACAGTAGGTACTGGAACAGCTAGGACTTGAATGATGGTAAGGAAGAAGCATGGTGGATATAAGTAGGTATGGAATTCCAGAGAGTAGAAAAGCGGACAAGAGAGGAATGATCAAAAGTTTTTGTTCTATGGGTAGGAATGTATAGGTCAGAATGGCGCAATCTTGTTTCGAGGTAGTGGATTGACGATTTAAATTGTAGAAGTCTGTGGATACATGGAGGTAGTTGGGAGTGGATGGTTTGGTAATGGTATGATCTAGGGAAATATTGTTTGTGGATAGAGAGAAGAAGCCACTTTAACTCGCTGTATAAATGGGTCCTATAAGACCTCTTCGGTGTGCCGAGGATTAATCTTAAAAATATGTTCATTATTAATTAATAATTAATATGATATGGTCATAGTATGTTTATATCCGCATCGGACTGTTCTTAGGCCGAAGACCGTGCAAGGAGGTAACCATGAGTCGACAGTTTTATTTTGGTTATTCTCTTTACAAAGGTTGGATGGCTTTACCCCTGGGTTCCCCCATGGCTCAAATAGAAGAACAAACAATTTTAATAATGTAGGCAATTTTAAACTTAGGATCCGGATATCAGTAATCCAGTGCTCTCACATTAAGCCTCTTTATTCATTTAATATAGGGAGTCTGTATGAAATGTGAGAAAATTAAATTTTTCTCATCATTGTCGTAATTGTTCTTTTGTTTGAATATTTGTTCGATAAATATTAGGCCGTAAAAAATTATGGTACAAAAATAAAATGAATGAAGACAATAGTACCAATGGACAAAATATTGACATTAAAAATTTACAGGATAATAATAAAAAAAATTCAAGATGTTATAATAGATGTAAAAAATAATAATATTAAAAAAAATGAACTAAATCTGATTAAGAATTATTTTAAAATAGATAACAAAATAAAACCAAAAGAAAAAGATACCAAAATAAATGAGCCAGAAAATAATAAAGAATGCAACAAAATTCACAATACATATCCTAAAAAATATTATTCAGTAACGTATATAAAAAATCTAACTAATAAAGTAGAAAAAAACATTTAAAAAATATGATATAACCGAAATTAAATTCGAGAAAAAAAACTGTAAATAAAATTGAAAAACTTTATACTAAAACTAAGGACGAAATACCAATACAAAAGATGACAAATGTCATATATAAAATAGATTGTAAAAATTGTGCAAATAAATCATATTACGGACAAACGTCACAATGGCTCCATAAGAGAATACAGCAACATAAACAAAACTGTAACTCGAAATGCACAAAATCAAAATTGGCTACAGGTCTGTCACAACACTGCGATAAACATAAACATATTTTTGATTTTGATAATATCTCGGTCCTACATAAGGAAGATAACATAAATAAAAGGAGAATCATAGAATCAATTTATATAACAAAAATTTAGAAAAATCAGTTAACCACCAAACAGACGTTGACAACCTAAACACCTTTTATGCTAGTACTATCGAGAGAGTAAATATATAATTCCTTTGGCATCCCCACCCCAAGTTCAGTCGCGCACGAGAACACCTAAAAGGCGGCCGAAAACTGTTAAGTAAGTTGGAAAAAATGTTTCTTTTCTTTTTTGAATAAATAGATCCCTTTTTCAATCGATGATGAAAAATAATATGATATTTTTGAATACAGGTTTTTTTGAAAAATGATATTTTAAAAAAAAATTATGACGACGCTGCTGAAAAGCGGTGAAATGAAAAGATAATTAAGATGGATATGCATGGTAGGTGACATAATTATTAAAAATAATTTATTATGTGTTGTAATTGAATTGTTGAAAATGTATAAATGCAATCAAACTTTAATTGATTACAGAAGCTTGAGAATGGCCCTAGAGGCTGAAATGTCGCGATGACTGGATTAAATAAATTGTTTTTAAAAAAATATATCCAAGAATTTCTTTTGTAAAACGGCCTAATATTTATCGAACAAAGAAAATTAAAATACGAGTTAACTCTGTGTAAGCGTTACTACTGGATAGCTTCTTCACAAGCTGCTATATTTGTAATTTTAGGCCTTTTACTTGTTGTATATACATTTGTAAAAACAAATAAAATATATATTTTTTAAAAGTCAGAGTAAAAGTCGTTTTCAAATAGGTATTTCTTCATTGATTAAAAATGGGAGTACTGAGATGAAACGAACTGGTCTCAAATGAAATTTTTAAATAGATGAATATAAGAAAATTTAAAAAGTTTTAAACTTGTATCCACAGCTTAGTGATTGAAATCACTTGATAAACGTTACTCACTCCACTTTATTATTTCTCTTTATTTATTTTTATATAAATAATCCATAATTATGAAACTCGATGATCGAAAAGATAAAAAAAAATACTTTATTAGAAAGGAAAAGTTACACTTAGATCACGACACTAGTGTCTAAAACCTGTAAAAAATTGTAGCTTATGAACGATTGTAATCTTTTAAAGGCTGCTCTACAATGCTAGGTAACAGGTCAAAGGAAATTCCTTAGATTTAGTAATTGGAAATTTACATAAACTCTCACATACTTTAAACCTATACACATTCAATTACCGTATTTTCTATCAAATTTTATCATTAATATTTAGAACTATTGCTCCAAATAATGTTTAATTTCTTAAAATGGAGTATCTACATTGAAAAGAAAACATGTTGTCGCTGTGTAAACTATTAACCAAAATCCATTTCTTGGGTTGAGCACATATTGTTAATTTTACTATTTCGAGCTGACAATACCCAATTTTCGGGTGTCTATTTCAAACATCCCAAAGAGTCTCCATCAGTGTTGGGCCTATACTCAGAAAAAAAAATGTACTGAGTATTGTAATCAAGATAATGCTTTCGGCGAAGTATAGTACTCAGCACTTTTTGTACTTGATTACTTTTTTATATGAGGTCGCCACAGTACAGTATATCACCTAAATTTATTAAGAATTGCTTTTGTCCATTTTGAGGTCTATTAATAGTATATTTGAGCCATATTTTTCATATTTCGATTCTAAAATAGATTGATTTAATTTCTTCGAATAAAATCGATATAAGAGGCCTTTTTTTTTATGGTACTATGGATTTTAAGACCACGACCTTGCACATCGAAGATTTTTTCTATTCAATGCCCAAAGTCGCGGGATTAAACCCGGCAGATGGATCTAGGAATTTTTTTTTGTACTTCGAATAAGATGTAAAAAATACATAAAATTTTGGTTAAAAAATTAAACAAAATAGGATATAACCGTCTGCCGGGATTGAACCAGCGACTTTATACATAGAATGCTGCATAGCTAGCCAAGTCACAACAGGCGGTCCTCTAAAGATTACATAAGGGGTTAAGGATTTTATATGCTCTTGATCGCGGGTTCATACCCCGTAGATGGCATCAGGATTATTAAAGGGAATAAATAACCATTGGTTATTTCGTCCTTTGAAAGATATATAAAAAGATATGAATTTGGTTGAAAAAAAATATGATAGAGCCTTTTTCCGGGTTTGAACCCCTGACCTTAGGCATAGATGGCTGCTATGCTAGTGACGTATTACCACCATTGATCCTTAAAAGGTTTTATAAGTGGTTAAGAATTGATATTATATCCCTATGTTCGCGCTTTTAAACCCGGCAGATGGGTTTAGTATTTTTTGAAGGGTGTAAAAATCCTTATTTATTTCATCTTTCGAAAGTTGTATAACTTTTTTTTTTTAATCTAGGTTATAAAATTATACAAAATATGATAGGACCATCTGCCGGATTTTAACCTGCTACTTCAGGCAAAGAAAAGTAAAAATCCTCGATGTGCTAGCGCGCGTTCTTAAAATCGATAGCACCATGTGATTCTACCAGTAAAAAATAATTATAATAGACCCCTGTCGATTTTATCCGTACAGAATAAATTAATCGATTTCAAAATCGATAATATGAAAAAAAATATGCCCTAAATAAATTATTATTAGACTTCAAAATGAATGAAACTTGTACTTAATAAATGTAGGTAATATACTCTACCCTGGCGACCTCCTCCAAAAAAATAATCAAGTACTCAAAGTAGAAAAAGTTCTGAGTACTGTACTTCGCAGCGAGCATTATTTTAATTACAGTACTCAGTACTTTTTTATTTCTGAGTATAGGCTCAACACTGGTCTCCATATTCCACGGTCGCCCCCGGGCCTGAAATATCAAAATAAATTATTATTCTGCCACAGCCAGTGTTCGTAATCATGACCCGTAGAACCGGAGCTCTAAGCAATGGACAATACCTCGTAATTTATTTGATTATCTTTTATTTAAAAAATCTACAAAAATTAGTTAACCTAATTTCACAGTTGCGAAGCTTCTGCTAATGATAGATGGCAGCTTCCAATTTAAATAAAGTATTTCAGTATTTTCTGCTGTAAACAAACTGCAAAAGAAAACAAGAACCTTAATTAACTAGGAACAAAGTTGTGTGAGTAAACATGGAGGATTAAATCGAAGTGGGTAATGCGGGCATGAAATACACTTTGAACACCCTTTGCCAGGAGTGATAGGACACAGCTCCGAGTGAAGAGAAATTGGCCAACCTTTTTTTCAAGCATCCTCAAGGGACAATTTCCATCATACACACGCTGCAGGTAACTGTTAATTTGAGAATTGTTTGATGTTTAAAATTCTTTCTCTACTGATACACATAAATCAGTGGATACCTTTAAAGTATTGAAATTTGCGAAGAATGTCAATAGAAAAACAAAATAGGGCAGAGTATCAATAAGAATAAAAACTGTACTTCCTAAGAAAATTATGAAGATAAAATAAATTATATATATTATATTAATTAGCTTTGATTTGAGAGGCATTGGACATCTGTACGTTTAATAGGAAGATAATGGTCTTAAAGTAAAAACTTTTTTCTCCTCAGAAATCCTGAAAATCAGAAATCATATTTTTTTTTTACTTATTTTTTTTTATTTTTATTTTTTTCTAATATGTAAGGGGAGTTCTGCGCATGCGCATGTGTATAGCAGTCATCTTTCAAATCGGCTCTTGGATTTCATGCTTTTTCAGTTTGAATTCTCTTCAGTGCAATCTTGAAAACATCACCAGACTTCAGGATAACAACAGCAGTAAATATTGGAGCAAACAACAGTAAGTTTTGTTATAATTTACGGTGTAAAGTGAATGCTGGGTAACCTCTTCACATCAGCTGATTGCCAATAGCTCGGCAAGGCCGGGATTGGTTTTCTTTTCTTTAGTTATTGTTTTATTACCAACATCTAGTTATTTTCTTATTATCTTCTTCACATGAAATGCGATATTTTCACCAAGTGATGTCCTCCAAAGCATCAACTAAAAGATCTAGATCTAGTGGTTCAATCACGTCTCCCATAAAACAAAGACCCCGCCGTGATACTAATAAAAAATTAAATCAACAAGCAACCCCTTCAGGTTCTAATACAGAATCTGAACCACAGCCTGGCACATCGTCACAGGGGATGACTGACGAATCTCCGTTTTTCACCCCAAATCCTTTTCAAATCCTACATAATGAAAAAGAAAACATGGAATCTGCTCCTACACCCAGTGAACCACGGCCTCCACCGGTATTTGTCAAAAATATTAAAAATTTCCAGTTGTTATGTGCGCAATTAAACAAGATTACCGAATCCACCAGCTACTACTGTATGAGTAGAATCAATGACACCAAAATATCACCGAACACCGCCGAGGCATATAGAAAAATTGTGAAATACCTAACTGAAACTAAAGCGGATTTTCACACTTATCAGCTACGGCAAGAGAGAGCTCTTAGAGTTGTGATCAGAAATCTACACCCTTCAACACCAGTTGACGCTATCAAAGAAGAACTCATGAAGATGAGTTACAAAGTGCGACAAGTCACTAATGTCATAAAAGATAGAGTTCAACTGCCTCTATTCTTCGCTGACTTGGAACCATTAGCAGGAGTAGAAAAAATTTATGATCTAAAAAGACTGTATTATACAAGTGTAAGAGTCGAAAAACCTTATACAAAGAGAGAAATTGTTCAGTGTTACAATTGTCAGGCGTATGGTCATACCAAAAGTTACTGTTACCACATACCACGCTGCGTGAAATGCGGTGAACAGCACAAGTCTGTGGAATGTACAAAACCGAAGTCAACACCCGCTGTATGTGCTCATTGCCTCAAGGACCACCCGGCCAACTACAAAGGATGCCAAATCTATAAGGAACTAAGGACCAGGTATCAAAAACCCCAAGTACTGGATGAAACAACAAGACAGGCTAGAACTAGAAGAGAACCCTCAAAATTAATCGATGCCAATGTATCATTTGCCCACTTACTTGGAGGTGGGAACCAATGTACTGAAGCCGAGGCCCTGCCGGAACTACAAAATGTACCTCAATATCCTCAATCCATTCCACAAATACCTCTTCCTCAAAACGTAATCAGTCCTAAAAATCCTCATCCACAACAAATCTCTCATATTCCCCCTCCTTCAAATGCCACAGATCTTACCAGTTTGATGACATCCTTCATTTCCGAAATCAAATCCCTTGTCATGCCCCTAATAACAATCCTCACGAATCTTGTATCAAATCTTATTCCTAACTTAAAAAATCCATAAATGACCTCACCTAACTCCTTATCTATTCTCCTATGGAATGCGAATGGTGTTAGAACTCACACTGACGAACTTACAGCCTTACTCCAAGACAAAAAAGTTGACGTTGCACTCATTACTGAAACTAGACTAACCACTAAACAGTACTTCAAAATACCTGAATACACAACATACCGGACAGACCATCCAGACGGCAAAGCCCATGCCGGTACTGCTGTCATTGTCAACCGATCCCTCTCCCATCACTTACACCCACTTCCCGCCCACGATTTCCTACAAGCCACCTCTATTATAATCAAGACCTTTTCCTTTCCGCTAGTCATCGCATCAGCATACTGCCCTCCTAAAAATTCTATTTCTATTACCCAATTTGGTTCCTTCCTCAACTCATTGGGGAATCACTTTATTCTGGGTGCAGACTTAAACGCGAAGCACCAACAATGGGGTTGCAGAACCACAAATACTCGTGGACGGACATTGCAGTCTGCACTCAACTCCAGACGCCTTAATCTCCTACCTCCCGATTCCCCTACCTACTGGCCAACAGATCCTAACCGTAATCCAGACATCCTCGACTTCTTCATCCACAGCGGATTAGGCTCCCTGAACTATTCCGTAGCTCGCCTTGATGAACTATCCTCTGATCATAGTCCATTAATCCTAAATGTATCCATGGCTCCTATTCCGAAACCTTTCCCACCGTCATTCATCAGAGGCCCCATCAACTGGAACCTCTTTCGCGAAATCCTCACCAATGATATCGACCTCAGAGTAACTCTCAAAACCCCTTCTGACCTTGATGATGCCGTATATTCCTTTACAACCTTGATTCAACAAGCTGCCTGGACTGCCTCCTTTCCTAAACAATCCCAAATTATTCCTTACAAATGCCATTTACCACAACACCTGACGGACCTCATCAACACCAAACGCCGAGCCAGAACATTATGGCAACGCACCCGCCACCCAGAAGATCGCCGCTCTTATAACTTTTATTGTAGAAAATTAAAGCGGGAGTTGGCGACCTTTCGTTCCCAATCCTACAATTCCTACCTCTCCTCTCTCTCGACTCGTGACAATTCTCTGTGGAATGTCACGAAGAGAATCCTGAATACTCACACGATTTCCCATCCTCTCCTGCGCGGTGATAGTTCCTGGGCTGCTTCTGACAAGGATAAGGCCCAGGAATTTGCACAGCACCTTTCCAAAGTTTTCACTCCTCATCCTGAGTTGAATCCAAACCATACTTCAACAGTTGAACAGTTCCTTACTTCGCCAATACCACTCTCCTTACCTCCTAAAGCAGTTAATCCCTCTGAGGTCAAATATCTTCTTAAAAAGCTTCCTCTCCGTAAATCCCCTGGATATGATCTCCTCACGCCTCAGATCTTAAGACAACTTCCACAGAAAGCCATTACATTCCTTACATATCTTTATAACAGTATCCTACGCACTACCTATTTTCCTCTCTTATGGAAACATTCAACTATCATCCTGTTCCTGAAACCAGGCAAACCTTTCAACAGCACGTCATCTTACAGACCTATTAGCCTACTTCCGATCCTCTCAAAAATTTTCGAAAAGCTCCTACTAAAACGAATCCTAGATAAATTTAAAAATTTTCCTTCGCATCAGTTTGGATTTCTTTCTCAACATTCCACAGTTCAGCAAGGACTCCGAGTTGTGGATCACATTTCCTCTGCCCTTGAGTGCAAGGAGTATTGTTCGGGTGCCTTTCTGGACATAGCTCAAGCTTTTGACCGGGTGTGGCACCCGGGATTGCTCTTTAAGCTCAAAACCCATTTACCTCAATCCTTATACCTAATCCTCCGATCCTATTTATCAAACCGCTCCTTCCGAGTTCGCTGTGGTTCCGAATTTTCCAAACATTATACTGTTGAGGCCGGTGTTCATCAAGGCAGCGTCTTAGGACCCGTCCTCTACATCCTCTACACCGCCGATATCCCTACCGATCCCGATACCTTTCTGGCAACATTTGCTGACGACACAGCCATTTTATCATCCAATTCCGATCCTGAAGTAGCATCTCTAAATCTCCAAAGGCACCTTTCCCTTGTCGAGGACTGGTGTAAGGCTTGGCGAATTAAGGTGAACGAAAGCAAATGTACACACGTCACCTTCACCCTTCGACGTAAATCCTGTCCAACAGTTAAATTCAATTCCATACCGCTTCCTTCCTCAGACACAGTCCGGTACCTTGGCTTTTTACTAGACAAAAGACTGACGTGGAACCCACATACGAGACTTAAAAGAATAGAACTCAACCGCAGATTCGGCCGGTTATACAAATTACTAAACAGAAAATCTCATCTTACAGTCGACAACAAATTACTAATATATAAGACAGTACTGAAACCTATATGGACCTACGGACTTGAACTATGGGGGACAACTAAGCATTCTAACATCAAACGTATCCAATCCTTCCAATCCAAAGTCCTCCGAACAATAGTTAATACTCCTTATTACGTTACCAACTGTACCCTACACCATGACCTTAATATTCCATTTATTTTAGACCTGGTACCATCCAAATTCTCCAAATTCCATCAGAACCTTCTTCATCATCCTAATCCTCTTGCTCAATCGCTTTCCAGCTTCACCCATCCCTACAATCCTCCTCGAAGATTGAAACGGCAGTGGCCCCGCGACGTTTTGTAAACATTTATCTGGAGTTTTGACACTGGTCAGATCCTCCCCTCATGTACTGTATGTTTGTGCCTATTCCGCTCTGGCTCGGCCTCCACTGGCATACACCAGTGAAGCGCTGAGTGGGAGGCGCTGGGATCTCTTGGATTCCGCTTCTCCCCCCACTTGTGGGGGGAGCAGCCGAGTCTAGGGTTCCTTTGGCTGGTTGTATATATTGTATATAGTTAAGTTTGCTTGTATGATTTTTATTTATTTCCCAACTTGTATTTATCTCTACAACAGGTTGTTGTTTTGATTTGTTTCTTGTTGTTTTTTTTTTGTATATATTTGAATTTATTTATTTCCGATTTTATGTAATTTGACTTTATCATTATTGCCTGTATATATTGTATGAATGTGTACTACATCTCTATTACTACTGTTCATTATGCAACAAATTGTAATATTTCTCAAAAAAAAAAAAAAAAAAAAAAAAAAAAAAAAATGTAAGGATAGATACAACCATAGTTTAAAATTTCAGGACCCAAATGAAATATCTGTGATCTTAAACTATAATCAACTAGGGAAAAAAACAACAAGCTGAAATTTTCCCTTCATTATCACCACAACTACTCATTACAGCAAAAGGACATACTTAAAAGTGCCTTTTATTTAGACAATTATGTATATATCCATGTATATATGAGTAAAATGATAGTTTTAATATGTTTTTTCTTTTCAATTTTCGTTATGAAAAATAATAATACAGCCGTTAAACCAAAACATATTTTCATAACAATACTCTCAATATGGAAAAAATCTGGTGCGGACAACACACGACTTTCACTTACCTCGCCATAGCCTGCAATTTTTGGCAGGGAGTCCTTTGTCTCTGGCTGCAATTAGATGGCGTTGCGCTCTTGATAATGATGCTGTCTGCTAGAGGGCAGCACTTAAAATAAGTTAAGAGCCCTGTTTCCTTGACATATTTTGGCAGTTTTCTCGTTTAATTGAATACCGAATTCATTCAACTTATGCTGCCTTTAAGCAATGCTAATCAGACGATATGGTTATTTTTTTCGAATCTAAAAAATTAAAGGTACTTTGGAGAAACTTTTTTTGAAATATCGGCATTTAAGCCCTGTCAGACCATTTCAATCAGAATAAAAACCTACATCATAATAAAACTTATCAAATTTAACATCAATGTAGCGAGTTTAATCAAATTCGTTTGAGTCGTTTTTGAGAAAATCGTAAAAAGGTGCAAAATGTATGGTATAAAGTAGCTCTCTCTTCTGGTTAGCCGATTTTGATGAAATTTCAGTTTTTTAGGACTTTTCATTTCCGCCCGAGAGTTGCCAAACAGGGACACACACGGAGACACACACACATACCTTTTTACGGGACTTAGTTTGTTGGACTCAAGGGACTCAAAAACGTGTATTTCCGTTGAAAACTGGAATTCGAAAATTTTCACTATCGCAAAACTTTCCCTAACTATATATAGTAAGTGTAATTTTTTCAAAAAAATGTGATGTAAAATTAATAAATTCTAAAAAAGGAAAATAACCTCACTAAGCCTGATAATACCGTGATGTGAAATCGATGGAGCTTTTATTTTTAATTACTTGTTAATTTAATACAACTATTCTTAAAAATTCCACGACCGTTGGAAATCGCTATGATCTTCAACTATAATCAATTAGTGAAAATAAAAATAGCTGAGATTGAATTGAAATTGATCAACTATAAAATGGGTAAGAATGTAAGTTCTTTATCCACCTTGATGATCGTCTTACAATAGACGATGTAATGGACTAAACGCTGGCCAATTAATATGTCCTCATTTTAACCACTTAATAGAGTTTTCCTAATTGTCAACTTCTAACGAGAAATCGATTATAGATTCCTAAAACCTCATCAACATGCAATCAAAAGGGTTTGATTACCAAAATGTAAAGCTTAACTATATATAATTACAATAGAACATGCTAGGCATACTGCAAATCTTTGGGTCCACCACTTATATCTTCTTTCAGTTAGTTATATATGAGTTCAATTTTTTACCGAGAGAAAATGTTAAAGATCCTTTTGTCGTAAAATTTATTTGTCATACATAGACATAGTTAAAAGTTTAACCCACTGCTATCTCACAGGTACATTTATATTGTACAACCTCACCCAACACAGTTATTATAAACAACTTTCTAAATTCGCAGCATTTAAAAAAAATAAATAAACAGTCGCGTGCAAAGCCGCGAGGTACAGCTAGTATTATAATAAAATTTATAAAAATAACAAAATGAATTGAAAACAATATACATTATAATTAAATCGCGAAATTTGGAATGATTGCAAAAAACGAAAGTATAATAGCCTCACCAGAATCAATGAGACACTTGGGATTGAATTTGGGAAACTAATCAATCGATGTTTTGATTAATTATACAAAGACGTAAAGAATTTTCCAAATTATCGTCAGTCAACCTTGTGCGATGGTTTTATTCATTAAATTTCATCGTTGAAAAAACTGTTCTCATTTATAAATACTGCCAAACGCACAACTCACTCTTCTTGGGGATTTTTAAAGCTGTGAAAAGTGATCTCTTTCGAGGCATTTATCGTAGAAATCGTACAAATCAATGTCTTCAAATTTAGAAGTGTTTTCTTGAATCTAGATCAACTCACTTTGCAAGTGTATTGGAGCATTTTGTACATTACATTTTGTTGGAGTAGAAAATAAATTGAAGCAGTCTTCTATGCTTTCGAAATCGCTAAATCTGTTCGAAAATTTCTCCTATAGTAACTTGAGTTCTTGAGATTATTGAGCATACCTAAGGTTATATATACACAGAGAGCATGTTGAAATGGTAACTGTTACCAGACAGCATCTATTTCTCCCACAAGCCGATGCCTGTAAGGTCGCCCAGAATTGCTAGGTCACATATCCATTTTGGGTCACTTACTATAATTAAGATAGTGATTTACCTTTTCTTTGCATAAAATCTCATTTCTAAGCTCTTAAAACCGTTTCAGCATTTTTCCTTTGCTAAGCCACCTGACTTCACAATAATGTGTTACGTCGTTATATTCGGCTGTTATTCATCCGAAAACGCCTTGGAGCGATGATGATTAAGCCCTCGGGATCGAATAAATTTATGATTTTTACTACCACTTTGGTGACATTTTGGAGTCGGATGGACTTTGAGCACAAATTCTGTTGGTGGATAATGCAACGAAGGTCTATCAAATCATCTTTTTTGTATTCACCCCTACCTCATCTTTGAAGGCTATACGGGATTTTCTCAGGCCAGGGAGAGAGGGTGAGAGATAAATGCTGTGATACATTAAATCGCCACCTCGTGATAATTTGGTATCAATTTTTTTGGCTATCAGTGAATTCTGGGCAACGCGCGTTCAAAGCAACGAACGGTTACCCGCTTAGCCGCCTAAACCTCTTTTTGCACATTATAACTACTTTTTTTTTAAACATCATTTATTGAAATTAACAACTGTACTGCAAGGTACAACAAGTAAATGTGACAAAAGTTAAATGGCGTGAAACAAACTTGAAGAAGAACTACCCAATGGCAGCACTCCTGTAATTATAACTTCTAATTCTCTTTTTTGCAAAATATAAATAACATATTTTTGCACGTTTAGTTCAGTTGCTTTTTCATTAAAAATTCCGTTGAACCTTAACGTAATCCGACCATAGAAAGTGCACCATCTGTGGATTCTCCGACTTAGTTTGACAATGCCAAGCCAAAATTTGTGAATACCTTTTGAAGCATTAAAAGTGTCTTCCCCTGTAGTGTTTACTTTTAGCGGCTGTAAAGCAAGCAATTCCTCTGTAACACTGAATCCTTTATTAACACCTGGAATAGATGTAGCCAGTTTAGGTGTTTCGGAGAAATCGGCACTCATCCCATGCTGTGGAACATTATTCAAAACCATCCTAACGGTCAGTCATACATCGGACAACAGTTCGTCTTGACAAACTATTTTTTTTGCAAATTCATTTTTCTTTTTAGGATACAAAACACAGCAAACTTCAAACATACACTCCTTGATAAATTTTCCTTTGGCAAATGGTTTTAATGACTTTTCCAATTTTAAACAAACTATAACACTAGCTTTCACAGCATTATCATGTTGTGTTCTTTGATTGTCAAATATTTGCTGTTGTTTTTCCAATTTTGCGGTAAGCTTCTGGATGATGTATTTTATTATTGGTCCTGCCTGTCAGTGCAGCATAGGATGCTTAGTTAAGCAATGTATCTTCATATTGAATCCAATTCAGTGATGGAATGGGTTAATTACACAAAAAAAAATAGGCTTACTATTGTTCAAGATAAAAAAGAGTTCTTCAGTCCATTTTCATCGAAACTGGGAGCCCTCTGCCACTGCTTTTTGTTCCTTTTCATGAGAGATCATTTTGGTTTACTTTTCGTTCGAACTTGACAAAATATAATTAATAAGCAGTCAAGATGCGCACAAAGTCACAAAGCTAATTGACGGCGCGGGCAGTTCGCTAGGATATCGGTTATGCCAAATATGTCAAAGCTCAAATATAACTGAAATAAAATTCAGCACTTCTTTAGACACCGTCTACAGGGTTGTCTGATGAAGGCCCGCAATGTAGGCCGAAACGTCGGCACATAATTAAGATAGCACTTGTTTTAAATGTGTGTTTCTATTTTATGACCGCACCCCCAACCATCTTCCTCATCTAATTTCTTAACGTTCAACAACAACTCCATCATTGTAAATCTATTTAGATTTACAATGGTAGGTTATCTTGCACTACGTCCAGGTTACGTTGAAATATCGATTAAGATTGATTGTCTAATGCTTAAATAATTATTTTCTTTATTATTTTATTTTTTTTTTTGTGACCCGCCCCTGCTTCGCCCGGGTGCAATAGAGGGTGTTGGTTATGCCTAAAAAAAGGTTGTTTGACTGTTGAGATTATCAGCTCATCGTAACGAAACTTATCATGAAAATATTATATTTCTTATATAACTTTAATTCATTATTATATTCAATCATCGACACTAATTAAAATAGGCTCATAAATCGTAACTGGTTCAGTTTATTAGTTTGTTATTTTAAGGTGAAACAGGTTAAACTGCTGCGGTGGGATCACTTGTAGCGGGGTTGTTAGCATAACAGCCTCCTATGCCAAAGGTCACGGGTTCAAACTCGCAGGTGGTCCCAGGATTTTTTAATGGGAATAAAAATTCCTTAGTTATGCCGCCCTTGGGAGGGGACGTTAAACGGTTGTCCCAGGCCTGGGAGATGTCAGGTCCTCGTTTAAGTTCCCTAACCTAATAAAACCGGGATAGGCAAAATTTAGGACTCCCAATGTAGCATTGTCCGATTCGCCATAACAGCATAAAGTGACGTTAACTAAATAAGCAATATACAAACTTTGCTGCGGCTTAGAGATTTTACAGCTTGGGTAATTTTAGATGTCTTTGTCAAAGTTTTGTCATTACAGCCATTTATTATTTAATGACTTCATGTAAGATGTAACAGATGACTTAACTTTATAGATTGTTAATGACACCAGAAATTAATATATATAAATATCCATGTATTTACGCACGCTGGATTTTCGTGAGGGAAAGGAGCATGTATGTTGAGCATAGTCGGAAGGGTGGGGCATGTAGGTTGAATATCAATGAGTATAAATTTAAAAATCAATAGAGACTTGGAAGAAAAAAGTAACTGGCACTTTTTACTTTTACTAACCTATATATTAAATATATAGTAAGGGATAATATTGGGATCATGTTAATTTTCGAATTCGAGTTTTAACCGGAAATAATCGTTTTAGGATCAGGTACGTCCAAATGACAAAGTTCCGCAAAACATCTATGTGTGTCTGCGTGGTAAGCCTAGAACGAGTAAAATTTTGTAATTAAGACAACTATACGCCCGAGATGTGACAGCAACATTTTCATCAAAATCAACTAATTAGAAGAGCCACTTTATTATAATGCATTTTGCACCTTTTTACGATTTTCTCCTCAACGTCAATCATGATTTCAATTAAAACCGCTATATAAATGTAAAATTTAATTAATATCAGTCTGATTGAAATATTCTTACAATGCTCAAATGCCATATTTTATATTTTCTTTCTCTAAAGTACTTTTAATTCTGTCAATTCTATGAAAATAACCATATCATTTTTTTTTGCATTGAAGAAAAATGGATAAATATAAAAGTTGAACTGATTCCATATTTAAGCTAAAAGATAAAAGATAAAAAATATTTTTTAACGCTATTTTTATGTTTTTGAACATAAAAAGAGTAATAAAGATGTAAAACATACTGTTGGAAAGCTAATGACAAGAAAAAGTATGATCTTATACGAAAAATTGTAAAAGTTATCAAAAAGTGATTAAAAGCCGATAAAACTGACTGATTTTTCCGTCGATACTAATATTATAGCTCATTTAATATAACACATGTTGCTATTGAAACTCAATGCAATTAATTATTTAACAATTTATTTTAATCTTTGATTGTATTTAAAAATTCTTTCATTGATTTTAGCAGCAGAGGTAAGTGGAAGTCATATGCGAGAACCAGTTTTTGTTCTAATGCTACACTTTTTCTCTCACCCAGTTAAATAATTTTAATTAGTTAAAAATATTTTTAGGGATGAAGGCAGCCGAAACCCTCCTTTTATTCTCTCCCTCCATAAGCCCATGCCGCTAATGGTAAAAAGTTTAGTGCTCAGGTCTTTAAATGTTACGTTTTTTTTTTGTTTTTGTTTTTTTAAGATATATTACAATTTGTTACAAAATGAACAATAATAATAATTAAATGTTACTAAATGCGATCTGCTGAAAATGACAATATTAGAGACAATTTTGTTCCGTTAATTTATTGGAAATCTGTAATTTGCATTACTTTCTTTCTTTTTTATTCCTAACCTACACTTTCGGGTCATTGGTGGATGATGATTCACTAAGAACATCTTGAATTAGAAAGACGAATGTCTCTAAAAAACTCCAAACGTTTTTAATACTGTTTGCCAATATTTAAACTTAAGGCAAGTTACCAGAACTTATAACTTTATTATAGCAACATATAAATATTATTAATTACTATGCCTGCAATTTTGTATCTAAATTCATCTTTTACTAATATAAACAACAGCCTTATCCTCAGTGGCTTGCAACAAATTAAGAAAAGCTTGACTTTTATCGATCGGATGACGAAACCTAGCAAAGCTAATCTAGCTAACAGAGCCATTAAATACTATGGCAGTTTACAAACCATTAATTCATCGGGAGATTAGGGCTTAACGACTATGTTCCGATAGCTTTAAACCATTAAGCAAACATAAATGTAACAATTACAAGCCATCGGAGCTAGATTTTACATGAAAGGTTACTTTTGCAATTATTAGCTTGGGGGAAAAAATTAAACCATTAGGTGCTTAAAAGTTATGACTAAAAACATGAGGTACCAATACTATACTCGATTTACAAAACGAAAAACACATCAACTTTCCAAATTACTTTTTGATAATACATATAATAAATTATACTTTCCTGAAAAATGAACACTATTATGTATGAATCTTGTTCTTATAACTAAGCCACAATTTCGTAAAAATAAATTAAAAAAAAAATAAATTAAGAACTACGCTCAACTGCTACGTTCGATGAACAGTAAATCTTGAACATAAAAATTTTGAAACTATATATATATATAATATATATATTCAATTACTTTTAATTTAATGAAGAACAAAACATAAGAATTATACTAAATCCATTAAAATATCTTTTAAAAAATTATTTAAATATGTTTTCTGGGAAACATTTTCAGAAATTATATAATTATAAAAATTTCATTCACGACTTTTCAATTTTTTTTTCTAAATAAGCCGACTTTTTTATAATCAACACTTGAATTTGATTTTAACAGTAATTAAGAAAAATTGCGAGCTCTATATGAGTTTATGAAAAATAAACAAAATTCAGAAAAAAAATATTGTTCACTAAACGATCAATTAAAAAAAAAAAAAATAAAATAAATAAATAAATAAATAAATATATATATATATATATATATATATATATATATATATATAATATATAATAGTAAAAAAAAAAGAAAGAAAATGAATAAGTAATAAAAAAAAATTACCTTGAAAATCAACTACAGTTAAACATACTTAATTAGATGGTTGAAAGAGCTAAATTCTATTTTTAAAAAAGGAATAGTTATCGGTTATTCATATTATCGAAAATAATTTATTATTACATTTATAATGAGGTTTTTTATAAACACGCTGTAAATGAATCATTATATTTGACTATTTAAATCAGTAAGATCTAAAAAATATTTAAAAATTGTGAATTTCGGCAAAAATACATCCAAATAAATAGGAGATTACAAAGAAATGTCAATCGTCAAATGGAAATATTTAACAAAATAAAAATATATATATGTATTGTAATTAATTTCTTACATATTTATCCACGTTAGTTATGTATTAGATATGCCAATAATATAATTTTTACAAATATTGAGTAATTTTTCAGTTTAAAAAATGAGATTTCTAATCATAATCAACAACGGTTTGAATAATTGAACATAAAGTTAGAAAAGAAACATTTCAATCATATTATTCCATATTTAAAAAGGCGGACGGGAGGATAACAGCATATTTTCAAAATTAATATATTAAATGACTACATTAATTTATTTATATACAATATTCGGCAAAAATAATATCTAAATAATGTCTCTTTAATCAAACAAAAAAAAAATTGTAAAAGAAAACGACCGTGACAGGACTCGAACCTGCAATCTTCGGATCCGAAGTCCGACGCCTTATCCATTAGGCCACACGGTCTTGTCCACCGAGGGTCTAACACTGCATAAATGGGGAATATACGTACATAACTATTATATTAAATATGTATCCTATTTGTTTAGATATATATCAGATGTTAAATAATTTTAAAATATCCACACACGTTTAATGCATTATACCTAAGCGTATCTTTAGCTGCATTAATATGAGATGGAATTATAATTACGAGGCCTGAGCCATGGACTGTATATACCATTGCTGCTGTATATACATAGAATGTGTTTTGTATTTATTTTGTAAATAAAGTTGGAGGATGAAAAAAAAAAAAAAAAAAAAAAAAAAAAAAAAAAAGATGGAATTATAACATCTCTGTTTTCCTCTTAAACAGTAACAGTTAATTTATTTTTAAATAATATGATTTTATTTTAAAATAAATGATTTTTCATTTATGACACATGACCAACACCATTTGCCAACTCATTTCTTTTTCGACTTTAAAATCACGCAAATTTATTTGAGAATCAACAATTTAATAACACACTAGAAACTTCAAGAAGGAAATCAAATGGACATGGTGGTCAAACTAATAAATAAAATAATATTATGAGCCTAATTTTTACTATACTAAATCATAAGGTGATACAAAAGTAAAAATGTATACAGTGATTTTGATAATAGAGCACTAATATAACAAATGTTATCGATACCTGAAACACCAAACTGAACTAGTATATTATTATTATTTTTAAATTAGCTCAATTGTTAACAGGTCAATTTTTAGCAATATATTTTTTATTACATAAATAAATGAAATGCCTAAATTAAAATGTGTATATTATATTTTAGTCTATATAGTATTATGTAGTATATCAAATTTAAAAGAAAATTAAGAATCATCAGCTCTTGATAATCAAAATCAATAAGTTATATTTTAAAAAGCCATTTGGAAATCAGACTGAAACCGACTTTACCAAAATCAAAATTTACCATTGAAAACCTATTTGTGTAGTAGAATCATTATATATTTAATTTTTCAGAACATATTTCAGGTTTATTCGTTTACTCTTTATATATTTTTCATTATTATCAAGAAGTTATTTTTCATAAATACTAATATATAATGATTTTAGCAACAAAGGTAAGTTAAAGCCGTGTGTTGCACTATTTTTTTTCTTCAATCTATATGCGATACGATTATTAGTATCTCAATAGCATAGATCAATTTATTTATTATGTTCTAAATTTTTTTTAAGATTAACATAAACAACAGGACGAAAATAAATCATAGATAACTATGTAAAAATATACTTATTGTAACCACATTCAAGTTGTGTATAATTTAGAATACACTGAACGTAAATTTCAGATATAGTATTTTCTAAAGGTTCAGGACCAACTTCTAATTAAACTCCCTAGTAGCTACATGTTTGGGGTCACGGAGCCTTGGAAACTTGACTCTCATTACAACTTTATTTATCACTGTTGTAAAAGGCAAATCAAATTATAAATATGCACATTTAGTTAAATAACAACGCATTTATGAAAAACGAGACAGCTGAATAGTTAAAATCTAACCATATTAATTTTTATAACTTATCGATTCTTGAAGTATTTAATACTAATGATATTTTAATTCTACTTAAAATTTGGATTTTATACCATAGACAATGTTAACAGCCATTTTTTTTATATTCTGAGTCCAAAAAAAAAAATCTTAACACAGTTTTCTAATTAATAAAAATCAAGTTTAGATTAGTTTTAAAGCATTGTACTGTACTAGTTTACTACTATTACTTACTAGTGTACTGCGAGATTTTATGATCGGCCATTTTACCAATTGTTGATATGATAAATTGCAAATTAACTACTTCAACTGATCATACGGGTTAAAGTCTAAATCAAATAAAGTATATTTGAAAACTAACTCACCCCGATGCAGGAAAAGTTCATCCATCAAAGACAGGAAAAGACACACCTGCATCATTTAATTATACATGAGAGAAATATAGTTAACGACTTGTAGGTACGTGCCTACACGAGGTATTCAATGTTCAATGAGGAGAGTTTTGTATAATTTTTTCAACGAACAAGTCACCTGCTATCTAGTTTATTTTAATTCCACCCGGTTTTCCTCTGAACCACAATACGGTATATGTGTATCTTCCTTATAGACAAAAGTCTAACTTGGATCCAGCATACTAGATTTAAAAGACAAGAAATCGACTAAATATTAGATTAATTACATAGAATATAATGAAGGAAATCTCAACACTCTCTATTCAAAACTAATTACTAATCTACGATGCCATTCCGAGACTTCTCTGGATCTATTCACTTGAACCTTTGATTTTAAAATTTGATAGCCAAATTTTCAACAGCAAGCACATTCAAAAAACTTCCTTCGTCATAATTAATTCTTCATACTATGATGTAGAACATATGATGAGAAGTAGCTTGAGGGCTACATCAGGGCTAAGGGAAAAAAATAACACCCAGTAAAATCAAAAGTAAAAATAATAATATGTTGGATACAATAATAAGATAACGGTATTCAAATATGTAAACAAACATGAATGTAAACTCATAACATTGGAATTAAAATATTTTAAGACTATAATGAGAAAAAAAGCAACTAACTGGAGTTCAAAAGATATACAATTATCCATACAATTAAAGCTTTAAAGAAGAAAAAGGTTTAAGTAATATTTCAAGATAATTTTAAAAATAACAATTTTGAAGGAAAATAATATTATACTAACAATTAAATTAAAGGATATATAATAGGAAAATATGGAACTTGGTTTGCTAGTATATTTCATATTCTTAACGGCCAGCTATAACTTCATGATTTTAAATGTCGTAATTTAGAAAAAGTTGTATTGGTGAAAACCTCATCTATATGAAATCCACTGGGAGAAGCGTGGCCTAAAGGATACTGCATTAGACCACTGTTAAATGAATCCCAGGTTCGAATCCTGGCTGAGGCAGAATTATCTATTTATTTCAGCCGTGAAGTGACCCTAGGGTATCGAGACCCTTTTTATTTTATATAATTTATAAATCGGATACCCGAAATTGGGACAAAAAAACCTGTTGCACGAGCGTGATTTAAGCCTAATCACCTCCTTGCGCGGTCGTTGACCGTGAAAGAGTACAAATCTCTCGAGACCCTTCATGGAAATTAGATGGATGGTTATGGTTTTTTTTTTTTTTTTTTTTTTCTATAATTAACTAACGTGATTATTAATTTTCTAAATAAATAACATTCAAAATGAATTATATAAGAAAAGAATATCATTAAAATATCAGTAAAACTAATCCAACGCCCCAAAGAAGTTTTAAGTTCTAGGCCAAAATGACAAACCCAAATAGATGTCTCATCTAAGGAACAAACATATAATCCTTTCGATTCCAATTATTTGAAGAAGAATTTTATTTCGTGACGACAATAATTTTTTATGCGAAGCAAGGCTAAAACTCTCAGCTCCGCTATTGGACATAATTAATTCACTCCATAAAAAAAAGTACAAAGTAATGGAATAAAAACAAATCCTAAATTCATTGAACGAAAACGGAAATTATAGATAATTAAAGTTCCCTTTTAACATCCATAACGATAAACAAATAATAAAAAATGTGTGTTTGTTTTACCACTCAAATGAATTTTTCTTTCTTTTTACATGATAGGATTCAACTCAAGTGAAAATAATTTCTGTTTTTACTTTATTAATGACCGCCGGTAATTAACCTGCAAATAAATTAATTTACACTGGGTTATCCTGCGTAGCACATACAAAAGGCAGTTCCTAAAAAAACGTGAATATTCTCTAAAAAAGGAATATGAATGAGTCAAAAGGATATTAATTACGAGTATTTTCATTTTATAATTATTTTTGTGACATGATATTTTAACACTTTAGTTTAAATAATAATAGTTTTAGTTAATGGAGAAATCATGTTGCTAGACTATAACAAGAAACGAATTTATGATGGCACTCTGATTTCAAAAGCCATTACCAGTTCTTTTTATATTCTATTAGTGGAATGTGCCGCTATGATATAGTTTTTGTTCTAATGGAAACAAAATAAAAATATATTTTTTGTAAAATTATTTTTTTATTTTACCGTAAGGATGAAATAAATTGATAACAGCGAATAAAAAGTAAATAAAGAACAATAATTATGAGGTTATTTAAAAAGAAATTGTTATGACTGACAAATAAATATAAAACATCGAACCGGGACGTAATTATAGAATTATACCTAATGGAAAATGGATCATTAATAGGATGAGTTCATTTTAATAGTGTGTATCTGAGTACTTTATATCACTAGGGCAGCCAAGTTCTAATACGAAAATGGATAACAACTCTCAAACTGCTATGTTTTTGACCGGCTGCTTTTCTAAGGCAAAAACTAGCTAACTTGATATATTTAATCCATATATAAACTATATTTATTGATAACATTGGATTTCCTTTCCAAAGGTATCGTGATTACCAATCCAATAGGTGCCATGTAGAGTGAGATTAAAGTAAACAAGATTTAATTAATACATTATTATAATTATTAAATTACTCATATCCATTATATAAATACATTGCTTAGAACTTTGATTGAGAATACAGAGGGAAATTTTCACTACTACCTTCGCTATACAATATTAAAAAATGAAATACCTTTAAAACACTTAGTCGGCTGCCGAAGGTGGAATCAGTTCTTTGCTCTTAGATCTCCAGCTGCTCTCTCTGACCCCCAGACGGACCTCTCTTCTTCTAGATGAAACCCGACTCACATCTTGAGGATAGAATAAGACTGCCCTTTTCAAATATTCGTCACCTCGAGCGGGGCTGATCTGGGAAGTGCCTCATGCTGGGTGTCCTTTGTCCTAGTGTCTAGGAAGTTTCCCGATGTACATATTGCTGGGGGGCCCCATGGAGATAAACGCCTTTTGATGTTTTGCCGACATAGGTTTCTTAATTTTTTAATATTAAAATTATTTAATAATGAACTCCCCTTAGTATGCCAAATACATTACAAAACAATACTGATCATATACGTACCTGAATATTTTAAAAGAAATAAAACAGTGTTTCATGAGAGGTAATTGGACTCACAACAAATTTATGGATTAATACACGTTCCTTCCTGGAATATTTTTCAAGTGCTAAATAAAAGTTCTTTTTCTTATATATTTATTCAACATCTCAAAAGCACACACTCGTATGCAATGGAGTATTAATCTGTCTAAGGGTTTATTTAGAGAGATAATTTGCATATATTTTTTTTTTTTTTTTTATGTCAAACCATAAGTCTGTTTTCGACATCAACAAACATTTAATAAAGAAGTTTAAATTAATTTAATGAATTGTACAACTATGTAAAAGTTTATTATTATTATGGATGATATTGTATGAATGTGTACTACATCACTATTAATACTGTTCATTATGTAACAAATTGTAATATTTCTCAATAAATAATAAAAAAAACAATTATAGATGGAATAATCATGAATCAGTCATTTTTTAATTTTTTTAATTTTGCCAACGTTTCGGCTCAAGCTTGTGAGCCATCATCAGGGCTACAAACATCAAAACAAAAGAGATACATAATAATATGATAATGAAAATTTTTTTTGAATGTAGTGACAATGATAACATTTGAAATAACAACAGAAAATATAAAAACATACTTAAATATTATTGATAAAAATAATGATAATATGATAAACAATCTGATGATGATAAGCATAAAAACAAAACTTTAGACTTTAATATAGAAATAAAAAAAATATATATATAAACGTACCATTACTGAGCCATGTCCAAGCATAAACTGAGGAAAACCATAAACATAGGTAGTATGGGGAGGGGCTAGTGTAAAATCCCTGAAGGTTTTCCCCTCTAAATATAAATACTGCAGCTTATCTTTGTTTTTTAAAAAGTTTTACAAAATTATACAATGGAAAAACAAAACAATACACTCTTATGTACAATAAGTCTTAACAATTTTAGCAAAAAATTATAAACACTAGAATCTGAGGTATGTAAAAGATCCATGAGGTATATAAAAATGAATAAATAACAAAAAAAACCCAGAAGTTTTATAAACGAAAAGACAAATATACAGTAAATAAAATATAAATTGCTCAAGCAAAATGTACTATAAAATAAGAAAGTTATAACTTAAGGAGACGGAAGATGTTGGTATACGAGGGAGAGATTATTTCTTTGTCTGTTTTATGATTGACGGGTACTCGATCTTTTTCCATATGTATGTGTATAGGTTCGGAGAGGAGTCGCTTTTTGTAGTTAGGTACGGTAGCTAGGATCTCAGGATTATCAAAATCAAAATGATGGTCAAGGGATATAGCGTGTTAGGATAATTTTGAGGAAAATGGGTTACGGGTAGATATTGTGTATTGGTGCTAATACATTCTATTCTACACCAGTACACAACAACAAACTATTAACAATGTTTATGTATTAAATACGAATGTATTTATGACAAAATTTTCCGAATTCGAGATCATTAAGAATAAAAAAGGAATCAGTATAAAAATAAATAACAATACAAACCAGGAAATGATTCCGTCTTTTTTTTTTTTTTTTTTAGTCCGAAAAGTAACTAGTGTTTTTGTCTGATGATAATGATTCAATATCTATAAAAGTCATTGTTCATGTGGTTGTAAGAGAAACTGTCTAATAAATGTTAAATGACCATTTCATACAGTGACGTCAAGTGCTGATATCGTCCACTGTTCAGAAAAACAAATTTAAAATTAATGGGTTGCAGGGAATAATAATCATGGGTAATGTAAAAATAAGAACAGGTTATTCCACTGGAGAAAGAATCGACGTCTTATTGGAGATAAAAAAGAAGAACTGATTGAAGAAGGAACCATATTTTTCCACCTCCTGAGTCTGGGTCAAACACAAGCCTTGTCAACATGAGAGACATCTCTTATTGTATAGAGGTTTCTGCTTGATCAAAGCTAGAGTGTCCTCCATCATTACCGAAGGAGCCTTTGAGAGTCAAGATTAGCATTGGTAGTGTCGGCTGGAAGCAGTCAGTCCATTGACTGGAATGCTCGTCTCATTCTCTTTCAGTAAATTATTGGCTAATCATTAGGTAGATATTTATAGAATTTCTAAGTCACTATCAACGATGAAACGAAAAAAGATTGTTTTCTTTTATTTCAAATTGACTCTTTTCCCCATGTGGAATTCAATTTAATTATCGCCTTGTGTACAAAATGAAAAATATAATAAATGGAAATAAATGAAAAATGAAATTAATAACTCTAAAAATAATTAACGATTTTTCTAGGCAACCAATATTCAAATTAAGTAAAGTAAAAAATAAGTAATCTTTTCTTTTTTTTTAAATTTATTTTATTGAAATTTACAATTGTATATTTTCATACAAGTAAATATGCTACTTAATGATAAAAATCATGAAAAACCATGAAGAGAAACTGCCCATTGGGAGCACTCTGGTAGTGAATCTGAACAAGAAGGTCTCGAGGCCATCTACTTTTCAGACGCCTTGGCGCATTGTCCGGCATTGAAGAGGAAGGAAGGGTTGAAACCAGTAAATTAAAGTAAGAGTGGAGTTTTTGATGGTAGGAGTGATACCTAGTACAGGCCAAATCTGTAACATGTGGAACATTAAGGTCTTTGTGGATGATTTTATTTATGAGTATGGAGCGTTAAGGATTTTGGATTGTAAAAATTTTAAGGACTGGATGGAAGAGTTTGATTTTTTTTTACTTACTTAACTTAACACATTCAATCATACCCATACCACTACGAGAGGGGAGGGGGGACAATACTTCAGCAGATCCCAGCTCCTCACCATCCATTGCAGCACTGCCATAAAAAATTAATCTATTTTACATATTTGGTTAAGCATTTTATCACTAGGGGTTTTGGCACTATTTTCAAGATATTTTTTTTTGTCCAATAGTTCATCTATTTTTTTTTTTCAGATGTGAAGAATAATTCTTCATATGGTTAGTGCCATTATCCATATTTTGTAGTAGTTTCTTTTATTAGTTCAACTTGAGGAAGTTTTTCGTATTTTTACATATTTGACTAAGCAAATTTTTTTTTTATTATATCTTTATTCATATATTCAATGTCATGGGATAAAACCCCGAAACGTTCCAATATACCATCATACCTTTACCAAATCATAAACTCCCAACACTCTCCATTCATTCACAGCATTCTTAAATTTGAATCCTCAGCCCACTCTCTTGAAACTAGATCCCGCTATTCCGACCTTTACATTCCAACCCATAGAAATAAATCTTTCGATCACTCCTTTTATATTCGTTCTGCAACCCTCTGGAATTCCATACCTACTCATATTCGCCATGCTTCTTCTTTTCTCTCATTCAAATCTCACCTTTTCTAACATCTTTTGGCGTCCCAAATAGATACGCAACAAATGTGAATCTGCAACTGACTTATTTTTATTTCAATACAAGTTATAATTATCTATTTTACCCAAACACTCGCAGTGTAGAATAATAACTAAGTTGTTTTTTTTGTTTGTTTTTTTATAATTTCCTCAACCCTATCAGTAGCCTTTAGGAGATTTCTCTCCTTCTCATTTCATGTTCTCCCTCGTCTTTCCACCCCAACTTCTTTTAGTTTTATTCCGGAATCCTCTGTATACAGCATTCCCAGTTAGTGATTGTTAGCCTTCCCAATTCCTCTTTTATCTGTTTAACATATTCCCTCCATACTTTTATGTAGAATAATTAGTTGTTTTTTTTGTTTTTTTTTTTTAAATTACTAAACCCTATAGGAGATTTTTCTTCTTTCTTTTTTTTTTTTTTTTTTTCTTGTGTGTTTATTATCCATACTTTATGTACTTGAATGCATATAAGTCTAGGTAGTGTTTAATTTTTCTTTTTTGCACATTTGTAAATAAAAATTAATTACTTGTTTTCTTGACCAGACATAAATATGAATATATACTGTTCATTTTTGTTATTCTTAAGGGACAGACTAAAGTTTTTATTATTATTATTTTTACTTTTGAGCTCTCCACAAAATGTCCTAATCAACTGCTAATGATTAAACAACCACATTTAAGTATTATATGCATCATCCGAAATAAATAAAATAATGAAATAACATAATCAAAATGAAAATGACCAAGCATATCATGTTCTATTAAAAACAAAAATTGACTTTAGACCTAACATAAATACTTAATCATAATTGCTGCGAAGTATGTTTGTTTGTTTATTTATTTAACGTCACTTTATGCTACTATGGCTAATCGGACGATGCTACGGTGGAAGTCCTAAATTTTGCCTATCCAGGTTTTATTAGGACAGGGATCTTTAACGAGTACCTGACATCGCACAGGCTCGGGGCCACCTTTTAACGTCCCCTCCGAAGGGCGGCGTAACTAAGGATTTTTAACTCCCATTAAAAAATCCTAGGACCACCTGCGGGTTTGAACCCGTGACCTTTAGCATGAGAGGCTGTTACGCTAGCCACCTAGCTACAAGTGATCCCCGTGTTGCGAAGTATGTAGTTCATTATACTCCAATCACTGAATCATCTTACAAGTTACATATTTCACTATTGTAAACCATGAATGTATTAACAAAATAGAAAGGCTATATAAATTGTATTAGAAAAGGGATGTATAAAACAAGCGCGCATAAAAACAATGTCTAAAACTGAAAGTATAGCCTAGCCCTGGTACGTACGAGCTAGGCATAAAATCATGCCTCCTTTCAATATATTCCGAAAACGAATTTCGAAAAGTTATTGTAAGGAAGGAGATTGGCTTTGCCGAAAAGTGGAGGGATCCCACATCCCGGCAGTAAAACCTAAGTATCATATATGACAGAATCCTCTTCCTTTGAGATATTCGCTTTGAACTATAGAGCTCAAATAAAAAAAAGTTTTTAGATATTGATAAAAATATTTCTAGAACAAGAACTCATAAAATTGCCTTTAGACCAGAAAAAAGGACTTATCTTGGCTTTTCAAATCATTTGTTGTCCTTAGAAATACAATTGGAAGCTAATAAATCATGAAAATTTTCACTCTCCAATTCCTATTTTAAAACATTTTTAATTAAATTGTATAAATTTATTCACATGAAGTGTCAGTACATATTAAGAATCCATATTTCGAAGCAACGACAGGGCAAACTGGTGGCTAAAATTACTATCAACCTCCGAATTTTCAGCATCCACTTTGAAAAAGCTTGGTGTGCCCCTTCTTCTTGTGGTTTCTATCCGTTACGGATGTTGGCGATCATTAAGGCAATGCGCACCTTATCTACTGTTCCATGAAAAAGGCCTACTGTTGTTGTATTATACCATGTACGCAGGTTTTTTAACAAGGATATCCTTCGACTACCCTCCACTTTACCCTGCGATATCAACAAGTTTTACCGCAGGCTGTTTCTCATTATATGACGAGATTTTATTAAAAACAGTAGATACTTTTCTTTACCCATTCTTTTTAAGACCCTAGATTGGTGATATGATCAGTCCATAGGATTCCTAAAGTACGTCGGTATAACCACATCTCAAACGACTCAAGTTTCGGTGTGCCCCAGATGGGTTCTACAACACCAGTGTCGATCGAGGACTGGTATAACAGAATAATTAATTACTTAGCCACAATCAACTTCAAACCCAGCACCTGGAGTTGTCTGGGTTAGAATCCATGTTGCTCTCCTATAGCCTACCTCTGGTCTGATTAGGATTTCCAGGATGTTAGTATTAAGCTCTTCAACTAAGATTCTCCTATTTACTTTTTCTACTTCGTTCTAATGTCATCAGGGATTCGATATAAAGGAAGGAAAATACAACTTCAATGTTTTCTCCACTAAGGTTATTGACCAATGGGTCCTTCCTTTTTATTGTTTTTAATATAAAAATGATGTAGGAGTTTTGGAAAAAGAAGAGAGAAGCGACATGATGGTTCTGGAATACCTGTTCTCGAAAAACAGACATTTGCTCTTGTGGACAAACTCATTATAAAGATATACATAAATATAAATAACTTGGGGTAATTATACATTATTATTATTATTAATTGTATTAAAACCCTATGTGGGTCTTATCCTCCTCATGGAGCCTTCACTAGACGATCCTATCTAATGCAGTCGCCCTCCAGTCACGGACGTTCAAGATATTCCTCGCATCTTGAGCCACAGCATCTGACCATCGAATTTTTAGTCTCCCTCTTCCTCTGCTACGGTCCAACTTTCTCTCTAGCAATCTCTTAACTGGGTCCTAGTTACTCATTCGTATAATTATACATTATAGTGGTTGTAAATAAATAAAAAAAAAAAAAAAAAAAAAAAAAAAAACCTGTATGAAGGGTCTTGGGCTCAGTACATATAGAGATTCGTACTGTTTCTAGGCCAACGGCAGTGCAATGAGGTGATTAGGCCTTAATCACGCTCAGCCGCCAGTTGTAAATAAATCCTTTATAAAAATTTGCAGAAACGTAACTGTATTAATAGCCAGTATTTAAAATGAGTAAAACTATATCATTATTGAATATAATATAAAGCATTATGTTCGAATTAAACTTAAAACATTTAAATAAAGTTCACATTTCAAATTTTGTGGAACAAATGACCTGTATGGTTAAAGTCCAGTTTCCTGACAAAGTCTAGGTTAGAATCCAGAAGGGTTACTTATTTAAGAATAATAATCCAAAAGTATTACAAAAATATGTGTTCTCCCTGATCCATAATTTAGGTATTCTAGAAGGGAGTCTGTTGTTCTTAAATAAGTTCAAAAAGGTCTTTACCTGAAATTATTAAAGGGTCTACAATGCTGTAGTGGAATAATGGTGCATAACAACAACCCTCTATACCCAAATTTGCGGGTTCATTCCCAACAGTTCACCTTAGGACTCTTTATAAGTAGTAAAAAACATTCATTATGTCTTCCTTGGAACTTTAATATCTCTTTTTTAATTAAAAATCTAGATAGGTAAATATTTTATAATTTGATTACTGTGTAAATATTGCATTAATGATGTACTTCACTACTATTATTAATGTCCCTATTAAGACAGATTGTAATATTACTCAATAAAAAATGTAAAAAAAAAAATAATAAAATATATATATATATATATATATATATATATATATATATATATATATATATATATATATATATATATATATATAGGTGAAGTATAGGACTTCTACTGAAGCCGTTCAATCCGCTTACCTATAGTGCGCAAAAGTAACGTTTAGTGAATAAACTAACAAATAATTAAAATTTTAAGTTTATTTATTCTGTATTTATCAGTAGTGTTATTTTAGATCTTCTCTATCATTAACAGTAAGATTTTCATCGAGTTCAATATGGAGAATAAAATAAGAAACATATATCTTCTCAAAAACGTATCATAAGAGAAACGAAGGTCGCAAAATTAAACAAGAAACAGAGAAAAGTATTCTTTAAAATTCTACCATCCTCCACTGTTGAATAAGTTATCTTATATTCCTCTTTTGCTCTTCCGACATCGCGCAAGTTTCTTGCTGGGTGAAAATTTTCATAAAATATTTTTGTTTCGATCCGATGTTCTAGTTTCATGTTATTTCTAACCAGATTAAATTCTTGAATGGTTCGTGTTTTAGGCCCCGAGAAGTATGGAAGTAATATAATATTTGTGTTTTGAACATAGAGTTGTATTAAAACTGTATAGTATCAAAATGTAGTTATTAAATCAAGTAAAATATCTTAAGACTCCACTAATGGGTATCGTTACTGATTTGTTGTTGTTTTGGTTTTAAGGGCAAAGAAACCTTTACCCTTCGCCGTAAACCTTTGACTTCCTGCCCTAAAGTATCCTTTAATAACACTCAACTAGTTCCTGTTGAACAGATCCGATACCTAGGACTTCTTCTTGACAAACGCCTAACTTGGAATCCACAAACACGACTAAAACGACAAGAAACTGCTCGCCGCTTTAGGCTACTTCAACACTTACTAGACAAACGATCAAACCTTCCTCTTAACTACAAAAGGCTCATCTACATGACTATTATAAGACCAATCTGGACTTACGGAGTAGAGCTTTGGGGCTCTACTAAACCATCAAATTCTTCCCGCATCCAATCCTTACAATCCAAAATCCTTCGTAAAATCCTCAACGCTCCTTACTTTGTCACGAATAAACTTATCCATAAAGACCTTAATGTTCCCTATGTTACTGATTTGGCCCAGACCAGGTATCACTCCTTTCATGACAAACTCCATTCTCACTCTAACCCACTAATTTCAATCCTTTCTTCCTCTTCAATTCCGGATAATCCTCCGAGGCGCCCGAAAAGGTAATGGCTCCGGGACCTTCTAGTTTAAAATATTTTTAGAGTGCTGCCACTGGATAGTGTCTCTACATGTTTTTCATGACAGTTTTGTATAATACCATCACATTTACTAGATGTATTTTTATTTAATACAGTTGTATATATCAATAAATATGTTAAAAAAAAAAAAAAAAAAAAAAAAAAAAAAAAAAACTACGATTGGTTATTATTGCCCCATACATCTTTAGAAGAAGATTAACTTACCTATGTTGAGGGAAAAAAATCGATTTTAAAAAGACTAAATCAATAAGAATAAAACAGAACAATAGGGACAATAAACATTATGATTAATCGAAACTGAAACACGATGAATAGCAACAAAAGCTAAAAAAAAAAAAAAAAAAAAAAAAAAAAAAAAAAAAAAAAAAAAAAGTGTGATTAAAATATCAAAAATGTGTAAAATAACCATAATGTGTTAAATGAGGTGATATAAACGAATGTTCTTCACCAATTGAATGACACCGTCGACGGCCCGATCACTATCGCTCAATGCCTCCGAGACTTTACGTGGTAAGCTACATTTTACAAATCCCCTACTGTAACGTTACTGATTTAAATAATTTTTGCTCTAAAATAACATAATAAATTAAATAATTTAATTAACATGACAACCCCATACGAATTCTAGCAATAAATTTCTAATCCGGCGATTATTGGTAGGATATTGCGGTAATACCTAAGGCCTGAGTAATACCGATATATTATCCATGAAGGTAGGCCTTACTTAAGCTGATATATTGGAAAGTGCTTGGGTCGTTGCATGGCAAATGTGATTTATTTTAATGGGTCTAGTTTGCTATCACAGGCCGACTATCCTTAGAGTAACTTAGTAGTAGTCTGACATCTTTCCGAGCGAGGAAAATGCTTTTAAAAATTTACCTAGATTGCTGCTATATATTTTGGTGAGTACACATTATTTAGAAAACCGTCATAATATTTCCTTAGTATTTATTACAACATAATATTTTCATTAAGCAAACGTTTCTGATGAGACCTCCTGACCCCAAACCATCTTCCATAGTAATAGAAATAAAAAATTGAAATCGGAACATTAGGAAAAATCTTTGTTTTTATTAAAATATGGTCAATTATCTAACACCTCAATTATGAAAAGGCAGTTGCATTTAGCTTTTTAATTATGTTCTAACAAAATTACCTTATTTCAAAGGGTATTAATTAAAAAATAAGCCATTAAAATATGTAAATTTCTTGTTAACACTAAAAGTATAAATAATCTCGTCAAACCGTAATTTTAATAAAGTTTTTTAAACACTGCGCTGATTAAGATTCCCTTGTAGGGGTGAGAAATACGATTTTCAAAAAATCTTATAAAAAGTACTTTTTTAATTATTTATATTTTTATGGCTAGTACAAATCATGAAACTTAAATATTTTTATGGCTTATTTTTTAATTATTTCGCTTTAAAATATAGTCATTTTGACGTCGAACATAATCATAACTAGAACCAGATATATTGAATAAAATGAAAAAATTCTAGTTTTACATGAAAAAATCATCGAAATTTGTGCACATGTTTCGAATCCTTTCCTTGTGACGGGTGTTTGGTAAGTCAAGTCATGAGGTAACTATCACACATCTAGGGCAAACAAAGAGATCATGTGAAATGGATTTGTCTCTGCTTTAAATATATTAATAATTTTGTTCTTTTTATACGTATTTGTAGTTGTTTTTCATTTATTATTTTATTTTTCGTACGCTATTTTCTTATTGACTTTATTTCATAATTATGTGGCAAATCTATTGGAACCTTTTAGGAGCTGTTGATTATTATTTCCATTGCTTTTTGTGTGTGGTGAACTTTAATAATATTCAGCTATTAAACTGAGTAAAATTATATCATTAATACATATATTAATAATAAAATTTCAGCAAATATAATTAAAAGCAATATGCTCGAATTAAACTTAAACTTAAACCATTTAGATGAAGTTTATATTTCTAATTTTGTGAAACTAATGGATTGTATGGTTAAAGTCCGGTTTCCTGACAAAGTTTATATTCCACTTAGAATCCAGAAGGGTTACGGAAACATGTGTTCTCCCTGACCCATAATTTTAGATATTCTGCAAGGGAGTCTCTTGTGTCCTGTTCTGATTATATATTGTCGTCATATATAAGAGCGGGGCAGACTGAAAATGGCCTACTTAGTAAGCTTCTCAGTACATTTCTCTCGGGATCCTTACGTGTAAACGAAACTGTTTTCATGAGGAAGTGGGGTTTTATTAAATATATCATACAAACAATGCGGAATAATTAAAAATTTGGACTTCGTTTACGAACTACAATTTGCTACTGAATAATCGGTATAAAGATAGATCTTAAATAAAATAAAGGGGGGAATGCTTAATGTTAAGATTCATTGCTATGAAACTAAAGAGCTTATTATTATAAAACTAAATTTATTATTCTGGGACATGTCCCTTTGAAATAACGTTTAGATAATGTAATAAAGCTTCAGAGTCTTAAAGTAAATTAAATGAATTTAAAATAGTTAAAAATTAATGATATAAAAAGTAAATGAGAGAAAAAAAGATAAAGCTTATTTACAATTCTATTGTGACTGGATAATCATTCAATAATTAAATATGCGTGATTTTAGGGTAGAAAAAGAGTTGGAGGAACAGGTGGAAAGAGGGATGGAATTACATAGGATTGAGGATCGAATAAGAAAAGATCAGTCGAAATGTGTGGTATGGTTGCCGTTGTGTATAAATCTGATGGTCTTGAGCGTGTTTAACGGGGTTGGACAGAGTATTTAAGTTAAATAACGTCCAAAAAACCTAAAACTTAAAAACCAAATAATTATGTGTTCGCGTCTCGGTTTGGGGCTTATATCTCGGCGTTTTCCATCCTCCCGACCTACTACCCGGCGAGGTGGGGAGGAACAAAAAAAAAAAAAAAAAAATTGTCAAAGGAACAATGCTACAAAATAGCTGCAACGAATGGAAGATTAAAATCACCTCAACTCCGCATAATATTCATAAGGCGAAGTTGTATCTTGGAGTCCCGGAGATTAACCGAACAAAGCAATTAATTAATAATCTGAATTAAATTCAATAGAACATATAACAAAAAAAAAAATGAAAATTTAGACGTCATTTTAATAACTCGTTATCATTAAGTTTTGTGTTAATAATAAACGATTATTTTAGCTAGTTGTAAAAATGACGTAATTGGGAATATAATGTTCGGCCAGAGTTAGTTAATTTCTTGACCAAGTTTTTCGAAGAGAGGTTCTATGAAATAGATGGTGCAATGCATTTTACATTCACTTAATATATATAGTAAGGGAAAGTATTGCGATCTTGAAAATTTTCGAATTCCAGTTTTCAAAGGAAATACACGTTTTAGGGCCCAAATAACCAAGTCCCGCAAAAATGTCTGTGTGTGTGTGTGTGTGTGTGTATGTGTGGTTACTCCCGGGCGGAAACGGTAAGTCCTATGAAACTGAAATTTAAGACAAATATACGCCTGAGACGTTACAAAACTTTTTTCATCAAAATGAGCTTACCAGAAGATCTACTTTATACCATGCATTTTGCACTTTTTTCGATTTTCTCGAAAACGGTTCTGACGATTTTGATTAAACTCGCCTTATTGATGTAAAATTTAATAGGCTTTAATATCATGTAGTTTTCATTCTGATTAAAATAGTCTGAAAGGGCTTAAATGCCGATATTTTAACCAAATTACCTTGTTAGCACTGATAAATAACAGCTAAGTATGTAAGTTGTGCGAATTTAAAAAAACAATAAAAGGATAAAATAGAAAAAAATGTTTAATGCAATTTTTTGTTTTTGGACATAAGAGCAGTAATATACAGGTATGATATACCGTTGGAAAGCTAAAGATTTTAGAAAAATTCCATCTAATACAAAAGAGCTTGTAAAAGTTAATAAAGAGTGATGAAAAGCCGATAAAACTAACTGATTATTTTAGATAATAATATAATAGATTTTTTAATAATAACATGGTTCTATAGAAATTCAATTTCATTAATTCCTTAATAGTTTTAATAATTTTTATCTCCAACTGTATATGAAAAGTTTGTAATTGATTTATAAAGCTGAGGTAAGTTAAAGTCGTGTGTTGCCCGCATCAGATTTTTATAATATAAATATATAAGTAAAAGATTCTGAGATATTTCTACTAAACTTTAGAATTAGAATAATTTCAGTAAAAAATAATAATATATAACATATTATTCATATTTCACATGGGTATAAACATCTCATAGCATCAGGTAATGTTATATACCTAGCATAAAGTTCAATATATTGAGACTCTGGAAATTAATTATCTTTCATCGTACACACACAAAGTTTTTTTTTAAATGCAAACAAGCTCTTTATTTTGATTTACAAGACATAAATTCTCCCACCGGTACTCCAAACCTTTCAACTGTAACTTAAAAAAACAACACTAACTTAGGCATAATGAATTTTAATAAACTTTTATGAGCGAAAAAAAAAAAAAGATTTTATGAAAGCTTTTGAAAGGCAAAGAACATTAAATTTCATGGAAGTATACATAATTTTATTTAAGAACGAATTTCCATTTTATTCAATTATGAATTCCTTATTAGACTGGAAGTTTTTCTTAGAAGCATAAAAATGAATAATTTCTTACAAGTAAGGATGGTGTTGAAGTTTTAGATCTTAAACAATAAAACATTTAACTTTCCATGCGTAACTATAAATTATATTTTAACAATTTATCAGTTGGTTTCGAAGTATAAATTTACGACATTTAACATAGAGTGTATAGGGCTGTCTGATGTATGCTTTAATATTGTCTGCAGCAAAAAATATTACTTAGACATCGGTGTACGTTAGGAACGATTTCAGTGTGAATTTTTATTTATTATTTCTTGTGATATATTACAATTTGTTACAAAATGAACAATAGTAATATTGATATGAGACCACATTCATACAATATATACAGAAAAAAATAATAATAGTCAAATTACATAAAATAGAAAATAAATAAATTCATATATATACTATAAAATAATAATAAAGTGTGAATAAATAATAAAAATACACTTATACCTTAAAAGCCCATAATTTGTTATCTATGCAATCTCCGATTTATAAGATGCAAATTGATGCTTTATCTACTTAGTACTTTTATTAACACATAAACAGTAAAATAAGTTTTGGAGGATGAAACGCGGACTAATGATACAATTTGTCATTGCAATATTTTGATTTTGTTTTGAACTTAGGTCATATTGCTGTGAAGATACATACAAACATATTCTTTAACAAACATTTTTATTTTTTGTAATAATTTAATATATTTTACTTTAATATTTCGTGTGGGAGCGGCGTGGTCTAGTGGATAGAGCGCTAGTCTGCTGTGCTCCGGGTCCTGGGTTCGAATCCCGGCTCTGGCAGAATATTATTTATTCTGTTAATTCAGTCGGGGGCGACCCTAGGGTATGGAGACCCTCCTGGGGCAGACCCAGCCTCTATAAAGTGGGTACCCAAATTAATTGGGGAAAAACCTGGCGGCTGAGCGCGATTAAGGCCTAATCACCTCATTGCACTGCCGTTGGCTAGAAAACAGTACGAATCTCTATATGTACTGAGCCCAAGACCCTTCATGGGTTGTTAGTGGTACAGTTTGTTTTTTTTTTTTTTTTTTTTTTTTTTTTAATATTTCGTAAAATTAAGAAAAAAACAAAAAAAGGAATGTAAATAGTATTTTTCTTTTTCTGTAAAAATATTTTTGCACGAAAAAAAATTGTTTCTTTTGAATTTTGTCTAACTGGATTGCTAAGACTTCCCACAGCGCAGTAATAGCAGACATTAAATCTAATTAATAATAGTAATCTGAGGATCATCCACAGAATAATATAAATTAATAGTTTCTAATAAAAAAAGTAAATAAACATTAATGAGCACATGAAAACATATATCACGGAGCATTATTCCTGTCCAATAAAGCAAATATTAAAAATAAAAAACACTGTCTATTTCTAATAAATAATTATTACTTGGAGTGCTTATTAGAGGGTGATTAGGGTGTTTGTGTCATTTACTATTATTTATGCAATAATAACAGACCGAAGTGATAATTAAATTACATTGAATTAATCATTTAGAACGTTTGAGTGGTTTCAAGGGTATGGCTGAAACATTTATATCAATTAATTAAATAACCTCATAAATTAATTAATAGACTAAATCGATTGAAAATAAGCGTTTCAATAGATCCAGTCTTTTACATAAGTCATGGCTCCTTGTATCTGTGCATATTTTTTTAATTCTAGAAAAAAAATTGAGGAAATTATAATGTTTACTATTTCTTTTAGTAATATTGTCATTTTTTTTTTAATTTACGTTCCGCACGTTTTGTTTTCAACATACTAATCACGAAATTTTCCTAGATATTATCATAAAAAATAATAAAATATTATAAAGAGAAAATTCAGATTATGTTTTGCGTAGCAGCGTTGTCCTGACCCTCGTCTTTCCCAATCACTAGTATGGATTTTCAGATTTATCTGTTTGTCTACAAGATTTACTCATTAATGAAGGACACGTAAGAAGGTTATCATTAGATATTTTGGGATAAAGCCTGATGTAATATTTCTAAATGCCATGATCCAGCGAATATCAATTTAATAGTAAAATTTAGTGATCAAATTTAATCCGGATTATAATCTCGAAGTGGACCCAAATATGATCCCATTATTGAAATCGGAAAATTTAAATTTATTCATCGTTTTGACTGAGTAGAATGTAAAAAAAAAATATATGGTGCGTACAACACACGACTTTCACTTACTCCGTTGTTATTACAAATTTAAGAATTTTTAAATACATTTAAAGATGCAATTAAACTGTTAAATAATTAATACATTGATTTTCAAAAGAAACATGTGTTTAATTAAATATCTTTTTTATTATTTTCTATGACAATCAGTATTATCACTCTCCATTAACTTTTACAATTATGTGTATAAGATCATTTTTTTTTTAAATCATTAGCTTACTAATGGTATATTACACATGTATATTACTGTTCTTAAATAAAAAAAAAAACTAGATTAAAAAAATATTTTTCAGTTTTCTTATTTGGTTGTTTATCAAATTTGCTCAACTTGTATTTTTAGCTGTTAGCTATCAATGCTAACAAAATTATATAGTTATTTTTATAGATTCCACAAAATTAAAGATAATTAAGAAGAAGAAATTTTAAAATATCGGCATTCTATCCCTGTAGACTATTTCACTAACTGATATTAAAGATCATTAAATTTTACATCGATACAGCAAGTTTAATCAAAATCGTTATAGCCGTTTTCGAGAAAAAAAGCATAAATATTGAATGAAAAATATATTTTATTTTTTCTCCTTTTGCTGGATATCGAATTAGATCAGCATATATATTATTATGTTTTTTATCAACGCTAAAAATATGATATGGTTAATTTATTCAAATCTAAAAGATTAAAGATACTTCAGAGGAAAAAAAATAATAATAAATCAGCATTTAAGCCATTTCAGACTATTTCAATCAGAACGAAACCTACATCGTATTAAAGCTCATAAAATTTTACATAGATACAGCATTTTATAGAAAATCGTAAGAAGGAGCAAACTGCGTGGTATAAATAAGATCTTCCGTCAGCTTGTTTTGAAGAAAAAGTTGTACAATTTCGGGCGTATAGTTGTTATCTGTTGTTATGTTGTTGTTATTTCAGTTTCATACGACAACTCATTTTTGCGCTATACTTGGTTGGAAAGAAAAGTACGTTTGTAAATTGCATTTAAACGAGCTAATTGCATTTGTAAAACTGACCAAACTGTAAGGAACGGTCAGTTCATAAGGCTTATGATCTGAAACACGATCATTGCCTATATTTTTCATTCCATATTACAGATATTTCTTTACAAATACATATCACATGATAGGATGTTTCGTTTTCCTCTTGCAGAATCTGCAGATGAGTGAGGTTACAAGTCTCCATAGCATGGAGGTGCTCCTCAAGCTGACAGTGCCCAGTATATAGTCACTCATCTCAGAGTTACTCAGCCTATTGAGAGAAGTGTGTGAATTCTCTCTTTGGAGGTTAAATATCATTAATATTTGACAAATTGTTGTACTTATTATTTCAATCTTAATAACTATCGAAAATTTTGATCCTTAGAATATAATTTTTCCTTTCAATTACCTATATATATTAAAGGAATGTATTGCGATCGTTAAAATTTTTGAATTCCAGCTTTCAACGGAAATACACGTTTTAGGGTATCCTGGGTCAAAATGACCAGGTCCCGAAAAAAGGTCTGTGTTCTTGTGTGTGTGTATGAAATGAAATTTCATACTTGAGACAACTATACGCCCGAGATACTACAGCAATTTTTTCATCTAAAACGGATGAAGATCTACTACTAGAAGATCTACTTTATACTATGCATTTTCCAACTGTTTAAGATTTTCTCATTAACAGCTCAAACGAATTTAATTAAACACCCTATATCGATGTAACATTTGATGGTCTTTAATATGATTTAGGTTTCATTGTGATTGAAATAGTCTGATAGGGCTTAAATGCCGATATTTAAAACTTTCATCCTCTAAACTACCTTTAATTTTGTGCAATACAAAATATTAAACATATCATCTTAATGACATAGATGAAGGACGGCTGAAAATACAAGTTGAACTAATTTGATGACCAACTAAAGGATAAAAGAGAGAATCTATTTGTTTATGTAATTTTTTTTTAATATTAAAAACAGTTATATAGACGTATAATATATTGTTGGAAAGAGAAACATTTAAGAAAAAAATATTATATGATACCCAAAGTTGTGAAAGATAATATAAAGTGACGAATAGGGATCAAACATATTACTGATTAACAGTTTAATTTATATTTTTGAATCTAAATTATATTTTTCCAACGAAAATGAATACACATTTTTTTCAAATAAACTTGGAATATTTCTCAAATTGAAGTATATTTTATAGTTTTTTTAAATTGATGAACAGCCGAGGTAAGTGAAAGGTAAGTGTGTTGCCCGCACCAGATTTTAAACATACCTCTACTTATACCCTGTGGTATTTGGTATCGATTATTATGTATCGAGCAGAAGAGGACACACATTTTTTAGTTTTTCAGGATGTTAGCTTAAATTTGTATTTAATATTTTTGATATTAAAATAATGTTTTTGAGTTTTAACATGTTTCTCTGTTCCAACTATATCTAAAGACATTACACATGCAGTAAAAGAGCAGAGAGTCTAGATTTCGATACACTAATACAATTGTAAATAGAAAAAGTTTAAAAGCTCTAAGTAATTCCCTTTTCACAACTATAAGGAAAAACTAATTAGCAGTGTATTCGCCTGCAGGATACTCGTCTTGCAAGAGATAACTGATGCCCGAAAACAGATATCCATCACTTCGTTTAAAACTTTTAAGTAACTTTTAAACAGGTCTTAGTCAGAGGAGGTCTTAGGAACATATATAGATAGATATTTCTAAGTTTTCCAAGGCGTCGAAAATAGTCCAAGTAGAAAATACTGTCATTTCCTATAAACAAACTTAATTTTTAAGGTTAAACCAAAACAAAAAAGAGATTTAATATTAAAATGTGTAATATAACTCCCAACTTGTAATACCACAAAAAACACCGCAAATTATTACACAATGGTTTATTATTTCCAAATAACAGTATTTGCGTATAACTGTTTATGTACCTGTTAAAAGACAATTAACTATTATGAAAAGCAATTAAAAGTTCAAAGGTAAATGGTATATCACCAATTTAAATGATTTTTTTTTTTTTTTCATTTTGTAGGAAATTTAATTCTCTACGAAATAACACTAAGGAAAAAAATATTTTTTTTTTTAATTTATAATTTTAAAAAAATGTATAACAAAAAATATTTTTTTGATATTTATTGATTTACTGTTAGAAAAAACGGATATTCGTTTAAATTGGAAAGATTTCAAACGTTTTCTATTTTAGTTTTTGTTATATATTTATAAGTGTATTTATATAAAAATTTCATTTTTTTTTTCCTTTTCTCTTTTAATATAAGTCATCACGGTTTCTTGGTTAACAGAGTTATCGAATTAACTCACTTTTGATCGGCCGACATTTTTAAAATAACCATCTGTTATCGTTAGGATCATCATTGCCCTTTTATTTTAGTGGCGTTCGATCCTTGGTACTGGGGTGCTTTCATCTCGGAATTAATCCCCCGCCCCCACCCCCAGGCCCGACGAACCTCCGTATAGACTTCTAAGGCGAGGCAGGGGTAAAAAAACAACAAACAAAAATCGGCTAACAAACGGATTTTGTAAATTCGTTATTTGGGTTCTACGTATCTGTAAACGTAAGCCCTCAAATTTCAAGAGGAGAGGGAGGGGGAGGGGTAATTTTTATTCTAAATATTGAAAATAATAAAGCAAAACTCTAGAAATGGACAAAGGTTCATTATTGAATGTAATAAACCCAAAAAAAGGAGGTTATTTAACGTTCGAAAAAAATTTCTCAGGATAAAAAAGACAAATAAATTCTTCATTATCCTGAGACAAGTCCCTTTATAATAGCATTTTAATAATAACGAGAATAATAAACGACATAAATATCAACAATTTAACAAATACTAATAGAAGAAATCCCATATGTAAAAGAGAAGATATAAATAAATGAATAAAAAAAACTTTATTTACACTTATATTGTGACTGGATAACCATGAAATTATTATATAAGCGGGATTTGAACGTATGAAGAGAGTTAAAAGTGACGGTTGTGCCTTAGCGTATAAATATAAAGGCCTACAACGTACATAACGGAAATGGTCACATGATTTTAATTTTAAAAGGTAGTTAATGTATGAAGGAGGCTGGGTTTGATAAGTTTGTAAAGGAAAGATGTATGGAAATATCTGCAACGATTGGAAGATTAAAGCCACATCAACTCGGCATAATATTCGGAGACGGAGTTGTACCTCGTAGTCCCGAAGATGAATCGAACCAAGCAATTAATCGAGCGGTTTTTTTTCTTTTTTACTTCGAAATCCTCACAAATATCACCGTACAGCAGCAGACAGAGTAGAATATTGGATAGGAAACGAGAAGTTTCCGGGTTTTATAAGGGAATAGGTCATTAATAGATATGGTAAATGATTTTTCATAAATACAAATAAATGAAAATATAAACATTGAAAGTTAAAAGAGTATACTTAAGTGTTTAGCTCTCTTTTAAAAAGATGGAAAATAATTAACTTTAGAAGTATTAACCCCCCTTAGTTCCCATTTCTCCCTGATTTATCAGTTGCACTATAAAGTTTAATATTTCCATAGGTGGGAATAAGGTCAGTGAAAAGGGAAATTCAGATTTATTGTGAAGCCCTTGGAAGTTGAAAATGAAATAAGATGATAAATGGGACGGAAATGGGCCGCGGGCTTTCTCGTGTTTATTTCTATAGCGCGGTCTTCAGCCGTAGTCAAAGGAATCTGTACCAGTTCTCGGATGTTCTTCCTTTCAGAAGTTACAAATGTTAAGAGGTTCTAAAAGTTGTACAGATCAAAATTATACCATATTTTCTTTCATATTGATATCTTCATATGAAAGAATGCTAAATCCCATATAGAATTTAACTGAAGTATTTGCAGAAGAAAAGAGAACTTGTTAATTAGATCGGCTGCTCAACTTCGCCGAGTTGTTAATATACAGCATACTGGTTTAATCGTGAAATAAAAAAAGGGAAATATACGGAACAAAAACAGCATTTACTAATATATATATATATAGCCATATAATATATTTTAAATTTAGTTGTATAGGTCGTATATATACTAGGTAGTGAAAGACACCTAGCGAGTCCACCATGTTCTACAACTGATTTGTTTGAAATCCATACTTTCTAAAAATGCTCTCGTAGCCAATGGGATGGTTCTGATTCCGAATTAAAGGATTTTGAACTTGAATGTTCTTTCCCCGAACTTCTCACGATACTGCAGCAAGTTTGGAATACATTTTGCATAAATGTTTTCTTTTTCTTATTGGATTCTGTTGCCTTGATCCCAATCATTTTCTTCAATCTAATTGTGGGATCTGCTATCAGTACTTCGTTTTTGTGACAATAAAAGCTATGATGACCGCAGATCATATGGCTTTGGTACTTCTTTAAAACACTTAATACTGTTTTAAATATCAATAATTTTTTTTTAATTACTTTTTTTCTTTCCAGAAGTAATACTGTTTTCTTTTGTGTAATACTGTTTTCGATTATCTACATTAGCATAAAGTGACGTTAAGTGAAAAAACAGTTACATTGGGTTGCTAAATTACTTGGTATCCTTAGTAATCTATTTCTATGCATAATATACTTTCCCCGTATCTTAACTATAAAATACCTAATGATGGAGTTCATTTGACTGTTACTAATTTTAATGAGGAATTGTAATTGTGTGTCGACGTTTCGGCCTACACTGTCGGCCTTTATCAGGGCCAAGCGAAACAAGATAATAACCAATACAACTAGAAAATTAATAATAATCTGGATACAATGATACGATAGCAGTAATACTGTATTGAAACACGCACAAAATTAAAATAATCATAAGATGACCGCAACAAAAGCAAACAAAATTAAGACGATAATATTGAAATGAGAATATTTAAAGACTAAGAAGAGAAAATAAGCCAATAATAAATTAAAATAAGAACAATATGTGAACAATTACACATTCAAATTTTAAGAATTTTTTAGTAATTTACGACGGTATTATATAAATAGATCAAAATTATTAGAAACGAGAGACAATAAGATTAAAATACTTTAAGTAGTATAATATTAAACTTACAATTTTATGCAAGGATACATAACGGAAAAAGATAACAATAGGAAAATTTTGTGCACACCACTAATTTTGCTTATTCACAATTAAAAAAAAAAATTAATTTATAACTTCATGATTGTATAATAACGTTTAGTTTAGTAAAATTACTGTAGCAAAGGTTTTAATTGAAGCCATATCGCTTTCCCCATATGCCTCTGTAATTAGATTCTATTGTAAGGCTGGATGACTTCCCAACACCCATCACCCTGGTTCGAGGTGTTCAATATAGGTAGATGCTGTTTTCTCACTTGCCGCGTTTGATTTATTGCATGGTATTGTCCGCAATATTCATGTTTACATAACTGGGGAATGCAACATTACTACAGATTATCGATTCATGTTCTCTTGTCCTCTATCGAATTCAAAGAAACTAGTTGACATCCAACTGTTCATTGCCACTAAAGATTCAGTCCTAAACCATTAATAAAGTTTCGATTGACAGCGTTGGTAACTCCATTTGTGAGCATGAAAAGAAAAATTCAATCAATTTCAATTTTAATATTTATAAGATTCCCAAGTAGCGTAGAAATCGGTAGAAGCGCAATAGGTGATGGTTAAGATTGGTTAGGATAGGTGAATTGTAGGATTCTCCCTCTTTTTGAAGTCGTAAAATAAATTTAACAATCCTAATTAATAGATGTCTTCGAAAAGAAAAATTTAGATGAATGGAAATTCACAGTGAATTAAATCCCACCTAATAACCCTAAGGATTGTTAAAATAAAAATATATTGATAATTAAATTATACAAAAAAAAAAATATATATATGTGTGTATATATATATATATATATATATATATATATATATATTATATATATATATATATATATAAAATTAAAGCTTCACTGAAGTCACCAAGCCTTCAAAGATTTGTTCCTCATATCACACTCCACAACTACAAACACATGCTAAGTAGTAACTACGAGGTGGCACAATTCCTGACTGAACATGAACGAACAAAACAATACCTAAAACTACTTAACATACTACAAAACGACAAATGTTGTTGTTAAGATACAATGTACGATGTTAAGTAATTAATACGATGTTAATGTAATTTACTATTCTTCTGTAAAAAAATAGACAACATTCGAGCAAAACTGATACAGAACATTATATTAAAGCACGGTACCTTTCCAGAAACAGAATAGAGACTGATAACAAAATTTAAAAAATATTTTATAAATTTCGTTAACAAAATAGACTTCAACTAATTTTTTACAGATTGTAGGGATGCAGTTCAATCATTGTAATTCTTGTTGGGCTAAATCCATTTTGTTTGTATTTATATATATTGCTGTTTTATTCTAATTTTAAAAAATCTTGAAATGTGTAATTAACATATTTATTTTAGCTATTTTCTTTTCTTAGTTATTTTTCGATTAATGTTAGTTTTAGTTTTAATTTTATTTTTGTTATTTTTCGATAAATTTAATGTTGAAACTAAAGATGAAAATGATTTGTGTAAATTTAACATGTAGATTACGAGTAGTGTGCCTAAGAACAGGCATGGAACTTGTATATAAAAATCAATAAACTCTCCTTCTTTGGGGTGACCGCAGAAACAAAAGATACAAAAAAAGTATATATATATATATATATATATATATATATATATATATATATATATATATATATATAGAGAGAGAGAGAGAGAGAGAGAGAGAGAGAGAGAGAGAAATAGAATAGAATAGAAAAAAAAAAACTTTATTCTGGGACAATGTCGCTTAAGAATAACAATTATGAACTAAATATTAAATTATAACTGGCCAAAAACAATATATAAATACAATTAACACAAGAATGAAAAAAATATAATAATAATAATAATAAAAAAATAAAGGCTAACAGTGTCATCTCTATTTACAAATTCTAGAAATAAATAAATAACAATAATTATAAAATGTAACTTTTACATCTCATTAAAGTAAAATTCACCTTACCTAAGTGGGCATGATAAAAATTAGCTTCCATCTGACTGAAGAGAAAGGAAGTATTGAAAGAGGAGGGATTTAAACGATGAGAGGGAAGGAGCATGACGGATGTTTGAAGGGAAAGTATTCCATAAGGAAGAGTACCGGGCTAAAAAGGAGCAGTCATATTTTTTGGTTCTATGGAAAGGAGTGTGGAGGTCGGACAGACGGGATCTTGTTTCCTGGTGATGGGTTGAGGATTTAAATACCAGAAGGCTGTAGACATAAAATGGATGGTGGGAGTTTATGATTTGATAAAGGAATGATCCAAGGAAATATTGTCTTCGAAAATTATCAATATTTTCACAAAAATCCAATAAGGTATCCAAATTATAACTAAAATGCTGAAATATGGCCGAAATCCTTCAGTGATAAAAAAAAAAAAAAAAAAAAAAAAAACTGCTGAATTATTGAATTAAAATTACTTATCGCTATAGGATTGTCCTCAATGCCAACTTATAGCTTTTTGGTTTCTCAATTAATGTGTACTGTGTTGCTGTTTCTTTATAATTGCATGTTTTTATATTCTTTAAGCATTATATTGATCCTTACTGCGTAAAGTGTTACTGTTTCTTAATAAAATAAATTTTATTTGTTTATATTAATTAAGTATTGTATTGTTTTTTTATGTGTATTGTGATACTGTTTGTTATTCTACTTCTATTGAATTGCAGCAGGTGAACTACTTTTCCACACACGGACTTGAATTAGTGGGATTGTAAAATAAAGAAGTTATTAAAAAACAAAATAAATAATATTGAAAGAAGTTTTAATATATACACAAATAAAGTAATACTTTTAGTCTAAAATATTATATCTAAAAACTATTATTAAAAATATAATCTGGACTGAGACTGTATCACAGCAATATATAAATGAACCATATTTCCTAGGACTACCCTCAGACCTTAATAGTTGATGGTTAAAACGGGATTCCTCAACAGCCTCTGGTGATAATACCTAGTCCTACTAATCATAATAATAATAATAATAAATAATTATATAATAAAATGATATGTTGTCAGGATTACAAATAAAGAATATAATACTAGAAAAAAGGTTTAATATAGGAAAAATTAAAGAAACAAACCCACGTTTACATACTTCAAAAGAATGATAATTGAAAACAGGTAATTATTTAAATAGAGTTTTTGTAGAAGGAAGTTTCAGGACATCGAACAGATACCAAAGAACGAATAAAACTAGTGTCATTTCATCTCTTAGCAACGAAAGGAGATCAAGTTGGTGATGATGTTCCCAAGTTCTCTTTCATCCTTTGTGAGAGCAGGTATTGGGCGGATTAGCCCTTTTTTCTACCCTGTAAAATTACTTTTTTCGTTTGAAAAAACCGCTTCAGCGATAAATTTTGCTAAATATTCATAAAAAGAGATGCTTTATATATCATAATTTTTTTTTGTTTAATCGCTATTTTGAACGGACTTAATGAAATGCAGTCAAATTTATAAGTCTGTACATTAGATGAGAAAAAAAAAAATAAAGAAACACACCAACAATAAAATCAGACATTTTTTTATTTGTTATTGAAAATGTGTTTTCGCTTATTTGTAAAGAAAGGGGTGTGTTCCTGACAATTTTTCAGTATTTAAGTAAACACTTTGAATCATAAAAAAAAAAAATATATATATATATATATATATATATATATATATATATATATATATATATATATATATATATATCACCCTTAAGATGATGATCAGTTAGTATTATAATGCATAGTAGTATATACTTAGTATCATGATTAGTGACAATATAAGAAGCAGTGACTATTGCCCGAAGAACTCGATATTGAAAGTACTGGATGCGTTTGATGTTAAAAAATTGACCTGTCCTCCAAAGTGCGAGTTTGTGGGCTCAGGCAGGTCTTATAAATTACAAATTATTGGTTGACTGAGATTTAGGTTTAGCAGTCCGTATAACTGACGGAATCGCCGGTGAATCTCTTGTATATTAAGTTAAGTGTGTGGGTTTCATGTCTGCCTTCTGTTTAGTAGGAAGCTAAGATACCGGACTATGTCTGAGGTGCAGCATGAAATCGAAATAAACTGAACATGTTAAATTTTCGTTCACCTTGATATTTTTGAAAATAAATAATATTTTCAAGTAATTTTTTTTTTTTTTTTTTTTTTTCCAAACCCAATACAGACTGAAATCCAGCATCCAGAAAGGCATAGAAAAATATAATATTGATTTATCCCAGAAAAAAAAATTAATTAATATGCACATATTATAAAATAATTAATATGAAAATATAATTATACTAAACTAAAAACATCTAAATAAAAAATAATCCTTTTTTTCAGTGATCCAAAAAAAAATAAAGTCCTACAGAATTTCACATACCTCCGATCATTTTAAAATAGTGGTGAGCTATTTTCTCTTATTAATTTTAACAAAAACTGAATTATTATTGGCAAATATACGTGATGTTATATGGTACTTGTCTCAATTTAGACATTCAGTCGAATCTGAGCACATTTCACATTTGCAGTCAGAAAAAATACATCAACAGGAGGCTTTAGCATGCTTTAGAACATTTCTCCGTTGAAATGTTTGAATACAAGATTCAAATGAGCTGAAGAAACAATGTGAACTGACCCAATATGTAAATTCTAGGGACTATGAGTAAGGAGGGTTTATGTTGATGTTAGAGTAGAAGCCAGAGCGTCGCTGCTATAGAATACTAGAGCGTTTGGGCTATCTACTTTGGTTCTAGTACTCCCTAGGGCGACCTCCCAATCTTCGGACCGGGCTATTTTATCTCAGGCTGGGGGGCACTGCATCACTAGGCAATGATACCCCCTTATCGATTAGAATTTCAACTATTCAGGCAGGTCTCTGATTGCTATCATTTTCTAGTATGAGCGTTAGAAATTGATTAGGCTACTTTTTTTAATATTTCGGATAATTCATCAACAAATTTCTTGGTTCAAATATGGATTCCATTTTTATTATGAGACATTGAGACAAAATATACCAAATTAAAAAATATCTATAATTTACTTAAATAAAGTTATTTTATATTGTTTAATTATTTTAATTAGACATCATTATATCTTATCTTAAAAAAATTTGAGATTCTAAAATTTACATAATTTCTGAAAGTCATCTGGTATCGCATTACAAATTTAAGAACTCCTCTTATAAAATTATTATTAGAAAATACCTTCCAAACTCTTTTAAGAGATGATGTCACGCCGAAAAGCTTCTAAAAACATTAATTGTGTATTGCATTGTATTCACGAACGTTTTGATGGAAAAATTTTACAAGAAAAATCCTGTTAAAGATACTCATTATTTATGTTGATAAATATTTAAAAGAGAATGTATGAAAGAAATATTTTATTTATAATTAAGTATTGCAGCTAATTCGTCGAATGATTTTAGTCTTATTTGCTTGATGTATATCACATTAATTAATAATCTCACATGCATTAGGGGCCAAAACCTCAAATCGGATTATTACCAATTGTAAGGTTGTGCGACACTCAAATACAATGATTACAAATATAAACATAATTTATATTTACTTTTTATTTTCTGTAACATTATTCTGTTTCTCGATTATACCGTCTTTCGGAGCGGACGTAAAATGGTAGTGCCAAGCCTGTGTGATGCCAAGTACTCGTTAAAGATTTCTTTCCTTATAGATAGGCAGACTTTAGACTCCCACTGTAGTAGCATCGTCCGCTAAGCCACAGTGGTATAAAAGTGTCGTTAAATTAATAAACAAATTACATTTTCTAAACGAACATTAGAATTAAACATTTTTACCATGGTTACTAAGATGGCATAAAGGTAAGCTCATGATCTTAATTTTTCATATTGATTTTTTTGGTTTATAAAAATTCAGCTCAATGTGAAATATAACAAAAATGTACTTACCATATATTCTCTTATTTGATGATTTTGTTTTTAGATATTGTCCCGTAAATAACCAAACTTTTAATAAGCGAATTTCGCATTGACCAACTAGTAAGAAATTAATTGTTTGTTAAGTTAACTCAGACCTATTTGTAACTCATCGTCTATATAAGCCAATAATGTTTTATATATGATCAGGAGATATAACTAGAAAAAATGAAATCCTATTCAGTTGCTAAGTTACTTAGTTCGCGGCATCTATCTAAAAACTTAAAGATAAGAATTTATAAAACTATTATTGTTCCAACGGTTCTTTACGGATGTGAAACGTGGCCGCTTACTTTGAAGGATGAACAACGGCTTAAGTTTTTCGAAAATAAGCTATTGCGTAAAATATTTGGTCCGAAGAGAGATGAGGCCACTGGGGAGTTCAGAAGGTTGCACAACGCGGAATTGCGGAACTTGTATCCTGTGAATATAATTGAGCTGATTGCATCGCGGAGACACAAATGGGCGAGTAAAGTTGTTGGGCTCGATGACGAGCGGATTCCGAGAAAGTTGGTATTTGCTGATCCGACTGGTAGGCGTCCGAAAGGTAGGCCGAAACGGAGATGGGAGGATTCTGTTAAGGCTGATCTCAGGAGCTTGGGCCTGAATAGTGAACATTGGACGAGTCTGTGTAAGCGGAATTTGGTGGTATCAGCATCGAACTTTCGGGTTCGCTAAGCCTATTATTATTATATGATCAGGAGAGTAACAAGGAACACCACTACACTTTACGTATAAAACATTACACTGATCAATGCATGCCTACTAATAATAGCGGTACATGCCTGAAAATGATGTCATCTAGGTCATTTTTGAATAAATCCTTGGCGCTTAGAGATACACATTTATACCAACTAGATACAATCAAGAATGTTTAACGCACCTTCTTTTAGATCAACCATGCGTAACCAAATAATTATTCTAACATTAAAATCTTACGTTTAGGAGAAATACATCGCATTTTCTTTTCCACATTATAATCAATCTAACCCATCACCACTATATATTTTTATGTTATCTTTCATCCTATTCTTATTCTTATAATTATTTATATTAGTATTATTTATTGGATCAGATTATTTGGAGATCACGAAGGTAGCCTAATCTGAAGCACATTTGATTTCTTATTTGTTCTTCTTAGTAAGTAGTCTTCATCTGCTTTCGTTCTCCCGTCCACTTGGTTCCCTTTCTTACCTTCTTGTGTTCAACATGGAAACTACCCTTTATGATTTTTTCTCTAAATATTTTTTTCTCTCGTTATTTCTTCAATTTTGATTCCAGCTCGTTCAAGATCTTGTTTTACTTCCTTAACCCACGTTATTGCCGTTTTCATTTCAGACAGTTCATGGACTAATGTTTTAATCCTGTTTACTTCCAAGCTCTAGACGTGCCTGAAATATTTTAATCTTCTCTATCTAATGGTTTTATCTATCAGCTCATTGTTCCGATAAATTTCTTTGTTGCTTCTAAGTCTGTACTATCCATCACTGTTTTCGGCTGGCCTCATAATTTACCTTAAGATTTTTCTCTTGTTTGTTCCTAAGTCTTCCAGTTTTCTCCTTCCCAAAGTTAGCAATTCCACTACGTATAGCGCTTGCACTTTTATTACTGTGTTTGTAGTGTCTCAATTTACTGTTTAAAGATATCGATTTTTTATTATATAGTTTTCTGGTCTTGCCAGTGGAATAAAAATTTTATTTGCTCTTGATTTTATCGCGACTTTGTCTAACACATTTGCAGTGATAATTCCTCCCAAATATTTGAGTTATTCAACTTCTTTTTTTTTTATATTCAGATATTTTTTAATGCATATAAACGTGTAGAACATAATGAACAATAAATAAAATTGTTATAACACAACTACACATGTATTAAAAAAAACAACTAACTTCAGTTAACATTAACCTAAGATAAATTGAGTTCATTCTTTATTTCAACCAACATATTTTAAAGTACAGGTTGTAGTTGTATCTAATACAGCAAATATTAATCCGGCTATTGTTAATTTCGACTATAAACTTGTGGATTATACTGGGAGTGTCGAAATTTGTTTTGCCTAAATTATATGAAATAAATGTTAACTGATACAGGTGGGAGTCAAGCCCACGCAACCCCGTCTCTGTTAAGCACTAATCTTCAATTCATCCTTTTTAAGTAAGGTATAAAACATCTTAACGAACAATAGAACACAAAGTTTAATATTTTAAGGTCAAACATCGATTCTTACTAGAAATAAAACGCTCCAACATATTACACAATGTTTAGTTATATATATAATTATATTATATTACAATTTATCTAGCAGTATAGGTAATAAACATATATGTATAGCAATCAATTAGATTTTTTTATATTAAGATTTTTATTTTTCAATATTTTACAATTGACCACATGCCTCAAACTTTATACATGTTGTGGTAATTGCACCAATTACATGTTTTCCGTGATATTTACAGGGATTAATGTTTATTGTAGCCTATGTTACATTTAGAACTGTAGGAAAAATCTAAAACAAAAACCTAAAAAATAAGTGAAAACAAAACAAATTATTGTACAAAGCAGAACTAAGCCAAAACGAAACAATAAAAAATATATCAAACTAATAATTTTTCTTTTTAAATTTTTTTTAAATTAATGCAGTATTGCGTCTTTTGTACATTTATGTAAGTAACGTTTTAGTGTGTTATTGTCGTCATCCTCTTTTTTTTTGAACGATTGGGTTGTCATTAGTAAGAGTAAGAGGAAAAACATTTTGGGCCAGCGAGTACGTCTTTTTTTTAATCGATCAGAGTTGTAAATCCGATAACATAGTTGTTATACGCCTGTAACGAGTATAATAATTGACGATTCCCGTGCATGTGTTCTGAACCACTTCCATTTTCCGATAATAGGAATGGCATGTGTAACTCCAGACTGGGGCAGCGTAGGTCAGTATGGGACGGATTACAGTTTTATCGAGAACAAGAAATTAATCAAAGAATTTAAAAAAGACAAACCAGCTATTTCTATGAAGCTACGGTAGCTTCAAAAACTGCACTGTTTTAAAATTTTACATTCACTTACCTATAAATGGAATATATAGTAGGGGAAAGTATTGCGATCATGAAAATTTTCTAATTCCAGTTTTCAACGGAAATATATGCTTTAGCGTCCCCTGAGTCCAAATAACCAAGTCCCGCAAAAAGATCTGTGTGTGGTAACTCCCGGGCGAAAACGAAAAGTCCTATGAAAGTGAATATCATATTTAAGACAACTATACGCCCGAGATGTTACAGTATCGTTTTCATCAAAATCAGCTGACCGGAATTATACCATTCATACTTTTTTAACCTTTTTACAATTTTATAAAAAACGGCTTTAACGATTTTGATTAAACTCTATATATCGATGTGAAATTGGATGGGCTTTAATATGACGTAGGTTTATTCTGATTGACATTAGTCTGACAGGGCTTAAATGCCGATATTTTAAATTTTCTAAAGTATCTTTAATTTTGTAGATTTAAAAAAAAAAAATTGGAACATCATTTTATTAGCATTGATGAATAACGGGTAAATATACACATTCATCCAACTTGACAAACAACTAATTTGGAAAAGTGCAAACATATCTGTTAATGCAATTTTTGTGTTTTTGAACACATGGTATTATAAATGTATAATATACCGCTGGAAAGCTACAGATTTTAGAATAAATATTATCGTACACACGGAATTTTAAAAGGGTATCGGAGAGTGATGAAAAGCCAATAAAAACTTATTGTTGTAGAAAAAAATATAATAGATTATTTAATAAAACACTAGTTTCTTTTGAAATTCATTTAGTTAGTTGATGTTTATTTATTTTGATCGGCTACGGAGGTTGATTATTGAAATAATAAACCGATAAAGAATCCGATTTTATGATTATATATTATATTATAAATATTGCTTTTATATGCATTTGAATCTTTGTCGAAAGTAGCATGGTGATATAAAGAAATATAATAGTATGATAAAAATTACCTTTTTCTTATACCATCTAAAAATATGAAAATTAAATGTCAATTGAATATCAATTGTTTCCAAGTTCTAGACCATTTGTTATCTCAAGTACTTATCTCAGTCGATTCCCTTAGTAATTCAAAAGGAAATTGAAGATGGAAAATTTAATTCGGATCCCATTACTGCCTACAGTCGGTATCTACTCCTTCATTTGAGAATATAAATTATTTATTATCAAAGGAGTATCATTATAAAACATTACATAATTTACCACTTTAAATTTGACCGTATTTTTTATATAAGTAAATAAATAACCATTTTACTTTATATAAATATTAAATATTTTTAAAAAGTAATATAAATACTCATTAATATTGAAGTAATTTCGTATAAATAAAACCGATTTAAAATGATTTTGTAACAGTTTTTAAACATCCGAGAATGATATAGTATTAAGTTTATTACTGTGTTTATAAATGTCAGATTATAAAATTTTAAATAAATGTGTATCAAACTTTCTATAAAAATATAAATTATAGGAAATGTGTTGAATTTTATAAAATAAGCAAACAATTATACCAAACGTGTTAACCCTTAAATCGTTGTGGCAGATAAGTGAATGTTTATACAAAGGACAAATTTTTTTTTTTTTAAATACCGAACTAATTACGAAACATCCATCTTAAATTAAAATACAAAGCTGTGAAGATTCTGACTGATAATCTCTGGGCAGTGATTTGTACTCAAACTAAAAAAAACAAAAAAAAACCCACAAATGTTTAGGTTTTGTATTTCAAGATCGACGAAAAAAAATCATCAGCTTGCTAAAAACCATCTTCTGTTTTACTCTCGAGAGGCCGAGTTTTCGAGTTTTTGCAGAAAAATCACCAGTCATTCTGGATCAGTAGTCGAACTCGGCATTACCTTTTGCGATAACGCTTCCAAATAGCGAACGATAAGATATTACATTTGTTCCCAACGGGAAAAAAATAAAATATAAAACCATCCTCTATCCCCTTAAAAAAACACATAAAAAACAAAAAGAAAAATACCATATAAATCCAATGCAAATACCAATAGGGAAAGAGTAAATAGACACACTAGATTATTTAATCGGTGTTGAAAAATAACACACGATTTTGCATTTTTTTTTTTTTTCTAAATAAAAGTAAACTTTTAATAAATATATTATGTGCCATAATTCTTTTATTGACAATAAATTAATTCTTATTTTATGAAATTATGCTTTTTTCTTGATTCTTTGTTATTTAGGGATGTTGTAAATGTTAATACTTCATCTAGTGTATAATTTTGATCTTAGACCATCCTACGATCCATTGATAATAGAAATTAAAGTATTTTGTTGGAATCTTAGTCTTTAAATAAAATAAAACAATTTCGCTGTATATTTAAAGTAACTTCCGGCTGGTGTAGGCAATTATTTTCCTGTTGTTGTATGAATTAAGATTAATAGTGAGGGATTTTTTTGGAGTACCAGGAATTTTCTTTTCTACCACCAAAAATTATTATTTTAAATTAATATCTATCCGTCTCTATTTCTCTCTCTCTATCTCTCTCTCTCTCTTTCTCTCCCATATATATATATATATATATATATATATATATATATATATATATATATATATATGTGTGTGTGTGTGTGTGTGTGTGTGTATACATATATTTCTTCAAAATATGTTCCTAATTATGTATTCTGTGAAAATATATCTCTGAAGAACATTTGATAAAACGAGACGCCGTTATTGGACTAGACAGACAAAAAGAAAAGCTTTATATTGTTTTAAAGATAAATGTGCTTTTCTAAACATCTGTTCTAGACATAATTTTCAAAAAAACACTCAAACAAAAACCGCTTCCCTTTACATAATTGCCTCATTAGGCCTCATTGACTTGGAAAATTAGACAACTTTTGTGGCTAAGCGTCAAACGCTACAGCACTGGAACCACTGGAACTGAGCCAAGTTATAATGCGCATATTCTGGAGGGTGAGAGAAATCTGATTATATCATAGAAAGCGTAAACATTGGATAAGTTCCAAAGGTGGCATCCTTTGTATTTCCTGATTTAACTCTCCTTTCTTTTATTCTCATACTTTTGGGTCAGAATATTATCAATCAGATAGAATATTTACTATAAATATGCCGCAGTTCTTACTGAAACAACGAGGTAAACAAATGTATCTAAACTAACGATAACAACTTTTAATAAACATTTTATATAATTCTTATAAAAAATAATTTACTGCCCTAATTCGATCATTAATTATTAAAACTATCTTAGTTATTAATTTCACCCCTTAATTAGTCTAAAACTTTTTAAAGGAAGGGACAACGCCAATATATTCTTTTATTCTTCTCAACTTTACACGACACCTTTAGTTAACCTATTTTTTTTCGATTCAGTAGTGATATTAAAAGAAACACTTATCATAAATATTAAAGCAAAAAAATAAAATTTCGGTATGGGAATATTTGAAATAGATTTAGAAATCCTATTTTAAATGATGAATTTTTTTTTTTTTTTTTTTTTTTTTTTTTTTATGCGGTCTTTCTGGTAAATAGTATTAGTAGTAATATTAGGTGAAAAATGATTATAGGGAAAATAATGAACCCACTTGTTTCTTTATACTATTCAAAGTAATTTGAGAGGGTGAAATTGCCGAAATTCTCTTAACGAATAAATCATTTGTATATTTAATTTCGTTAATTAAAAAAAATATTGCTAGTGGTAATAAAAATGGATGTAATTGATTTTGAATTGAAATTTAATTTTTTTTAAGTCTAGTTATTAATAGATAAAGAAACAATTTTTCTTAGTTCAAACTAATTAGTTGTTAGATGTATAATAAACCGTTAAATATAAGATAATACCTCAGAAAAAAAAAGTTTGCCAACATTGAAGACAGACCTCAAGCCTACGTTGTTATAGAAAATGATTGATGGTGTAATTTTAGAATCATCATTTGTAAAAAACAAATGAAGTATTTTCCAACTACTATACAGGTTTCTTTCGCCCACTGGATGTAATTTCCATAAATTTGTTATAATTTATTTTTTTTTAAATGTAGAATTAAATTGTTTTACATGTTTAACTAAACCAATTTTATCAATTCCGAACATTTCTTCTTTAGCAGGCTTATCAAAAACTTTAAAGCTTGGAGTTCAAGGTCTGAAGAGATTAACAAGACCTAATGTTCACGTCCTGGATTAGGTTTTATTTCGAGCTAGAAGAGCTCAACTTTGTTAATACATATTATTTGCTGATTTATCTAAAAGGTAGGTGTCGTGCAGATTTTTATCATCAATTATAAATTCTTAAAAAAAGTACAATAATGTCATGATGACTATGAAGGTTTATTTTTAGTTTATTTTATTTAGCACCAGAAGATGGTATTATAGCCGAAACGTTGCGCATTATAACTGTTGTGACGTAAACAAGCGGTGAGCTAAAGTTTTTATGTTTTATCCCTTTGATTGTGTTAAATAGTGTAGAACCTCCCCATTGGGCGGCCATTTCGTTATGCATTGTTCTCATACAAGGAGTATGAGTTGTGCTACCAAAAGTGTAGTTTTATTATAGTTTAAACCTTTAAAATGACTCATGGTAGTCTAGGTAAAAGATATAACAATAACTAAATAAAATAGTGGTTGAGTTAAATATCAGTATCTAACCTTGACCATCTTAAATAATCTACACCTAATATATTTATTAAATTCTTAATTAATTGTTATCAACATTAAAGTCGTAAAATACACGAAAATAATTATTATAAATATTTTGGTCATTAAATCGGCTTTGTCAGATGGCCCGATTCCCAAGCCGACCTTAAATTAGTAACGAGGCAATAGCAACAGAGCCGATAGGGTGAACTGATTGCGGCAAATTTTCTCATTTCCTTTTCCCCTAAAACATGCCGTGAAATCCGGGCAATTTTCCCATTTGACCCGAAACCACCTGATTTCGAATCTATGATAGGACCAAGCTGCCAATTACCTAGGATAAACCAACATAATGGAATATTACGGGCTGATGGATAACACTAATATTATTCTGTAGGTATCTTATTGTTGTTAATAACGGAAGATGGGTTTTGTTAATAAATGTAATTTACTGTAATGGTTATCACACATATGCCAGCTATTCAAACCTGGTGTTGATACCAAAACATTAACTAATATCTCATATATTGTATACATAAATGTGTGAGAGTGTGTGTATATATATATTGCTATGTTTTTGATCGGCTGCTTTTCTAAGGCAGCGGTTGCTTCAAAAACTAGCTTACTTACTATATTTAGTCAATATATAAACTATATTTAATGATACTATTGGATCTCCTTTCCAAAGGTATCGTGTTTACCAATCCAATAGGTGGCATGCAGGGTAAGATTAAAGTAAACAAGATTCAATTAATACATTACTATAATTATTAATTTACACATATAAATTATATTAACCCATCGCCTAGAACTCTGATTGAGAATACTGAGGGACATTTTACTACCTTTGCCATACAATATTACAAATAACGATATACCTTTGAAACCCTTAACCGGCTGGCGAAGGTGAAATCAGTCTTGGGTCCCCTTTCTCGGCATCATCCTCCAGCTGCTTTCAGAACCCCGACGGTCACCTCCTCTTCTTGTAGCTGGAATCCGACTCACTCTTCTTGAGGATAAAACTTGACTGACTCCTGGTTCGAATAAGACTGCCCTACGAATCTTCTCTCCCATCCTCGTCACCTCGGGTGGGCTGACATAGGAAGTACCCCGGTTGGCGGTACAGGCCTTGTGATCTTATTTTTATCTTTTGACCATCCTTAATATTCTTGTCGGCTGCCGCTGTAGGAAACTACCAGGGGTCTCTGGTATCCCATATATATCCTTACCAAATTAGATTACACCATAATAATATATTCATCTTATAACATAAGAAAGTGAGGATAAAGTAATACGACCCTACAATAAAATGATTTAATTTTTATATACAAATTTAATAAATAACTAAGTAAATGTATAGCTATACCCAATATATTGTTTATTTATTAAACGTTCCTTTTTGCCGCTGTGGATAATCGGACGATGCTGTAGCGGGACTCCTAAATATGGCCTATCCAGGTTTAATTAGGATAGAGATCTCTAACGAGTACCTGACACCGTACAGGCTCGGGACCACCTTTTAACGTTCCCTCCAAAGGACGGTATAACTAAGGATTTTTTTCTACCATTAAAAAATCCAAGGGCCACCTGCAGATTTGAACCTGGGACCTTGGGCATAGGAGGCTGTTGTGCTAGCAGGTAGCCTCTCTCTCCCTCCCAATAAATTGTTTTAAGAGGAGTATTTCGTAATATCATAAAATATTTTAAATAAATGTGATATATAAACTCGGAAAAAAAATCAATTAGTACTTCTACTTATTTTAGCCTGTAGCTCTTACGTATAAAACATAATTGTTCATATATATATATATATTTATATATATATATATAAATGCTCTTATATATAAAGCTGTAGTAGATTAGCCTCTATAAGTGGGTACCCAAAAAAGAGAAACAAACCTAGTGGCTGGTTGTGATCTCTGCCCAATTATTTGATTGCATGGCCGTTGGCCTAGAAACAGTAAGAATCTCTATATGTAGTGAGACCGAGACCCTTCAGGGGTTGTAGAGTTACATTTTTTGTTCTTATTGGCTAGTATTAAAAAAATACTAGGTTGTGATTTAATAAAATATTTTATTACGACAATAATATATATATATATATATATATATATATATATATATATATATATATATATATATCCTATATGGTAGTACAAATATTTTTTTACGACCATTTATTATTGCATTAGAAGAAGAAGAGTTGACCACCCTTTTCCTCATAAAGCGAAACACTGCTCTAGTAGGGAAGCGTATTGAAGGTATTGAAGGTAAGGTACTGATTAAGTATACTAGAACATTTACAAATATAGCCGCGATATTTGAATAATTTTATGAAACATGGCATCTTGAATAATATTTAATGACTAATAATAATAAATAAGTTTCACCACGATTCTTATTGGTGCTGAATGTTTATTTATCCTGGTTTTCATGATAAGGATGTGTATAGTACTAGGTTCAGAAAACCTAGGTTAAGAAATCTAATCAGGCGGCTAGACAAGGATCTGATTCCTACAAAAAGGTTCAGTAAAGGGTCTATTTATGTCTTGGCTTGAAAAGACCAAAGGGATAAAGAACGCGCTTGTCTATCACTGGCCAGCAGTTAATTACAATGATCCTACTCCAGCTAGATCTAGCCTTGGTCTAAGATCTGTTCATCTGGTCCAAGCTCAGTCAACTTGATCTAAGACAAAACCTAGTTCCTTGAAGTTTAATTACACAAATGGCTATTAATTAATCATTGTATTCAAAGTTGGCTTCTAAAAAGACTTTCCTGTAATTGACAAAAAGATAAAATACCTACTCTCACATCATTTTGCATTTTTTATTTTCAATAAAACAAAGAAAAAAATAACCTCTCTTAAAACGTTTTAACATACAAAAAATCCGAATAACAAATAAAACCTAAAAAAAAAAATTTAATTCAGCACAAAAATACCTTTTATTATTGATAAAGGTTAGAAATCGAAAAGATTTTGTAGAGCGGGTATCCGCAATGAACAAAAAAGAAAAAAATTATCTTAAATGGTAAAACCAACTTATAAGAGATGTGATTCCCTGATAACTCGAGTATTGTTGTTGTTAAAGAAAAAAAGTGTTCTGGAATTAGGAAATAAAAATTTAAGAATCGTGTAAAAAAATAACCATCGTAATTTTTTTAAGAAGAATAATTAAAAACTGGGAGCGGCTTGGTCTAATGTGTAGAGCGCTAGTCTACTGTGCTCCGGGTCCTGGGTTCGAATCCAGGCTGTGGCGGAATATTATTTATTCTTTTATTTGGCCGGGGTGCGATCCTGGGGTATGGAGACCCTCTTGGGGCACACCCAGCCTCTATAAAGTGGGTACTCAAAAATGGGGGAAAAACCTGGCGGCTGAGCGTGATCTTGGCCGAATCACATCATTGCACGGCCGTTGGCTTAGAAACAGTACGAAACTCTACATGTACTGAGCCTAAAACTATTCATGGGCTGTAGTGGTACAGGTAAATAAAAACTAAGTTAACAAACTAACTAATAGTAACAACTCTGGCCAGATTCATAAGTATATACAATATTTATTTAAACTCCCTGTAAAACTGAAACTCCGAATCATACTCCTAGACTCTAATGATTGTACAGTGGGAGGAGATCCCAACGCCTTCCATTCAGCAGTGTCGCTGTTCTTTAGAGCCTATGGAGGCTGTGTGAGGAGGCTAGAGCAACATACTACCAGGTCATGAGTTGAAAAGGTGGATATTGCTAGCCCTCTAATTGCATGGTTATAAGAGATCTCATACTGCCGCTTCAACCTACCAGGAGAGTTATCGGGATGGTTAGAGCTAGATAAGGATTCTCTCCCGCAATAGTAAACCGATGTTGCTGAATTTTAGCCTAATGAATCCCGTAATAATAACTTTATCCGGAATTTTTGCGAATGTCAGAGCTTATATATTACCTTAATAATAGTAGGGTAGTAAAAATTAATCCTTGCAATGAACCTGAAGCTGTGCACTCTACCCAGAATAGCCAATAACATGCAGTATAAACCTTGATATCTGTCCTCATTGCTTTGTTATGGACTTAAAACTAAGGACAATTAATTTACCATATACAGATAGCAAACCTATTAATGCATTTCCATAAAAGGATAATGGTTATTCAAAAATGATTTAATTTATCGAAAACATTACTTATAACATAAAAGTTTTAGATTCATAGTAAAGAAATATATCTTCTGACATTATTTTAAAAATATAAATCATCATTGGTCAGTCTAAGCATTATGCGATTTTCCATTGTACATTTTCTACTTTTTCCTTCTCTTCTTAATATTTCATAAAGTTTTTATATATAATTTTCAATAATTAAGCATTTTACACGACTAGAAAACAAAAAACACATACTTTCTCTCACATAACCACCCCTAAAATATTGAGGTTTCAATCCGCCTGTCCACTGGTCGTAGCTTTCCTCCGAAACTGCTGGAACGATTTCGTTTCTCGAAAGTTTGCTATAATAAAACAAGACGTCATCTTCTCATACTAACGCTAATCCTAGATTAGCTTTCTTATCTGAGCCTAGACTTTCTTCCCCTAGAAAGCCCCATACAAATCTAGATCATGAACGTCAGTATAAACATTCCGCACCTGTAACAATCACTATGAAACTATTTTAACTATTATTAACTATTTTTTTAATTAACTTTAACTTTTAAGAAACTATTTTTAAATTATTATACTCGATGTAGAACAGGCCTTAGACCGAGTGTGGCACCCGGGATTGCTTTACAAACTCCGTAAATTCCTTCCACCCACATACTTCCTCATTATCCAGTCCTATCTCACAGGCAGGTCCTTCAAAGTAAATGATAATAATTCCTATTCATCCCTTTTTAATCAGTATGCAGGTGTTTCTCAACGCAGTATTTTAGGACCCATCCTTTACACAGTTTATACAGCTGATATCCCATCCCATCCTAGCACTTTCCTTTCTACCTATGCTGATTTTTGTTGACTGATAACACTTGTGTGTTATCAGTCAACAACAATCCAATTATTGCCTCCCAAACTCTTCAATCCCATATCAGAGACCTTGAAATATGGGGTCAGAATTGGAGAATAAAAATAAATTCCAATAAATCCCACCAAATAACCTTTACCCTTCGTCGTAAACCAATGACAACCTGCCCAACAGTATCCTTCAATAACACTCCTCTTGCCCCAGTTGAACAGATCCGATACCTAGGACTGCACCTGGACAAACGTCTCACTTGGAACCCTCACACAAGACTGAAAAGACAAGAAACTGCTCGACGTTTTCGACTACTTCAACACTTACTGGACAAACGCTCAAACCTTCCACTTAAGTACAAAAAACTCATCTACATGACTGTCATAAGACCAATATGGACTTACGGAGTAGAGCTTTGGGGCTCTACTAAACCATCAAATTCATCTCGCCTCCAATCCTTACAATCCAAAATCCTTCGAAAAATCCTCAATGCTCCTTATTTTGTCACAAATAAACTCATCCATAAAGACCTTAATATTCCCTTTGTTGCTGACTTGGCCCGAACCAGGTACCACTCCTTTCATGACAAACTCTATTCCCACTCTAACCCACTAGTTTCAATCCTTGCTTCCTTTACAATCCCTGATAATCCTCCGAGACGTCTGAAAAGAAGATGGCCCCGAGACCTTCTTGTTTAACATAGTCTTTGGGGAGCTGCCAATGGGTAGTATCCCTACATATGAATCATGTCAACTTATCTTGTATCACATTTACTAAATGTATTTTATTATACAGTTGTAAATACCAATAAATATATTAAAAAAAAAAAAAATATTACTAAGGCATTTAAACATGATCTTAACACCTCGGTGCTAATATCATTAACTGGTTTTAAAATAATAGTAGATTACAAATGTTTTACTTCTATAAATCAGTTTTTTTGAAAACTTAAAATATTTTGATGTTATTACACATTGATCAAGAGAGTAGAGAGAAATGCTTCATTTCATTAAAATTATAATAAAACAAAACAGTGCTGCCTAACTGTATTGGGTTGCTACCATACACTATTTACTTATTAATCTACATGTTATTTGTTATATTTAGTTGCAATGTAATAAATTGACCATACATTTTTATCAATAGCTTTATGTTATATGTTATAATATAATCTAAAAAAAAAAAAAAAAGTTTTTTAGAATCGGTTAAACAAGAAATATTAAAAAAAAACAAAAAAAAAACGGTAAAGTCAGCTCTGTTAAGACATTTTATTCTCTAAAACTCGGTTCATCATCAGAATAGAATCCGAATAAACGAATATTTTTACAGAAATTAGTACAAAGATGATTAATTTTTTTTTTTTTTTTGGTCACAAATTTCCTTTATTATAAATTTAAATTTAGACGGGCCCGATCTAGATACCATTCCTTTCATGACAAACTCCATTCCCACCCTAATCCTCTTGTTTCAATACTTGCTTCCTCTTCAATTCCTGACAATCCTCCGAGGCGTCTGAAAAGAAGATGGCCTCGAGACCTTCTAGTGTAGAAAAGTTACAGGAGTGCTGCCATTGGGTAGTTCTTCTTCAAGTTTGTATCACGCCATTTAAATTTTGTCACATTTACTTGTTGTACCTTGAAGTACAGTTGTAAATTTCAATAAATGATGTTAAAAAAATTTAGACGACACCCGTTAAATTTTTATATTATTGTATTTTTTAAATGTCGATTTAACGCTATGTTTAATAAACAGATAATATATTTTAATATGGTAAAGTTATTATTGTTTCCTTGCTATGTAAACATCAATTTCATAATTATTTGAAGTGCTTATTCATTAGTCGACTGTCTTATGAAAAAGGTCTATTTTCATTATATGATTGAATTTAATCGTTTTATTTGAATTGATAAAGAAATATTTGTTGAGCATAATTATTAGTAATAAAAATTGGAAATGTTTTGTTATAACTACCTACCTCAGTTGGGTAGAACATTACAACGAAAATATTGAAAAAATTAAAACCCAAAAAAACTCGGTTTATGATGCTATTACGAACTGGCGATCATGGCAGGTGTAGCAAAAGTCTCCCGAACTAATATGTTGCTGCCAACTTTGTTATGAGTGTAATAAATTTGTTTTCCGGAAGAGATTTTCCGTCCGTGCCTATAAAACAAAATATAACTTTCCATGGAGGCTGAGCTAAAGGATAAAATGACATGGACGTACAGCCAGTCAATGACTTACACTTCTTACAATAATATTTTGTTTATTTTGTAATAGAGGTAAAATGCTACTATTATAGATGATAGCGTTTATCATCATATAATAAAAATAATCAACTTTCATTAAAATCGTTTCTCTCATTGTCCAGCAACATGAGAAAATTATCTCATATTTGTCATAGCATTGCATTATATTGGGTAATTTATTATTATTTGATCAACCTTCTTCCCCAAAGTGACTCCATTACTAGAGAGAAATTCTATATTTGTAGGTAATGCTGCCCAAATACATCGGGCATACTTATCAATTATTTTTGAACAAATTGCATATACATTTTCCTTTCTTTTTGTTTCGTATGTAAAAGAAACTAAATAGTTATGTAAAAGCATTTTTTTTTTATTCCAATATTATAAAATTAAGAAAAAAGATATTGGTTTTAAGGGATAACAAAAGAGCTGTGTCTTTTGCAATAGTGACTAGTGAAATGTGATCATTCTCAGGTAAGTCATATTGATGTTAAATAGCAATGGTACCAGTGCACGATCTTGATTAACTTCTGTTTGAACACATTTCATACCAGAAAATGCGTCTCCTACTTTTACATTAAAGTTATTGTCTGTAGTATAAAATAATAATAATACTAAAAATATCTTTATTCTTGGACAATGTTCCTTAAGAATAACAATGTCGCACAATAAATATACACTTTAATATATAGGAGTACATGTCTGGCCGAGAGGTCAATAAAATAAATTTTGGTTTACAAATGTATAAAAAAAAAATAAAAAACTTATTTATATAGATATATACAAAATATATGGAATATAAACAAATTAAAAAAATCTGCTTTAAAATAATAGAACTTAACAATTTTCAAATAAATGAATTAATCCATAACTCTAGGATGTTGATAAAATAAAAAGTCTGTCATACGTTGAAAGTAGGATGGTGGATTAGGAATTTTACACTTAATGTGCGTCACTTTGGGATCCTAGGTGTTAGAAAATATGGGATTTAAATAAGAGAAGGGAAGAAGCATGGGGAATATGATTAGGCAGGGAATTCCAGAGAGATGCAGAGCGAATATAAAAATAATTATCAAAAGATTTGGTTATACGTGTAGGAATATAAAGGCCAGAATGGCGTGATCTGGTTTCAAGTATGTGAATTGAGGATTTGAATTGAAGGATACTATGAATGTATGGAGGATGCTGAGATTTAATGACTTGGTAGAGGTACGTTCCGAGGAAATATTGTCTACGTATGGAAGGTAGGAGCCACTTCAATTCGCTGTCGGTTACTGGCCAATAAGTCGAAGGAAGCAAAATTTTAATATTGGAAAGCAATCCTCTATGCCACACCTTATCGAATGCTTGGCTAATATCGAATTAAAACACCTGGGCAATATTTTTCAGACTCTAAAGCATTCGAAATGTAATCTACTAATCGGTGGAATTAGAAGTGGATAATTTTACTTCACATTTGTTAATTTTAAATTATGTTAGTAGTTTTTCCTTCTATTTCTATATTGAGAATAAGTTTGAATCGAAAAAAGGATTATGAAGGGAATAGTTATATGTAGTGAATGGGATAAAGTTATATGCAATCCTTATATCTTTTGCATATCCAATCTCAAACGTGACACAACTATATACTGTCTAACAATTTTTCAAAGAAATGAATCTGAAAGAACTCCACTATTCTTACTAGCTCTAAAGAGTGACTGTCAACTTTCGATTGAGTAAGACTAACAAAAAAAAAAAAATAATAATAATATATAATAAAAGAAGAAACGGTTTAGATCTGTTACAAACGTCATAATTAATTAAGAAGACGATTTCCAATTGACACTATATCCAATTTAGAACATTTTGTTGGAAATCAAAAAATCTCTCAGTAATATCTTATTTATTCTTGTGGCAATATAATCTATATTTCTTGTTTTACTATATTGTTTTCACGTTATTGAAGAATGTTTGTTTAAATAAAATGATCAGATTACAAGTATTATAACACAAATATACCAGATCGAAAAGTAATGGAGTATTTTGGTTTTAAAAGAAAAAAATTATATACCTTATTTATTTATTTAGTCAAAAGAGTCAAAGAAACACACCAATTTCGTCAACAATGTGAAATAATGTAGGACCTTTTGGGAATCAGCATCTCTAATAATTATTAGCCAGATGAACTCAAAAAATTGAAAACTATTTTTTTTTTTTTTGGTAGCTTAAAAATGAATTATGTAAAAGAAACCCTAAGAAAAAAAATGAAAATCCGTAAAGCTTAACCTAAATCTGGAATGAAAAACACTACCAATTTCATCCTTAGACTAGTTTTAATTTACTAAATCCTTCTATTTTCAGAGGGGATTTCTGTGTGTTTACTCAGGAACGTTGTTCGTAAACATAATCAGAAGTCTAGATTGGGAAATGTCCCTCTTTCTTTGTTGACCATGACAAAATCTGGTGGTATCTTTCGCATATTTGATTAAACACATCTTTGCATTGCAATTAATAGGTAGTTTCTCCATAACCCTGTCATATCGTAATATCATACTTCTATTGATTTACTTTTTTTAATTTATGATAGACACAATTGTAAATATCCTTTAATAAAATGAAAAAAAATCACCATCGGAATTGTTTCATCCATTAATCTGTCTCAATGTTAGAAACTTCGAATCGTAAGATGTAATTCAAAATTCTGCCGGATTGCATTGCGTGACATAAGACTGAAATATAAAATAACTTTAGACAAGCAGTAAATAAAAGGTAAACAAATGAATATATTTTATTAAATACTGAATTATCGTTATTTTGGGAAAACGTCTATACAAAAAAACAAACAAAATACATTCGTAGAGTATTTTAAACATGTTAAAAAAGAATACAAAATACATTATTGGTCGGTATATATTAATTAATCTCTTATATTGGGGAGTGAGTCGTTATTAACGATATCTACAATATTCTTCAAGGAATTGTTAGCTTTAATTTTTTTTTAATGAAATAAAGCCTCTTCAGATTATAAATTATATGTAGGTCACCCGGAGATTTTTTTTAATGGATTAGAATCGCTTTTTGTCACCATTTTATTGACTTCAGTAAAGGCGTTGATATATGAGCTTGCTGGTTTCTAACTGACATTCATCCCCTTTTATTTCTAGGCACAGAACAATAGGACATTTTGAATCACTAATTTACGAAAATACGTTTAAAAATGAAAATCAGTCAATGAATAATAACTACATAACTTATTATAATAATAATGGATATACTTATAATAAATATGGTAATCAGTTTTTTTTTTTTTAATTAAGTCCCTAAGCGAATAATATTCCAAAATATATAAAAAGAACTTTATTGCCCTAAAGTAGAAAAATAAAACAAACAAAAAATAATAGAAATAAAAACAATAGTAATAAATTAAATAGTAGCCTCTAATAATAAAAAAAGCTAATAGTTTATAACAAAACTAGACAAAAAATAAAACAAAAAAATGTGCACATATATGCAAATCTTAATGACAAATTTTGATTAAAAGAGCTGTTCACTATTGGTAGGATTTAGATGAAATGGTATAGTAAAATGTGTGAATGCAAGACAAAAAAATAAATGATCTTTTCTCTATATTTCCCTATATAATTCCTTGCCAATTGGACAGTAAGAAAGTGATTGAATAAACGGCATTTGAGGGCCGGAGGAGTACCAGAATGATGAATACCATAGAGAAATATTATATCATAGGAACGAGGAGCGAATTAAGAAGGATCTGTTGAAAGTTGCTTATTAATTCGCTTAATAATTGAGACGTTGATTTCCAAAAGGTACTATATCCATACTAGGAAATTTTACAGGAAGAGCGAAAATCTCTCATTACTATATTATTAAACTAGCTAATTTGGGACTTTTTGCCTTAAAATTTAGAATTATTTTTTTTACTATAATAATAACATCATATTAAAGTTATGAAATGAATTTTTTTAGAATGATTTGGAACGAAAATAAATGCGTAATTAGTACTTTTAGAAAATGACCGAATTTCTAAATCGTGTTTTTTAAGGACTTGAGAATTCATTAAATAACATCAAATAGAATATTTAGATAGAACTAAATGATGAGAATACAAATATGTAAAAAAATTAATTTCGTAAAAAATGTCCTTTAGTACCTTTTGGAAATCAACGTCTCAATTGCTGTAGGATAGAGCGTTCGTTGTTGTTGTTTTGGTTTTAGTGGGAAAAAAACTGCGAGTGGTTATTATTGCCCAAAACATCTTCAGAAGACGATTGAGAAAAAAAAAATTAAATCAATTCTAAAAGGACGAAATCAAGAATAAAACAGAACAATAGAAGCAATAATCATTATGATTTAATCAGAACTGCAAACATGATGATTAGCAACAAAAAGTAAAAATTAAAACCTTGAGCAATATCAATAAGTGTGTAAAAATAACCATAATGTGTTAAATGAGGTGATATAATCGAATGTTCGTCAACAATTGAATGACACCGTCGGCGGCCCGATCACTATCGCTCGATGCCTAAGAGACTTTTCGTGGTACGCTACATTTTTCAAATTCCCTACTGAAATGAAGGCACTCTTCAAAAATATGACACTGTGAGAGTAACTTTACACAGTTGACATCGAGGTTGATCCCTTCGTGCCATGAGGTGCTCATGTGTGGAACGGCCGTGTCCTATCCTCAGGCGGGCGATAACTACCTTCTCACGCCTGCACTTTCTTGATGATGAAACCCAAGCAGAGGATGGTCGTTTTGACTTTTTTCAATTTGTTGTTTTCGAATGCAGCCCAAGACCTTTGCCATTCGTTTATGATATTCGCGTTTATTGGCTGAAACAGCTCAGATGACTAAAAGAAGGCGTTATTATTCGCTAGAAGTGCCTGTGTTGCTGATCTGTTAACGTTCGTTATACACACGAACGAGTATTGCGGGAGTGGATAGAGGATTTGTAGGAAAGCAATATTTTTTTTTTGTGTGTGTGTGTGTTAGAGAACTCTGATCTGTTTTTACTTTCGCCATAATTTCGAAATTAGTCAATACTCAATGAAATCCATCTATAAACTCTTATTACGTTCATAGTCGTATATTTATCAGGCAGTAGGCTGTGAATTTTGAATAAATGAGAAACCACACCAGTGTAATGTTTAAAATAATCTATATTTTACATACTTTGTTAATTAAAATTATATTGTAAATATCAATGAATTCCCTAGTGAGAGAGGCTAATGAAAGAGGAAAGCCTTGAAAGATCTTACTACCACTAAACCGATAAGGCTGGAAAATCTAATCAACTAAGTGTAGTTAAACGATCTCTCAAAGATCAACTGTTTCACGTCTTCTTGGAGCTGTTTGGGTTTCCCCAAGCGGAAGTCTGTCGGTTCTTCAGTTAACATTGCCTAGAAGTTGTAATTTAGATTAAATAGGAAAGCTACAACGAGTTTTATGAAATAATGACTTGTTTTGTGACAATGAATAGTTATCATCTACAGCTTTTAAATATTACATATGTTGGGAAGATTGAAACTTCAGGAGATGGAGAAATAGTTGGTGTTTAAAAGTGGCTAATGATAAGGACTTACTAATGGATACAGGCGAAGAATTCCAAAATAGGGTAGCACGAATAATAAAGGATTTTTTGAAGGAAGCAGATCTGTGAGAAGGTATATACAAGTTTATAGGTTGGGATCTAGTGTTAACTGAGTGGACAGAGGAACAAGTGGTGAGCATATCAAGAATATAAAGAGGTTTTTTTGTTTTGAAAAATCGGAAGAGACAGATACCAAGGAGGTACTACCGACGGGAAGAGGGATAGAGCAAATTCAACTCGGTATACCATCTAAAAACATGGGAGCGTCTGGGGATTCCACATGTGAATCTGATGAAACAATTCATAAGTCTTTTGAGTCTTATATAGAATTTCTCAGACAGCCCGCCATATACGAGGCAACCGTAGTCAAACTGGGGGTAAATGAGCGAAGAGACGAGTAGCATACGGGTTTTAGGTGGGATAGAATCACGAAATCTTAGAAATTGTGTTAGGATAGCGATGGATTTTCGGATGATTACTCCAAGATAGGTTCTGATCAATAATAACTCCAAGATTTCTTACAGAGGTGTGGAAGTGGATAGGTATGCTATTGAAGTAAAGGAGTGGATAATATGGAAGCGAATTTACAAGGTTCTTGGAACCGATGAGAATGGCTTTGGTTTTTCCAGCATTCAACTTCAAATCATTTGTCGTAGCCCATGCATTGGTGTTGTCAATATCTTGTTGTAGTTTTTGTATAGCCTTTAGCATTTCGGAAGGATGGAAAGAAAGATAGATTTGCAGATCATCTGCATATTGGTGGTATTGTGAGTGGCATATGCAGTTAGGGAGATCATTAATGTAGATGGAAAAAAGAGTTGGTGAGAGTGAGGAACACCACGTGTTAAGGTGATGGAGGAAGAAGGAGGTTCATTTGGTATGATGAAAGTTTGAGATCGATAAGATGAAAAAGAAATAAACCAATTAAGAACGTTGTTTGATATTTGAAGGTTTTGGAGTTCGGAAAGAAGGATGTTATAATTAACTGAATCAAGAGCTTTTGAGAAATCGAAGAGGATCAAAATACTGATTTTTTGTTAGTCTATTGAGGATCGTAGGTCTTGTGTAATTTTTAACAATGCAGATTGAGTAGAATATCGGGATCAGAAACCGGACTGTAAAGGATTTAGAAGGTTTTTTTCCTCAAGACTGTTGTTGAGCTGTGAGTGAACAATTCTTTCAAGAGGTTTGGATAGATTAGATAGCATGGAGATAGGTCTAAAATCGGAGAAAGCGGCGGGATTAGGAACTTTATTCAGTGGACGTACGATGACTTTTTTCCAGGCTATTGGGAAAATAGATTTTTGAAGAGAAACATTATAAATAAATAGAAGGACAGGAAAGATGACAGGAAGACACAATTTAATTAATTTCACAGGGATTGGTCGCGTTCATGATCGTTAGTTCTGAACTTGAGAATGGAGGAGAGGAATCCTTCAGGAGATATATCCGAAAAATATAAATTTTCCGGATTGAAGAATGTCTGTGGTAAAGAGTAATGAGTACTGTGGGATATAGGTAGTGGTTCTGCGAAGTAGAAATTTACTTCTAAGTCGGATTATGTAATCAAATGTTATTACTAAAACTAAGAAATCGACTAGAAGTCAAAGCCATCGAACAATAACTAGAAGTCGACCAACACTTATGAACTCTCAATTCACGTTTTCATAGCAAAATGTGTGGATATAATGGGTGCGGTAATTAACATTTACAAAAATGACAGTAATCTCGGTTTTTATTTTTTTTTTTATCTGAAACAAATGTTTCCAGGTATGTTCTCCACTAAGCGACATGTCAATAGCTGTAGTAACAGTTAAAAGAACTCTGAAAAGAAGCTAGATGAGAGAACTCGGCTTATTTAAAGCCTCGAACGGAGTGTTGCGTGGTACATTCCTTCTCTATGTCGATCATGTCTAATCCTGATGTTTTATATAAAAACTATGCCAATTGTCAGATAACTTCTTACCAGTTCAGATATAAAAATATATAGAAAAAAATATTATATATATATATATATATATATATATATATATATATATTTATATAAATGTAAATGACTCTTTTTAGGAAAAGGATAACATCGTTGTGGGTACAATTAAAATATGCAAGATAAGAAATAACATAATAAGATTTCGTTGTAAAATACAAAATCCAGAAAGAAAGATAAAAGCACGGTGATGATTAATGGAGTCCTTAACACTAAGAAATACATTATTTACTTCTTAATTATCTTCCTGAAAAAGTAAAAAGGATAGATTTTGTCCTAATGGACCCTTTACGAACTTAATCAATGATTGAGCCATTAAAGACCCGATAGGAAGAAAATCCTTACTTTTCTTTTAATGAATGTTATTTTATTATAGAATGAGTTTTTGTTCAACAATACGATTCATTTAAATAAAATATAATTATTTAATTATTTCTATAATAACAATATACAGTTGTTGGAGCCCTAATAGGTGTTGAATTAATTTAGTTTCACATATTTTGTGTTAAATTTAGTTCTTTAATGCATGTTTATTTCTTTAAAAAATACAAAAATAAAGTATAATAATTTATATAAAATTATTTATACAGAAAACACAAGCAATACTCAGTTCCCTACACACACTCATATTCTTTCTAATACATATTAACAAAATGAATCTCTAATTCTATACGCATTGTTTTGTTGGCTTTGTAAACAATGTTATTTATTTTTCTGATTATTAACTAAGAAAATTTTTATTTTAAGATGTTCATTTAAAAAAAAAATGCAAAAATCAAGTAATTTATAAAATTATTTATTCAGAAAACAAGTGCAATACTCACTCCCCTACACGCACTCATATTCTTTTTCTTACATATTAACGAAATAAATCATTGATTTATACACGCAATGTTTTGTAAGCTTTCTAAAAACTATTCTTTATTTTTCTGATTTTAACTAAGAAAACCTTGATTTTATTTTGTCGGTTGTTTTCGAATACATTGATTAAAAACAGAAGAATCCAATATAAGAACTTGAAGCAATGTCGCTATTGATCGAAATAAATGAATTATATTACAAGATATATTTTTATACTACAATGAAAACAAATTTTTTAAAAAGTGATATTTATTTATTTCTATTGAGGATGTAGAGGATGTATACCCGTAACCCATTTTCCTCAAAATTATCCAAACACGCTATATCCCTTGACCGAATAGCTCTTTTTTATTGAGTAAAATTACTATCTGTCCCCATTTAGACATCGATAGTAGTGGTGAAAGATATCATACATACTACATTCATAAAATATTTACACAGCATAAAATTACATTAAAATATATACACAATAATGAATCAATACAATAAAGTCAAGAAATCACTTAAACCTATATACACATACACACACTCATACATACATCACATTGAGTGGAGAATCTAGCCGGTGCTAGAACTCCAATATATTTACAAAAGGTCGCGGGGCCACTGCCGTTTCAACCTTCTACGTGGGTTGTATGGATGAGTGGAGCTGGATAGGGATTGAGCTAGAGGATTAGGATGATGAATGAGGTAATATCCCTTGATCATCATTTTGATTTTGATAATCCTGAAATCCTAGCCACCGTACCTAACTACAAAAAGCGACTCCTCTCCGAAGCTATACACATACATATGGAAAATTATCGAGTCCCCGTCAATAATAAAACAGACAAAGAAATAATCTCTCCCTCGTATGCCAACATCTTCCGTCTCCTTAAGTTATATCTTTCTTACTTTATTGTATAATTTGCTTGTATAATATATATTTTATTTACTGTATATTTTTATTTTCGTTTATAACAGTTTTGGTTTTTGTTATTTATTTATTTTTTTTTATATACCTCATGGATCTTTTACATACCTCAGATTCTAGTATTTATAATTTTCTGTTAAAAATGTTGCGCCTTATTGTACATATATTGTTTTGTTTTTCCAATGTATAATTTTGTAATTTTTTTAAAAACAAAGATAAGCTGTAGTATTTATATGTTTATGGTTTTCCTCAGTTTATGCTTGGACATGGCTCAGTAATGGTACGTTTGTATATAATTTTTCACTTCAATATTAAAGTCTAAAGTTTTGTTTTTATGCTTATCATCATCATATTGTTTATCATATTATCATTATTTGTAACTATGATATTTAAGTATGTTGGTATATTTTCTGGTTTATTTCAAATGTTATCATTGTGACAACATTCAAAAAATTTTCATTATCACATTAATATGTATCTCTTTTGTTCTGATGTTTGTAGCCCTGAAGATGGTTCACAAGCTTGAGCCGAAACGTTGGCAAAATTAAAAATATTTAAAAATGACTGACTTCTGATTATTCCACCTATAATTATTTATTTCTATGAAGCTTATTTATTAATTTAATTTTAATTGCAGAAATGTATTCCGTGGGCAATACGTCATTGGTGCTTGTCTTTTCCTTTTTTTCAAAACAAAGAATCCTCCTTATATTCTTGATATGCTTACCACTTGTTCCTCGGTCCATTCAGTTAACACGAGATCCCAACTCATAATCTTGTATATACGTTACCTTCCCACAGACCAACATCCTTTAAAAAAATCCTTTGTTACCCTTATCTTAGAATTATTTGTCCATTACAATTCGTAAAGCCTTAATCTTAACTACTTTAAACATCACTTGTTTCTCCATCTTTCTAATTGTCAATTTTCCCAACATATGTAATGTCTTAGGGTATAGATGATAACTAGGCATCATTATTCAATCCGTCTGTTATATAGTGATACTTTAATGACATAAATAACTTAAAACGACTATATAGTAAATCTATGTAAAATTTAACAGGCTTTAATAATATCATGAAGGTTTAATTCCGATTAAAATTGTCTGACACAATTTAAATTTCAATATTTTATATTTTAGTCTTCCTCTAAAGCACCTTTAAATATAATTTTAGAATTCCTTTAAAGCACGGAAAAAATTAAAACATATAATTCTATGAGAATTGAAAAAAAAGAAGCTAAATATGCAAGTTGAATGGATTCGATATTAAAATAAAGGAGAAAAGAGCAAAAACAATTGTTTATGCAATTTATTATTTTTTTCACATAAAAGCATAAATATAGGTGTATACCGTTGGATAGCAAAAGATTTTAGAAAAAATATTATCTTATCCGAATAAATTGTAAAAATCAATTAAGAGTGATTAAAAGCTGATAAAACCAACTGATTATTATAGATACTAATATAATGGATTATTTAATAAAAAAAACGTATTATATTTAAATTTAATTTAATTAACCCTCTAACCTTTTTACTTTTACTTAACTATATATTTTGTCTCTAACTGTATTTAAAAATTATTGGATTGATTTTAACCACGGAATTAAGTGAAAATCGTTTATTCCGCTCACCAGATTTTCATTTTTCATGTAACTTAATTTTTTATAGGTTGAAATTTATTTATTTTTAAGAAGTAATAACAGAAAATTATGAAGCATTCTTACATTTTCTGATATTTCTATGAAATATATTATCATGGAAATTTTATAGTAAGGAAACGATAAATTATTTATGTATAACTGTATATATTTATTTATTTATATATATATATATATATATATATATATATATATATATATATATATATATATATATATATATATAAATGTATCCTTAATGTCTTTAAATATCAGCAATGTTTTCTTTTCATTAAAATATTTTGACTGAAAATAACTAATAAAGAATTAATTAAATCGAATTTCTATAGAAACATGTGTTTTATTAAAAATTCTATCATATTATTATCTAAAATAATCAGTTAGTTTCATCAGCTTTTCATCACTTTTATTAACTTTTACAAGCTTGTGTATAAGATAACATTTTTTCGAAAATCTTTAGCTTTCCAACGGTATGTTATACATCTATGTTACTGTTATTATGTACAAAAAAGAAAAACTGCATTAAAAAAATATTTTTGAACTTTTTTCCTTTAGTTAGATATCGAATTCATTCAAATTATATATTTACCTGTTTTTTATCGTTGATAACAGGATTATATTGTTAATTTTTTGGTTTCTACAAAATTGAAGGTACTTTAGAGGAAGAAAATTTAAAAACTATAGGCAATTAGGCCCTATCATACTATTTCAATTAGAATGAAACTTACATGATATTAAAGCTCATCAAATTTTACATCGATATATAGATTATAATAAAAATCGTAAAAAGGTGCAAAATATATAAAGAGGCTCTTCTTGGTTAGCCGATTTTGATGAAAAAGTTTCTGTAACATCTGAGGCGTGTAGTTGTCTAAAATGTGAAATTTGAGCTTCATAGGACTTTTCGTTTTCGCCCGAGACTTAACACACACACACACACATATACAGACCTTTTTGCTGCCAGACCTGTCATTTGGACTCATAGAACTCTAAAACGTGTATTTTCGGTGAAAACCGCAATGTATTTTCACGATCACATTACTTTCCCTTAATATTTATTTCATATAGGTAATATTAAAGTAAAAATATTGATGGTAGATAAAACAAGAATTTTTTTCCAAGAAAATCATTAAAGTCGTAATTTTGTCATGGGAACTTAATATAATTTCTTTAATATAATATAATTTAACTAAACGTAAAATTTTCAACTTTGTTTCGAGAAAAGAGATAAATGAAAGAAGTTAAATTTGTGCACTAGATTTTCCATTAGGGAATTGAAATGATTGGATAAATATAATTTCACTTTATACCACTTTAAAAGTTCTATTAAACTAAGATTCATTTTCAAGATTAAAATTTTATTTTTCTAGCAATTCGTTCTAAAGTCTGTAAATAGAATTGTCCCAGAATTCAATCAAGTAAGTTTTTTCTGCCATCTTTTTTGATAATTGAAGTGTTTAACTTTTCTCGTTTTGACCTGTTTTTATCTTCTTTTTTTTTTGTTTCTCAGATTTTTCATTTTAGATTTTTTCCAATTATGCTTTAAACCATATTGAGGATTCACATTTTGATTAAATACCTTTACAAGAAAAATACCCTAGGTCTTAAATTATAATTGGTAAATGGCCAAAAAAGTTCAAAAACCTTGCGTAAAATAATCGAATAAATTTACTAACAAGATATAAAATTGATGACCTATAAATTAGAACTTTTTTGGAAGAAGGAGGCTAAAACGAAATTGTAGCCAGTTAGTGGTCGCTTAGGCCTCCCACTTTTCTTTATCTTTCCCCACTTTTGTTCCGAATGACTTATAATTCTGCAATGATAATCCAAGAAAATAAATTTCCCTTTTCATTAGTCTTTTTGGGTTCCTAAGACACTAGAGTTTAGCAATATTACAAAAAATAAAACAAAAAAGAACATAATAAAGAGTGAACAAATTTATGCAGAATCAAATAAAATTGATTATACAATACCATAAAAATGTATTATTATTTATCAGATAATTTTGAATATATACACAGCGGACAAAAAAATGCATTTTTATACATAGTTTTAAGAAGAAATTTATGTTTATTTAGCTATTAAAGGAGGTAATAAATCCAAGGTTATGTCGTATTTTGGAGGACAAATAAAATGGTGGTACCGAGCCTGTGCTGTGTTGGCACTCGTTTAAGACCCATATCCTAATTAAACCTGAGTAGGGAAAAATGTTAATACTTCTACAGTTTTATTATCCTATCAGTTACAGTAGCCTAAAGTGACGATTAATAGATAAACAAATATATTATTTAAATAAAAAAAAAAATTATATATATATAGCATTTCCAAGTCAAATTCAACCTTTTCCAAGTCAAATTCAACCTTTTCCATTTCAAATTCAACCTTTTTCGATTTCAATAAAATAATAAAAATAAAATTAACATAATTTTATGTTTTAATGGTTATTTTAATTACACTTTGTGTTTTTAACCCTTGTGGCTTGTTAAATGTTCCCAGGGTCCTTTCTACATATAATTAGTCACGAATATAATAATAAGTATAACCGATACTTTAATTTTAAGACATTTGCGATAGAAGGTCTGGTAGTCGGATTAGCGGGATTCGTTTTATTTTAGTTTTATAATCGCTGGCGAAAATATTATCAATAGAGGTTTATTTTAACTTTTTCGTATTTATTGGATAGTAGGCTCAGCAGATGCGTTCCCAAAGGTTCGTTACCGACTACACTATTAATTTCAATATCGCTCGCTCAAATATGGGTTTATTATAACTTTTTCGTATTTATTGGATACAAGACTCAGTAGCTGCGTTCCCAAAGGTTCGTTACCGACTACACTATTAATTTCAATAGCGCTCGCTCAAATATGGGTTTATTATAACTTTTTCGAATTTATTGGATACAAGGCTCAGTAGCTGCGTTCCCAAAGGTTCGTTACCGATTATACTATTAATTTTAATCGCGCTCGCTCAAATATGGGTTTATTATAACTTTTTCGTATTTATTGGATACAAGGCACAGTAGCTGCGTTCCCAAAGGTTCGTTACCGACTACACTATTAATTTTAATCGCGCTCGCTCAAATATGGGTTTATTATAACTTTTTCGTATTTATTGGATACAAGGCTCAGTAGCTGCGTTCCCAAAGGTTCGTTACCGACTACACTATTAATTTTAATCGCGCTCGCTCAAATATGGGTTTATTATAACTTTTCGTATTTATTGGATTCAAGGCTCAGTAGCTGAGTTCCCAAAAGTTCGTTACCGACTACACCATTAATTTTAATCGCGCTCGCTCAAATATGGTTATTTTCAGTCAAAATATTTTAATGAAAAGAAAACATTGGTGATATTTAATGACATTAAGGATACATTTATATATATATATATATATATATATATATATATATATATATATATATATATATATATATATATATATATATATATATATATATATATTAGTCACGTAATAAAGTTCACACAGACGCCAAACAAATAACATCTTATTATGTTATCAGCTCATTATTTTCACCCGATACATAACTACTTTGTCTCAAAGAAACCCTCAACTAGCTAAATGCTACGAAAACGACGAAAATGGAGAGATTCATTTGTGCCTTGCATAACAGACTTCTAATGCCTAAGGTCGTGGGTTCAAACCCGGTAGATGACACTAGGAGTTTAGATTATGGGAATACCCAATCCCTGGTTCTGCCGTTCTTAGAGGAGGAGGGAAGGTGAAGGTAGGGATATACTGAGATGCCTAATGTGATGTCTGATACTCGTTTAAGATCTACTGCTTCATCTGCTGATTAATCACAGTAGCATAAATTGACGTTTAATGCATATACACACCCTAACACGCCATTTAATATTATTTTAAAACATTGTATAAGCATATTTGTTACGCGAAAAAGATTATAAAGTTAGTAACATCTTAGTATGTTATCATCTCATAGTTTTTATATGATATATGCTCACTGTTTCTTGATGAAACCCAAATAGCTAAATGATATATATTTAACTACCAGAATAGTGAGGTGTAGTGGCTAGTATCTCAGACTCCTATTGTAAAGGTCGTGAGTTCAAACTTGGTTGAGGATCCTAGGTTTTTTTTTTTTTAATAGGAGTAAAACTTATTCGTTGTGCCTTCCTTTGGAGGCAACGTAAAATGGTGATCCCGAGCCTGTGCGATGACAGGTTCTCATCCTACTTACAGATCCCTATCGTAACTAAACCTGGAATGGCAACATTTATTCAGCTTTACACCAGAAATATTATAACGTTTTTTTTTAATAGATCCACTGCTGGCTAAATAATCAGTCAATTTTTAAAAATCACTACCATCCTCTATAGAAAATTAATTCATGATTACTTTATTTTTTATTGTATCATTAAGAATATTGAGATGGTGTCCCAAGGCCGTGGGCTCATAACTTAATACCGAAGAAGAAAACCTGTTGTGAACCGTGTGGAATCATGCCAAAATGAAGTCCTAAACTCCAAAAATAAGTGCTATTGAACTAGCAAAACACGTTTACCAAGATGTGGTAGAAACATGTTCATCAAACTGTCACTAGTTAACCGTTTATTAGAACGGGGTACGTATAAGGTCGATACATGCATGTTTAACTTACTTTCTGTTATTAGAAATAAATTATGATAATTAAGTTGAATGTAGGAAGGGACAGAAAATTACAAATAAATTTAAAACATGATATGATACATTGTTTTATTATAGGACGACTGATTTATATTAAACCAAACCAAATAATAATATTGAAAATCGTTGATGAAATTAACTAAAGGCATTCAGACACTAAGGTTATTCAGAGATGCACTCTCTGTGCTTCCTAGAAGTTCTAAATTCTATAAACAGTTTGAAGCATCTACCATTAAAATCAATGAAATGATTAATTTAGCTTTGCCAGGAAATTATTATTATCAGTAAGGAGCGATTTCGAAGCAATTTTATTGAAAATCAGAACTATTTTACCAAAAACCCGAAAATTATTTCAGACGTTTTTACATATTTATTTACTTGTGATCTAAATTGTTGAACTAATAAATTTAAAAGAATATTTAATTATTTTGTTTACTTTTATTCCATGTAAAGCAATCTCTTTCATATTCATTTTATATTGTATTGATGGATTTCAGATCATTTTTGCCAGTGTTCTCCCTGAGTTACGCTGTAATATTATTATTAATTATTTCTTATTATTATTCTCTTTTTATTCGCTGCACATCCAGCGAATGTGAGGTATTATTTTATTCGTAACCAGCGGCCTTATTTTTTAGTATAGAAGATCTCTCGGCCATTGTCTTTCAAGTCTTCTTTGAGTCTGCCAAGTAACAGGGAGAAAAAAAGGAAAGAGACAAGTTTTATTTGGATGGTGATGTGTCGAAGAATGAAACGTGTTAATTAATGTAAGAATTTACTGTTAGGATGTTTGTGTCTGTAATATTATTAAATAAATAAAATTAAAAAAAAAGTTTTATTTACATAAATTACTTCTTTGTTTGTACCTTTATTACTGCTTCAACAGTATTTATGCAATATTTTGTAATTACCTTATATATAGCATTTCCAAGTCAATTGTAACCTTTTCCAAGTCAAATGTAACTTTTTCCAAGTCAAATGTAACCTTTTCCAAGTCAAATGTAACCCTTTCCATTTCAAATGTCACCTTTTCCAAGTCAAATGTAACTTTTTCCATTTCAAATGTCACCTTTTCCATTTCAAATGTTACCTTTTCCAAGTCAAATGTCACCTTTTTCTTCACTTCTAGCCTTAGATATTCCGTTTTATTTATTTATTTATTGAAAAATAATTAGTTTAATTAAAATTATGAATTTTTTAATAATTTTGGCATATCATATCACTGTTTTTTTTAGATATTTATATCAAGTTCTGTTTTTACGAACTAATATTTAAAAAAAATATTTAGTTTTAAAATAGTTGTTGATTTTGAATTTTTAGATATTAGTTTTTGGGAATAATTAATGTGTTTTTGGGTATTATAATGACGTTTTTCGAGCTGTATTTTTTATCGCTCATGCGTATTTCAACTTGAATTTACTGTTAATGTTTTTTATTGATATAGGGATTAATTATTGTGCTTTCGGGTGGTTATGATTACATTTTTTGAGCTGTATTTTTTATCGCTCATGGATATTTCAACTCGCATTTACTGTTAACGTCTTTTATTGATATAGGGATTAATTATTGTGCTTTTGGGTGGTTATGGTTACGTTTTTTGAGCTCTATCTTTTATGGCTCATGCGTATTTCAACTCGCATTTACTTTTAACGTTTTTTATTGATATAGGGATTAATTATTGTGCTTTCGGGTGGTTATGATTACATTTTTTGAGCTCTATCCTTTATCGCTCATGCGTATTTCAACTTGCACTTACTTATAATGTTTTTTATTGATATAGGGATTAATTATTGTGCTTTCGGGTGGTTATGATTACATTTTTTGAGCTCTATCCTTTATCGCTCATGCGTATTTCAACTTGCACTTACTTTTAATGTTTTTTATTGATATAGGGGTTAATTAATGTTCTTTCGGGTGGTTATGGTTACGTTTTTTGAGCTCTATCTTTTATCGCTCATGCGTATTTCAACTCGCATTTACTTTTAACGTTTTTTATTGATATATAGGTTATTAATTGTATTTGCGTTTGTAATTACGTTTTTTGAGCTGTATTTATTGTCGTTTGTTCGCATTTCAACTTGCATTTACTTCTTATCTTTTTATTGTTATAGGCTGTTGCACAATGCTTTTTATTGTTGTTTTTGCACGTTCTGATTACTTTTTTGAACTGGATGTTACATCGCGCTTGCGCATTGTTTTAGATCACTTTTTTTTTTAGTTAAAATGTGCACTAGCTATAAAAAAATGTCATAAACTCTATTAGTATTCCCGAAAACACTATAAACGATCACTCTATCAAATATTCATGAAACAGGAACATAACTTGAAATGAGTAAAAGCGATAACAAATAATGTTACAAGTACACCCGAAAATAGAATAAACGATTCCTCAATTAAATTAACAAATAATTGTAAGAACAAGTTAGGAAGTGGGTCCATTATAAAATATTTAGTTAAAAAAACTTACACAGAACGCTAAAAAAGGAACTATAACTATTCCTTTATAAAAAAATAATTAAAAAAAATAATAAGATAAAAATAAATAAAAAAAAGCTAAATGATGTAGGTATATTCCAGCAACGTTATAATGAGAACTAAAAACAAAATAATCAATCAAAAACTTAATCATAACCACCCGAAAGAACAATAATTCATCACTATATCAATAAAAGGCGTTAACAGTAAATGCAAGTTGAAATATCCAAGAGCGATAAAAGATAAAGCTCAAAAAACGTAATCATAACCACCCGAAAACACAACAATCAATGCCTATACCAATAAAAAACATTATAAGTAAGTGCAAGTTGAAATACGCATGAGCGATAAGGGATAGAGCTCAAAAAATGTAATCATAACCACCGATATGCACGATAATTCATCCCTATATCAATAAAAAACATAAAAAGTAAATGCGATTTGAAATATCCATGAGCGATAAAAAATACAGCTCGAAAAACATAATCATAACCACCCGAAAACACAATAATTCATCACTATATGACTAAAAAACATTGAAAGTAAATGCGAGTTGAAATACGCATGAGCGATAAAAAAATACAGCTCGAAAAACGTAATCATAACCACCCGAAAGAACAATAATTAATCCCTTTATCAATAAAAGACGTTAACAGTAAATGCAAGTTGAAATATTCAAGAGCGATAAAAGATAGAGCTCAAAAAACGTAATCATAACCACCCGAGAACACAACAATTAATGCCTATATCAATAAAAAACATTAACAGTAAATTCAAGTTGAAATACGCATGAGCGATAAAAAATACAGTTCGAAAAACGTAATTATAATACCCGAAAACACATTAATGAATCCCTATATCAATAAAAAACATTAAAAGTAAATGCGAGTTAATATGCACGCGAGCGATAAAAAATACATCATGAAAAACGTCATTATAATACCCAAAAACACATTAATTATTCCCAAAAACTATCCCTCCCCTCTAAAAATTCAAAATCAACAACTATTTTAAAACTAAATATTTTTTTTAAATATTAGTTCGTAAAAACAGAACTTGATATCAACTATCTAAAAAAAACAGTGATATGATATACCAAAATTATTAAAAAAAGCCATAATTTTAATTAAACTAATTATTTTTCAATAAATAAATAAATAAAATGAATATTTTAGGCTAGGAGTGAAGAAAAAGGAGACATTTGACTTGGAAAAGGTAACATTTGAAATGGAAAAGGTGACATTTGAAATGGAAAAAGTTACATTTGACTTGGAAAAGGTGACATTTGAAATGGAAAGGGTTACATTTGACTTGGAAAAGGTTACATTTGACTTGGAGAAAGTTACATTTGACTTGGAAAAGGTTACAATTCACTTGGAAATGCTATATATATATTCTAGCTGTACCTCGCGGCTTCGCTCGCTAAATCCATTTTGTGCATAGGTATGCGTTTATTGTAAGAGCAACTATAACATCGCTATGGATCAATATTTTACTCCTTTAAATATTATATAAATATGTGCACCAAATAAACATAATAATTATTCTCAGATCTTAATTTTATACCGTCAAATTTATAGCAGCACATCAGAAGAGATAGGCATGCCCGTAGTTAGCCAGCATGGTTCAACTTTTAAGCATAATCGTCGTATATTGCCACAATTAGTTTGGAACATAAATGCAATTTTTTCCAAAACATAAGTGAAAGCTCCCACCTTAAATATCCGTATTCATAAATTATAGAAATGCATTGCTTTGTTATATCCTTAAAATGAGGCGTTTTTTAGCCATTTGAAATTATTTTTAATCAAGCAATAACGATGGAACATGTGTCGATGGGACCTTTTAATATTTTTTTTTGCATTTATAGCTTAGTCATAAATGATGTTAAATGGTCCTACTTGATGTTAAAATTTCAATTTTGAAAATATAGTTCTTTTTTATATATAAATTTTCGTTCGATATTGACAAAATTCGTTTTTTGCGAAGTTTACACGGAAATATCTCATAAGGAAAACAGCGAAAAAATATGAAACTAATACAGATTATTCTATACGAGACTATGAGTTTGTGATATGAATTTTGTCATTGGAACTAAGCTGGTTACAGAGTTATAAAATTCCAATGACTGATAAATTAACGTCATCTTTTTAAAATATTATCGCCGGTTATATGGCATATTTATGAACGAATCAAAAACTACAATGATGGTGAGAGTATTTTGTATAATTTTGATCCTTACAACACTTTACCTGAGCAGCCAAGAAAATGGTTGAAAAAATGCAATCATAATGATATTAACTGATACCTTTATCGCTCTGTATCAAGAGAAGTTAGAAAGGATTCTCACGCCTAATTTTTTTTTCTTATATCATTGCACTACTTGTTTTAGAAATTTTGATCGTGTAAACTTTGTCCGTTTTTTCAATATAAATTGTCAAATATGGATTATTGTCCAGCTCAGTACTATTTATAGTTTACTATGTGATGAAGGACTAAGTAAAAAATGATGAAACTCAAATATATTATACATCTATATGATAAGAACTACAGGATAAAATTTAGTGACCGAGACTAAACTGGGTCTCGTTGTTATTAATTTGTTTTGGCTTATGGTCGCTTGATGAGATAAGGGGCACTCTGGCAATGCAATAATATTTAATGTACTATACTTATAAAAACAAACTGGGTCTCAGTCACTAAATTAAATTTTATTTATGGTTTTATATTTTCTAAAGGATAGAGAACAAGAGGTTAAAAAATCAAAAATGTCGAGCGGCAAGCTCTGGACGATTTCGAATAGGTTGAACCATATGTATCTTTCAGTAAAAACACTCTTAAAGCTTAGAGGGAGATCGTACAACTTCTCATGCTGTTTAAAAATTTAATCGAATTATTTACTTTACAATTTCTCATGTCGTATAAAAAATTTAATATAATTATTTACTTTAAAATTTCTCATTATCTAGGCCATGTTGAAGGCCATTTATTAAGTAATGTGGACTAAATTAAATTTGCTCTGTCTTTTAACTTATTCAAGAAGCTTTCTTTCTCATTCCCTCGTGTGCCTTATTTCCTCCTTCATTTTAGACAATATTCTACTTCTTGCTGCACCTGGAGTTCTAAAGAAGTTATTTTTGTTCAAATTATTTTTATCATAAGAGATGAAAAAAAAAATCTGAATTGTAACATATTTTGCCTAATAACATATTTAAAGTATCAAAATTTTGCTTTGACTATTTTAATTGATATTTAAAAATGTTAAAGTAAAAAAAATACATCAAGTAAATGTGATAGTTATATAATACAATGGCATGAAATGCATGTAGAGAAGCTTCCCATTGGAAGCATTCTAAAAATGTTCTAGACTAGAAGGTCCCGGGGCCATCTCCTTTGACGTGGGCTTAAAGGATATGTGAGAAAATAAATGGATATTTTTGAACTGATAAACGCATGTGACCTGCATAGGTAGAAAGAATAGTGTTAGGGTAGGATTGAAAAATCAGGAAATATGTAGGAGGAAGGACATAACGGAGTTTCTGCAACAGTCCAGTGTGCCAGACTCTATCAAAGCCAGGAACAAAATTAAAAATTATTTTCCCAATTCGGGATTAGAAGGAATAATGAAGCTCAGATTGTATAATTATATACTACGGAAATGTTAGTAACAATATGTTAAACGTTACTGGCTCATATATGTTAACTAAACATATATTTTAAATTAGGAAAGTACATTTAATTAAATATAGTTTTAAGATTGCATAACTTATGCAATTCTAACAACAGATCAAAAAATTAAACTTTAAGGTGTTGCCGGTTTCTGTTTAAAAAACCAACTACAAAAAATGTCTCTACATTTTTTAATCTACTCTTTTTAAAGTTACACAATGTAATATATAGATAAATAAAATGTTGTAAGTATTTCAGTCATTGGAGGCTAATTCCTTACATGGGCTTCAATGAGCAGAACCTCTTAAAAAAAAAAAAATTGTGGCTTTAGTATTTCTCCCTGAGTAAGAAAGAAAAATATATCATGGCTTTGTATATCTTTATTTTAAATTATTTTTCCAGTTGAAGAAAAATTGATTTTGCGGACGGACAGAATAAATAAATAATCTGTTGCTGGAAGGAATTAGTCCGGGTGGCGGTCATTAAATGAAACAACTAAATAGTTTCAACTATTTTATTGTTTGCCAACGTTTTTTTTTTGACACAGAGCGTGTCAATAAAGTATCTACACTTAATAAAGGTGAAAAAACGTGCCCTTTTTTATTGAAACCAATATAGCTCCTAGCCAAAACCGTCATGTAAAAAAAAAAAAAAAAAAAATTATTAATTCTAGAATAAAGCACATCAACAGATCTAGAGTGTGTCAAACTGAGGGTGTAAAATGTAACGTATTGCATGTAATGCAAGTTACAATAGATATTAGCTATAAGATAGGTAAAAAAATAGTTTTTATTACTATAATATTTCTTTACAAATGACCGACGAAATATACCTTGATCGATGTGAAATTGGCGAATCGTTATGTTGATTTCAGAATTATATTTTATTTACTTTTTTTTTTATCCTTCATGCTTTCAAACCTAAATCTGTAACTTATATGACTTTTTTTTTTTTTTTTTTTAATATTATTTCTTCTCCAGCACAATGTGACTCTGTCGGCTACTTTTGCTGATGTTACAGCTGTTCTTTGTTGAGATAAGGATCCTTTTCAAGCGGCAATCTCCCTCCAAAACCACCTTGATGAAATTTCTGCTTTGTCTACGAGGTGGAAAATAAGGATGAATAAAGAGTTCCAAGAGTATTCATGTAGAGTTCACTCTGAACCATAAACCTTCTTCTCCCATTTACTTTAATAATATTCCAGTTCCGAATTGCGACGAAATTCGATATCTAGGTATTCACTTCGACGAAAGACTGACATGGAGAACACACATTCGACAAAAACGTAAATAACTCAACAGACGATACGGTATTTTATCAAGATTACTTGACATACGTTCTAAATTATCATTAACCAACAAACTAACTCTTTATAAATTTTTGTTGAAACGGATCTGGACATACGAGATATAACTGTGGGGCTCTGCTAAATAACCAAGCATCCAAAGAATATAGTATTTCAGTCGAAAGTGCCACTCTTAATACGCGACAAATAACGTTCGTTTTACATAACGACTTGAATATTCTGACTATTCCAGCCACTGCAACAAAAAAATATAATAACCTCCAAAAAAGACTAACGTACAACACCAACCCTCTTACAGAAACATTAAAATGCTCTAAGAATCCTTACATCCCACCCTGACGACTACGCAGGCGGTGGCCAAGAGATATGCTGATCACTTAACGAACTCTGCTGTGATCACAGAAGCAGTTCACAAATTTGCTTATTGCAAAGGGATTGCAGATGTCAAATTAAATTTTATGTCAAATTTATCGTTTGTAATAAAAAAATAAAATATTAATCTATAACATTCGTTCATTATTTTTACTAATAAACCAATTTGAGTTTAAACGGTATAAATAAAATATTTTATTCTATTTTATGTGACATAAGAAGAAAATATAACAATTGTAGCTCTAGACTACTTTCAAGGAGAAAAATCTTTCCTCTTTAATAAAGATGAATATTAAGTAATATGCATAATGTGTACACACACACACACACATATATATATATATATATATATATATATATATATATATATATATATATATATATATATATATATATATATATATATAATTATTATATCTACTCATTTTATATATATATATATATATATATATATATATATATATATATATATATATATATATATATATATAATGAGATATGAAAATAAATGAACATGAGAATGTTTTCTTTGTATTTCATTAGGTAGAGGAAACGTTGTATAGTAAATATAAATTATTATTAGTGATTAGTTGCTATATAATTTTAATACTTTCATGATTAGGTAATATTATTATAATGAATTATAAAATAATCATATACCATGCTACGCTTTATTAGGAATATTGATATATAAGCTATCATTGGGAATGAAGAGAAGAATACGATTCTATTTAAGATGAGATGACCCGGAAAAAGATACTCCAATATTTCGACTGTTGAACTCAGAAGCACTGAAGAAGAAAACTCAAGACGTCCCTAGGGAGTAAGGTCCTAACACTAATTGACACAGGGATATATCGGCTCCGCCTGCCCTCCGCCCAATTTGGTCTCTTCTCCAAGGATTGAACTTTAAGGAGTGAAGGGATCGGAAATTATATCCCGTAATAAAGCAGTTGTATATAAACGAAAATAATGCCTACTCTAACCGAACAAATTATTTAATTAGATACAACAAACAAACCAAATCCTCACAAACATTACAACACTAAAGAAAACTGTAGAATTGAGGACAATTCCGGAAAATCCGTCTTACCAAGGGAAATCCTTAAGGTCTAAGCAACAGCAAACCTGTCCAGCAGTTTACCTCGAGAATATTAAAATTTCACTAAACGGCACTATAAATCATGGCTTGACGTTTGATAAATGAATTACATAGGGCTAACACAAAATGTGTAAACGAAAAGTACTACGTTAGAATTAAACTATTATACTTACTGCTTTCAAGACAAAAAAAAGTTTAAATATTTTAAAAACATTGTTTATTGAAATTTACAACTGTATTACGTGAGACAACCACTAAATATGCTAATAGAAAAAATACATGAAGTCACTAGTCTGTAACTAAGAGTAAAGGCTATTTGATGAGGTTTGTTGGAGTCTATTTCCACCCTCTAATTTTTGCATCATTGTGTCTTTCTTTGATGTAGGATTTAAAAGTTTGGAATGCAGTAATGGGGTCATTATTGACTGATAACACATAACAGTAATCAGCATATGTATAAAGGAAAGTGTTAGTATTTATTCCTTGGAAGGGTTGTGTAAAAGATGGGTCTAAGGACACAAAAGCTATAATTAAATAGTACCTAAGCACATATGCAGTCTATAAATTTAAGAGGCAGCTAAATAGACTGTTGTATAAGATTACTCAATAGAAAAAGAAAACAACTTGTAGAAATACAAGACCTTTCATACGCTGATCTTATAAAAAATTTCGAAGTTTACACATAACAATAAAACACACAAATTTTTAAAAATTTCAACTCGTTTTGTCTTTTTTTTGTAAATATAACTGGAAAATTCGTGTTGACTGAATTATTTACATCCTGCGCTTTTTTTGCAGGTGTACTTACCATAAGTACACCACAGCATTTTATGAGTATTGGCAACTCCGCAATGCAAAACTGTTTGGAGGTGATTTGAAATACGTAAAGGATTCTATGTTACATCATACTATTTCATATCTATCAATTAAGTTAATTGACCCATCAAAGTACTCAGAATAAATTTAATTTCAAATAACATCTATTATAACATCTGTTTCTATCGTGTCATTTAGTTAATATAATATGTACCTAATTTCATGAAGAATTATGTAAATCATCTGTCTTGGTTCATCGTAATTCATACGCTAGGACAAACACCAATCCCTTATTTAAAACAACATAAATTAATTAAATAGAAACTTATTAGAATGGACAAGGTAATAAATAAGTGGTTAAACGACTGTCACTCTGTGTCTATCAAGGCTTGCATAGGATCATAGTTACATAATTACATATCATAGTGCCTATGATGAGAATACTTTCCCGTCTATATGGTCAAAAATTTTCTTTAAATCATTAATTTTTTTTACCTTGGATCCTGTGACAAGACTAAATATAAGATATTGGGCAAGTCAAAGTAAAATATTGAACAATTTAAAGATAATTATACGATATTCTAATGGTATTTAATATCATACGCAATATACAAACAACAAATAAACTAAATATATCATTTAGTATTTTATTTTATACTATCTGACCAGGCAAACGTTGTTTTGCCATATAAATTATTTTTGTAAAATAACAAAAAACAGACGTATTGTAAGCTTGTGGGTATGGAATCTATAAAATAAAATGGAATGGAGCGTTGTAGGTAATTACTGGCGATAAAAAAAAAACACTAACTATTCATCTTATAATATCATTGTATTTCATTGAAGTAACCGACATATTCATTGTTTCATCTCTCAAAAGTTAAAAAAAAAAAAAAAAAAAAAAAAATGCTTACTTTTTTTCTTTATTATCATAATTTGTATATATTCTAATAGGAACAGGTTTGAATCTGGATCCGTGCCGATGAGCAAGCCTTTTGCCTGTTGCACTTTTCCTGATGCGTAATACATCCGAAAATATTAAAATGGCGCGAAATAAATGTTCAATGAGGCTGAACTAGCGTGATCTGTCATTCAAAGACATGAATAATTTTGATTTGCTTAAATACTAACAACGTTTGGATTATTTGGTCATTGTTACGAGATTTTGATATATTATATTAATAAAAACTACGTTAATTTAATCTTTCTTTACTTTTCTCATAGGTTTGTGAATTTCATTTATAAATTATAGTCTTTCTTGAGATAAGCACACACACACACACACACATATATATATATATATATATATATATATATATATATATGTAAACATATACACCCCTTGGCTAAGTGGCTTGCGCGCTAGTCTCCTCGCCAAAGGTTGAGAGATCGAATCCCAGTCCCGGAGGGAATTTATTATTGCACGTAATAATTTGGGATTAACTCACAGCCTCTTCCCTGTGTACGTGAGACCTGTCAATCAACTGGTGGTTACTCACATAAAAAAGCTTCGAAAGTGATTTCCCTGCCCTATAAAATACATCGTGAAATTTAATTATCTCAGGAGATTACACCGCGGGCCAAGTGCCTATGCGGACTGTCGCACCCCTGGAAAAACATATATATATATATATATATATATATATATATATATATATATATATATATATATAAATTGATATAATACATACATTACATCAACGTGATCCTTTGTGAGTGCGACAGTGAAATAGTTATTTCATAGAACGATACTCAGAACTATTTCGATAAATAGTGCAGACAACAGCTTCATTATAACTACTGAATGTCATACTGTTAATGAGTATTTAAAAATATAAAAGTAAAGATGGGGAATGAGGAACTAAAGTTGTAGGACTGGAATTAAGTCTATAAGAAAGGCAATGTCGAATAAACGTTTTGTGGACCAAGTTACATTACTGCCGGTCTGAAACTTATCTTCATTTGTAGGGGGAGGACTTGAGTGGAAATCCTCACTGAGTAATGTGATGGTCATTGTAACCGGACCCTGAATAGAATCCGATAGCCATTCATCCATTATCCAGAACACTGGAAATAGTCTCAATATATTTCCATGTGACAATAAAATATCAAGACTTCAACAAGTTTCGCAAGATTACATAGAGTTCAGTTTACTTAGTTATTTAAGTATACAGGCTAATTAAAAGAAATCTGGTGCGAATAACAAATGAGTTTCACTTACTTCTGTAGTTAAAATCAATTTAAGGATTTTTTAAATACATTTACAGATGACAATAAATTCATAAAAATTGAGTTTTAATGTAAACGTGTGTTTTCTTAAATAATATACTATATCAGTATCTACGACAATCAGTCAGTTTTATTGATTTTTCATCACTCTCCATTAACTTTTACAGTTAGGTCTATAAGATAATACTTTTTCAAAATTATTAGCTATCAAAACGGTGTATTATTTATCTATATTCCTATACTTGTATTCGAAAACACAAAAATATCATTAAAAAATATGTTCGCACTTTTCTCCTTTAGTTGCTTATCAAATTCGCTCACTTGCCATATTTAGCTGTTACTTATCAACACTAATAATATGAATTGCCTTTTTTTTTTTTTTTTAATCTACAAAATGAAAGGTACTTCAGAAAAAGAAAATTTAATCTTTTGACATTTAAGTCCTGTCTGACTATTTCAATCAGAATGAAACCTATATGATATTAAAGCGCATTTTATTTTACATGGATGAAGCGACTTTAATTAAAATCATTTTAACCGTTTTTGAGAAAATCGCAAAAATGTGCAAACACTTTATATAATGTACACATTATATAATGTAGTATATAAAAATCTTCCGATCAGCCGATTTAAAAATAAAAAAAAATTGCTATAACATCTCGGGCGTATAGCTGTCTCAAATATGAAATTTCATTTTCGTAAGACTTTCCAATTTTGCGCTAGACTCACTACAAACACACGAAAACACACTCGGACCTTTTTGCGAAACTTGGTTATTTAGTCTCAAAGGACTCTAAAACGTGTTTTTCTGTTGTGAACTGAAATTTGAAAATTTTCACGATCCTGATAATTTCCCTTACTGTACATTTAAAACAATAGGTAAGTGAATGTGAAAATAATAATCTGGAAAGCACAATACTCGACATTCACTTTCCTCTACTGTTAAGATCTTATAAGTCATAGTTGTAAAAGTTTACCAATTTACATTGAGTTTTGTTGACATTTATTTTAGAATAATAAATCTGAAAAAGGAAATTAATAACTACAATCACCACCTTTTCACCGCCCTCCATACGATTTTCAATAAAAGATAACATTTCCTGAAACTTTAGTTTTCCTACAGTGTATTATACAACTATATTTTGATACAAAACATTATTATTATCATGTTAGAAATAAATTATTCACAAACAAAATATATATATATTAACAAAATTAAAAACATTCTCTCTCCTCATTCAGTTGGTGTTAAAATCTTTTATCATTCATTTCTACCCATTTTTTTATAAAGTATAACATAATATTGTGATAGTGTGGGATCACCGGTAACAGGGTGGCTAGGTTAACAGCCTCCTGTGCATAAGGTCACAGGTTCAAACCCGCTGGTGGTCCTAGGATTTTTTTAATGGGAATAAGAAATCCTTAGCTATGCCGTCCTTTGGAATGGACGTTAAAAGGTGGTCCCGAGTCTGTGCAATGTCAGGTACTCGTTAAAGATCCCTATCCTAATAAAACCTGGATAGACAAAATTTAGGACTCCCACTGTAGCATCATCCGATTAGCCCAGTATGGTTATTCATATAGATTTAAATAAAAATAAAACGAAAACGATATTAAATCTATTTAATTTTTATTATATAGCAAGCTTAATCCAATTCCTGGATATTTTTTTTTTTTTTTTTACAAAATCATATAAAGGTTTAAGATCCATTTTATGATTAATGAAATGATATTTTAGTTTCATACATTTAGTCGTTTTCGCGGAGGACCCTAAAAATGTACATACAATTTAAACTTAGCATGTGCCTTTTTTTTTTTATATATATACCCCACATTTTAGGACCGAACGTCTCATACATATTTATGTGACTCAACGAAATTAATTTCAGTAGCATAATGAAGAGGCTTTTAATATAATACTTTTAGAATCTTTTACTGATGTACAAGAGAATTTTTTATTCGCAGGAGGAAAGTTAAATATTTATTTCTCGCCTACTTCAACACACATTACTCTAACATTTCCATTAACTGTTGGACACTCGTTAGCTTGAATATAGTGAGTCTTATTTAGGCATAGAGAGAGAGAGCTTTAAAGCTCTTGTAAACCTAAATATGAATATTTTCTTTTATCACAAATTCTAGAGTGGAAGGGAATCCATTCTAACTTATAGATTTTAATCCTTGTATGAAATCTGATTCCTGATAATTTTCCGAGGTGAATGGAAATAAGACGGCTACGTGGCTATATCCATGTGCTTTTAACTACTTTTTAATTGAGATTCGTGGTAATTGATTAAAAGCTTGGCAGCGGATGTCAATTTTAACAGTATAAGGCGAGCTAACACTTAAAGAAGCCTGAAAAATATTCTAGATTCTTATAAAGATTCGGAAGGACATCTAATGATTTCTAACGTAGAGTTATTCAAGAAAAGATAAATATAAAAAATCTGGTGCGGGCAACACACTATGTTATGTTTACCTCGGTTGTTAAAATAAATTTAAGTAGTTTAAAACGAATTTAGAAGAACTTGGACACTTAATATGGGAAATAAATGTGAGTTAAAACTTTACATATTTAGGAGAAACAATATGTAGCAATGGAACGGATAAGGCATCCATAGTGGAAAGAATAACCAAACTAGAAAGACTGAACTTCGCCACTAGAAACATCTACAACAAGAAAAATCTCTTCGCTAACGGAACAAAAAGACACTACAATACAGTGTTGAGATCAGTGGTACTGTATGCTATGGAAACAGTCAGCCTTCTGAGCCTTGAAAAAGTCCTGAGGATGTAGAGGAAAATGCTGAGGATTGATGGGCCCAAAAAACGCGAGGGATATAGACAATGATCCAATAAGGAAATATACATGAATCTGGAGGATCTTGAAACAGTAGTTAGGACCAGAAAATTGAGGTTCTACGAGCACATGTTGAGAATGAATGGCGAGCGATTAAATAAGAAAATATTCGAGCAAGTCTGCAGCTATAATAATAATAATAATAATAAAACTTTATTCTGGGTCTATGTCCCTTAAGCAGTAGATATTAATATTTATGTCTGGTCAAGAAAACGATAAAATTAATTTTTATTTACAAATTTACAAAAAAAAAAAAAAAAAAAAATTAAACACTACCTAGACTTATATAAATTCATGTACAAAAATTATGGATAATAAACACACAAGATAAAAAAAAAAGAAAGAAAGAAAGAAGAAAGATCTCCTAAAGGCTACTGATAGGGTTCAGAAAATATATAAAAAAAAAAAAACTAATTATTCCACATAAAAGTATGGGGAAGGAAGGGATATGTTAAGCAGATAAAAGAGGAATTGGGAAGGCTAACAATTATCAACTGGGACTGCTGTATAAAGAGGATTCCGGAGCAAAACTAAAAGAAGTTGGGGTTCTTGTGAGAGGGTGAAAGAGACGAGGGAGAACATGAAATGAGAAGGAGCGAGAGGAACAGCCCAGGAGGATGAGAGAGTATTGGTGGGGAAAAAAGACGATAGTTGTGAGGAAGAATTACTAATCGTATTCGTGTGGTCCTTGCTGGCCGATTCGTTAAAAAAAATACGCACTTAAACTTGAAAAAAGTTTATAGAATTATACATTTAGTTTCATTTTCAGAACAATTATTAAAGCTCCATGGTACAATAACAATATTATTCTACATTCAGGCTTTCACATACCAAATGCCAACGAATAGATCATGGACCCTCTACAAACGTTTTTCCCGTCAAATTACAAGGAAATACTAACACATTAGTACCAAACATGGCAACTAAAGTTGGGAGATCATGATTTATTGCGTGTTTATAAATTTACAAGGGAATAGCACTGTTTGTTATAGAAGTGCCTCATAACATCCGCCGAAGGCTGAAAATGAGCTGTATGAGGAACTAATCATAAATAGAAATCAGATACCGCTGTATATTACTCTATCCATGACGCCTACTACGCCACAAGATAAAAACCTACCACTATCGCATTCCCTAGTTGTCCATAAAGTTTGTTTGTTTATTCGTTTAACGTCTATGCTACTTTTGCTAATCGGACGATGCTACGGCGGCAGTCTTAAATTTTACCTATCCAGGTTTTGTTATGATAGGGATCTTTAACGAGTACCTGACATCGCACAGGCTCGGGACCACCTTTTAACATCCCCTCCGAAGGACGGCATAACTAAGGATTTTTTACTCCCATTCAAAAATCCTAGAGCCATCCGCAGGTTTGAACCAGCGACCTTTGGCATAGAAAACTGTTATGCTAGCTACTACGCTATAGGTGACCCCTCTATAAAGTTCAAAGGTGTGAATAAAAATATTAAGGTTAAAAAAAAAAAAATATATATATATATATATATATATATATATATATATATATATATATATATATATATATATATATATATATATATATATATTTCATTATTATTATTGTTACTTTCACTTACCAATATATGAAATACATAGTAAGGGAAAGTATTGCGATGATGAAAAATTTTTAATTCCAGTTTTCGACGAAAATGTTTTAGGGTCAAAATAATCAAGATCCAAAAATATATCTGAGTGGGTGTGTCCGTAAATGGCTAGTCTACTAAAAAAACGAAAATTCATCCTAAACTTAAATTTCATATTTACAAAATTTTACCTCAAGTTTTTCAATAAAGTCGGTTGACCGGAAGTGCTAATTACATTATACTATGCATTTTTCACTATTTTACGATCTTCTCCAAAACGACTAAAATGATTTTGATTAAACTCGCTATGTTGGTGTAAAATTTAATGGGTTTTAATATGACGTAGACTTCATTCTGGTTAAAATATCTGACAGGGATTAATTGCCGATATTTTCAATTTTCATTAAAATAATCAAGATTCGAAAATATATCTGTGTGTGTGTGTGTGTGTCTGTATATAGCAAGTCTACTACACAAACGAAAATTAACACAAAACTGAAATTTCATATTTAAAAAACTATACACCCGATATTTTACCACAGCTTTTTCACTAAAGTCGGTTGACCGGAAGTACTTCTTTATCTGTACTAGGCATTTTCACTCTTTTACAATTTTCACCAAAACGACTAAAATGATTCTGATTAAACTCGCTATGTTGATGTAAAATTTAATGGGCTTTTATATGATGTAGATTTCTATCTGATTAAAATAACTGACAGGACTTAATTGCCGATATTTTCTTCCTTTAAAGTACATTTAATTTTGTAGATTGAAAAAAAAAATAGGCACATCATCTTGTTAGCATTAATAAATAACCGCTAAATATGTAACTCGAGCGAATTTGATAAAAAAATAAAGGGTAAAAGCGGAAACATTTTTTTAATGCAATTTTTGAGCACAAGAATAGTAATATATATATATATATATATATATATATATATATATATATATATATATATATATATATATATATATATATACAATGTACCGTCGGATAGCTAAATATTTTAGAAAAAACATTATCTAATACAAGGGATTGTAAAAGTTAATGGATAGTATTGAAACTGACTGTTTGTTGTAGATAAAAATATAATAGATTATTCAATAAAACACATGTTTCAGTTGAAACTCAATTTAAATAATCATTCAACTATTTATATTCCTCTCTAAATGTATTTAAAATTGCTAAAATTATTTCGTAACGTAGGTAAGTGAAAATCCCATGTTGCTCTGGAATATTACTTCCTCTTATTTCATATATAGGTAAGTAAAAGTAAAAAGAGAGATATATTTTTATACTGATTGTTAAATACTTTAAATAAGTTTTTAAATATTAGAATAACCATAAATTTCTTCAAGTTATATATTTTTATTCGTATAATTAACTATATACATCTCATATTTTTCGACGTTTGGGAGCTTTATCCTCATTATCAAGACTAAAATTGTGTAAAACAGTTTGATTTTAGTTACATTTAACAATATATTTTCTATATCTGTATATATTAATTTTTATAAAGTCATAAATTTGATAAAGAATTATAAATTTATCTTTTATGTTCATTATTTATTAATATACATTTTTTGTAGCTTGCTGCCACAAGTTTTTCTAAATGTCGACTATGAAAGAAATTAATGCTTATCCTTATATGTAAAAATAAAAAGAACTAGCATAAGTTGAAATAATCATGGAAATTTAAATAAGTTGAGAGGCAAACCATTTCAAAAACTATTCCTTACTTAGCAACTCCCTCAGGTCTAATGTACTACAATAACAAGGTATTTTGAGCTAGAAGTTGAAGTTGAGGATAAATTCAACTCCAGGTTTTATCTCCAGATCCTCACTACCTTTGAAAACAAAAGCTTGTGATCTAGTTTTAGTTTTAAAACTATCAGATGAGTTTGTAGTAATTTTTAGCATGTAATTTACTCATAAATAAAAAAGAGATAAAAAAGAGAGACCTTTCCTTCCAAATTCGTGATTTGGGAATTTCGTAGAATGTACAAAGTTTAATAAGAAAAAAATCTGTGGCGTTTAACAGGGAATTTTTGACTTTTTTTTTCCCTTTCTCTGAAAGCCTTTGGTTCCTGGAAATTACTGCTGAGTTTAAAGTTTTATCCGCCTACACCTATAAAAGTTATAGAATCAATATATAAATCCTAAACTGATAACATAAAAATATCTATATATGAAATATATAGTAAGGGAAAATATTGCGATCGTGAAAATTTTCGAATTCCAGTTTTCAACGGAAATACACGTTGTAGGGTCCTCTGAGAAAGGGAGAATATTAGAGAAAAAAGAAATTTTGATGCAATTTTTTAATCCTCAACGCTCCTTACTTTGTCACGAATGAACTTATCCATAAAGACCTTAATATTCCCTATGTTACTGATTTGGCCCGGACCAGGTATCAATCCTTTCATGACAAACTCCATTCTCACTCTAACCTACTAGTTTCAATCCTTTCTTCCTCTTCTATCCCGGACAATCCTCCAAGGCGCCTGAAAAGGAAATGGCCCTGGGACCTTCTAGTTTAGAATATTTTTAGAGTGCTGCCACTGGGTAGTGTCTCTACATGTTTTTCATGACAGTTTTGTATATTACCATCACATTTACTTGATGTATTTTTATTTAATATAGTTGTAAATATCAATAAATGCAATTTTTTATTTTTGAACATAAGAACAGTAATATAGAATAGAATAGAATAGAATAGAATAGAAAAATGAACTTTATTCTGGGACATAGTCCCTTAAGAATAACATTGATGTTACAAATAAATATGGCTCTTCTGGCCAGAACACATTAAATTGATTGAATTATTACAAACTTAATTATTTACAAAAATAAAGTATATCAAAAGAAAAATATATATACACACACCTACATACATACATACAAAAATCATAAAGTAATAATAATAATAATGATAATAAGATAAATAAGATAATAGGAGTTGGATCTCAGGAGGGGATTGGAACCAATCATAATAGCCTGAGTTTTCATAGCGTTTAAGCATAGCTTATTCAGGTTTGCCCAGGCACAGATTCTATCTAGGTCTGCCTGAATAGCGGCAAACGCAGATGATAATTCGGACGGAGGGAAGGAGAAATAAATTTGTAAATCATCGGCATAGAGGTGATGGGAGCAATGGATTATTGATTTAGGGAGATCATTAATGTAGCAATTGAATAGGAGAGGGGAGATGCTGGAGCCCTGGGCCACACCTGCCGAAAGGGCGAGGAAGGATGATAAAGGATGATTAGGAATGTAAACGGCTTGGGTTCGACCGGAAAGGAATGATTGGAACCAGCGAATAGCGCTGTTGGAAAAGGATAGTGCATTTAGTTTGGTAAAGAGAATAGAATGGTCTAAGGAGTCGAAAGCTTTCGAGAAGTCAAGAAGTATTAAAACTGTTAGTTTCTTTTCGTCCATGGCAGTATGTAAGTCATTAGTGATTTTGGCGAGGGCGGATTGTGTGGAAAAGCCTGAACGGAAACCAGATTGGAAGGGATCAAGTAGCTTGGACTTTTCAAGGAATTCGGATATCTGAGTCTGGATTATTCTTTCGAGAGGTTTTGAAAGGTTTGAGAGAATGGAAATAGGTCGATAATCTTTAGGAAGGACGGGGTTTGCGGTTTTGTTAATGGGATGGACTAAAGCTTTTTTCCAAGAGCTAGGGAATACTGAATTTTGAAGGGAGAAATTATATATAAAAAGGAGAGTGGGGAGGATTTCAGGAAGGCATAATTTTAACAATTTAACAGGAATTCCATCAAAACCAAAGGAATTGGTGGTAGATTTCATAATGGAGGAAATAAGATCACTTGGAGAAATGTCAGAGAAGTAGAAATTATCGGGGTTGAATAAAGGAGCTGAAGAAGATTTAGGAGGAGGCAGAGTAGACAAATTTGAAGACGGGGATACAAAATGGGACTTTAGTTCATCAGGAGATATCTGTGGTTCATGTGAAGAAGAGGATTTGCAGAGGGAGAGCTTACGGAGAATGAGCCATTTTGTTTTCGAGTCAGGAGCTGTGGAGAGGGCTTCTTGGAAATAAATAGATTTTGCTCGTCTGATAGTTGTCTGTGTCAAGTTACGCAGTGCCCTAAACGCTTGATAGTCGTCAGTCAGTCTTGTACGTCTAAAGCGCCTACGGGCAGCCTCACGTCTTTTTTGTAGGTCTTTAATTTCTTGACTCATCCAGGGAGCAGGTCGGCGACGAAAGGTGATGGTTTTGAATGGTGCGTGGATATCAAGGATATGAAGAAGATTAGCAGTGAGGATATCAACCATTGAGTCAATAGATGTACAGGAATAGATTTCGCTCCAGTTAATATTTTCTAGGTCAGATAAAAGGATTTCACGGGTCAGAAGCTCCAGGTTACGAAAAGTGAACGTTTTGGGTAGGAAAGCAGGGGTTTGGATATTATAAGAGATTTGGATAAGGTCATGAGATGAAAGGAATGGTACTGGATGCTGGGAGGCGGATAAAAGGTTATGCCTTGAGTCGATAACATGTAGGTCCAACCAGGTGTCAGACCTCAAGGTATGGTGAGTTGGGGCATAAGGAACAATGTAGAGATGGAGAGAATAAAAAAGGTTTTCAAGGTAGTGTTTATCGATGGAGTCAGAAAGGAGGTTGGTATTAAAGTCACCAGAGATTATAATATGGTTGTAATACGGAACAAAGTTATAGAGGATTGATTCGAGGGATTGATCAAAAGGAACCAGAGGAGGACGGTAAACTACAATATACAGGAGAGAACTTGAGTTACAGGAACTTTCGACAAGAAGGAATTCAACATAAGGGTGATCATAAGGGAATGAGACATCAAGGATTCGGGATTTGAGGCTGTTGTGAACAAAAAGACCTACACCTCCACCGTTCCTGCCGATACGATCGTGCCGGATAAAGGAATAGTCAGGAATAGAAACTGAGGAAGAAGGAATATAGGATTTTAGCCAGGTTTCAGTGACTGCAATAAGGTGGTAAAAATTTTTGGTGAAGTAATTAAGGAACTCATCATAATGAGCGGGTAAGGACTGTGCGTTAACATGGCAGGCGGTAAGGACGTTAGACATACAAGAAAGGAAATAAAGTTGTTTGAAGGAAAGACGCTTGCTGTAAAACGAAATTGTGAATATACATCAGAAATAAAGAGACCGTTGATAAAATGATATAAGATAATATGAAAGAAAAAAACAAAATAAGTTAAATTAATAGCTTGTCTCTGTGAAAAAAAAGAAAAATAATAATTAGTTGTGAGCAGGATAAATACAAAAAGGTTTTTAGGACCAGAAGGTTGACAGTTCCCAGAGCGTCAGCCAAACACGTCGAGATCTTGACACCTGTCTATATAGATAACCGGGTGACCATCATCCTTTCAGTAGCGCACTCTGCCTCCCGCGAACCACACGTATTTAATTTTTTTCGCAGATCTTACTTGACGGGCGAACCAGTACAAATGCCTATTTGTTGGCGACATCTCTTCGCTGAGATATATTCGGTGGAAGTCATTTTCCTCCCAGCCGATGTCTCGCGTGGAGAAGTCCCTCTTCACTTTACGTTGTTGTACTATTTCGTCCCGTAGCGATTGCCTGACGAAACGTGCGATTATAGGAGGTGGCTGCTTGTCGTCTTTTCGCGGCCGCCGCCGCTCTACTATATCGAGGTCTTTGGTGTCAATTTTGATCCCGAGTCCCGCCGCAACGCTGGACACCAGGGCTGCCGGAGTTTCCCCGGGGCGAACCGGAACGCCTCGGATTTCAACCGATCTGCAGAGCAGACCTTGCTCTGCTTTATTGAGGCGGACTTCGAGTTCGTTCACTTTATTTTTTAAAACTTTATTTTCCGTAGTCACATCTTCGATATGCTTCGCTTGAACTTCCAGGTGTTTTTCGATTTTAGAAAGTCTATCGTTTAATTCGAAACTGAGTTCGCCGTATTTATCTAGTGACGATTTTAAATTTTTAACATAGATATAGATGTATAATGTGCCGTTGGAAAGCTAAAGATTTTAGAAAAATTATTATCTTATACAAAAGCTTGTAAAAGTTAATAAAGAGTGATGAAAACCGATAAAACTAGCTGATTATCTTAGATAATAATATAATAGATTTTTTAATAAAAACACATGTTTTTATTGAAATCCAATTTCATTGATTTTATTATGCTTTCACTCATTTTATCTCTTACTGTATTTGAAAATTCTTTAACCAAATTTAAAAGCGGAGGTAAGTGAAAGTCGTGTGTTGCTCGCACCAGAATTTTTATTTTAAATAGCAAAACAGTACACAGTCATTTATAGTGTTGTGATATGTTTATTAATTTTTACTTTCACTTACATATATATGAAATATATAGAAAGGGAAAGTATTACGATCGTGAAACTTTTTTAATTCCAGTTTTAACAGAAATACACATTTTACGGTCCTCTGAGTCCAAATGACCAAGTCCCACAAAACATTCTCTATGTGTATGTGGTAAGTCTAGCGCAAAAACTAAAAGTTAAATGAAACTGAGAATTCATATTTAAGAAGCGCATATGTCTGAGATGCTACAGCTAATGTTTAATTAAAATCGGGAAACCATAAGAGGCAATTTATACAATGTACGATTTTATACGATTTTCTCACAAACGGCTCAAACGATTTTGATTAAACTTGCTATTTTAATGTAAAATTTGATGGACTTTAATATAGTGTAGGTTTAATTTTGATTGAAATAGTCTGACAGGGCTTGAACGCCGATAAACGATCTAGCACATAATAATGATATCATTAATTAACAACAGCTAAATATACAAGTTCAGAGAATTTGATAAACAAATAAAATAAAAAAAGTACAAAAATATTTGATTACGCAATGTTTGATTTTTCGAATACAAGAATAGTAATATAGATATAGAAAAAATATTATCTAATACACGGAATTGGAAGTTAATAAAGAGAGATGAAACTAACTGATTATTTAATTAAACACATGTTTCTATTGAAACTTAAATTAACTAATTCTTTAACAATTTATTTTTATCTCGAAGTGTAGCTGAAAATTCTTAAATTTATTTTAACAACTGAGGTAAGTGAAGGTCGTGTGTTTTTTAAAATATAATCAATAGAAATATCTTTTTTTTATATATTGGCATCAGTCGAATTCATTACAAATTTTCGATACTACTGGTCGTATTTCGATTATTTTGTTTTGGCTTTGTAAGAAATCTTTCTAATGGTTATGTATAATTTTTGAGATTTACTAGAAATAATCTTTTTTTCATGATTCATAAAATGAAATTCAACCTATTATATGAAAGATTTTCTCTAATACAGCCTTCTTGCACTTTGAGACTGTAAGAAGAAACTTAACTAATGTTTTCAGATTAATAACCATAATCATTTTTAAAATGCTGCGATGACTATAAAATTGATATATTTGTGACTACTTTTATTAATAAAAATTAAACAAGTAACCATGTATTTAGCAAATAATAAAATTACCATGAATGGTCTTGGGCTTGGTACTTATTTCGTACTCTTTCACAACCAACGTGGTGATTTAGCCTAGATCACGCTCAGCATCCAGGTTTTTCCCTAATCTTTTGGTACCCACTTTAAAGAGGCTAAATATATCTTAGGTGGATCTTCATACCCAAGGTTTATTTGAGATGAAATAGCAGAATAAATAATTTTGCCACAGGTGAGGTTCGAACCCAAGACCTAGATAAAAGTAGAATAGAGGCCTACCCACTAGACCACGCCGCTTCCTTTTAACAAACTTTATATAATGAATATTTATTCTTATATGTTTAAAAAGTCTTATTAATAAGAAAATAGTTACTTTTAAAATGAACAAGAACAGCATGAAAAAAAAAAAAATAAAAATAAAAAAGGAAAGGGGATTAAAAGCTTACAGGAGGAAAAAGATACGAGCTTAGACCCGGGCATCTCAGACTATTTCCTTTCGCCACTAAAGAAGAAAAAAAAGAAGCTTCTCTTATAGCCGGCTACTTTTCTCCGAAACGTTACAATATTTCAACAACTGAATACAAAAACAGCATAAATATTTTGTAGTATTCTTTCTTCACAGAAGTCATTTGTCTTTCAGCCATATTTTTAGTATTTGTCTTTGACACACTTCGTACTCTCCTGAAAATATATATATATATATATATATATATATATATATATATATATATATATATATATATATGATATAAACATACTCTAATGATCTTTGCTTTTAGTAATTTCGGTTTATAAAATAATTAAATCTTCGGTAAGTATATGAAACATGATTAATAATTAAAATAGTTCAATGTCCTCTAAATTTATCTTTCAATATTTTTAAAGTCTTCGATTATGGGGTATTTTTTTATTGGATAGCATTATTACATTATTTCATTAAATCAAATTTAATATACTAAAGGGAATACCAAAAGGTAATATCCTCAAATATGAACAAAAATACCACTGGGTTCACTAATTATACTTTGTATTACGTGACATAAAAACAATCTATATTAGACCCACGTAATTTACAGTTTCAAGTGTTCATTCACGAAACAATGAAACTATTTTGGAATCATATTAAGATTGCAAGTAGTTATTGGGTTGTGTCACATGAAATGCCCGTTTTCAAGGTAAAGGATTTTTGTTAAAAATACGATATGAAAACAATATAATTTTATTCGAAGTATTTACCTTCATTTTCTACTCATTTTCCTCAACGTGACACCAACTTTTTTATCCCCGAACTGAAAAACTCTGAGCTTTGAAGTAAAACAAAATCTGAAAACGCACTTTTCAATTGATCATCATTTTCAAAAAGTTTTCCTTTGACGAAATTGTCTAACTTCCTGAACAGGTGGTAATCTGTTGGAGACAAGTCGGGAAAATATGGCGGGGACTTGCCCAGTTCTTTCAATTTTTGCATGGTAGGTTTTGAAACATGCCGCTCAGTGAGATCATGAGGTACCAATGTATCGAGCTTTTTTACTTTCCCAATACACTTTAAATGTCTGGAAATGGTAGATGCACTAGCATTTAGTTGTGCTGAGAGTCATTTAACTGTTTGGTAGGGGTTTCCTTCTACTTTATGCTTGAGGACTTAGTTGTCTATTACGGTCTTACTTGAGGCAAGTTTTATATGTCGGTATCCCCAGCTGAAAACTTAGCAAACCAACGGCAAATGGTCCGTTCATTATCATAGCCTTCCCCAAACGCCTTGCAAATATTTCCAGCGGCCTCAGCTGCTGAATAGCCGAGTTTAAACTCGTAAAAAAATATTACTCGAAAATCGCGTGTTTTCATGTTCATATTTGGAGGTATACTAAAAAGTGGATAGTTGATTGGGAAGCTTATGTTTATAATCCAAAGGTAGAGGATTAGTAACTGTTTACTTTAAATATGTAAACATTCGGAAGAAAACAACAGAGACCTGCAAAATCCTTTATGCATTTCAGAAACTATAAAAACGGACATTTCATGTGAAACAACCCAATAATAACTAAGACTGAGTAATTCTAGACTTAGTAAAGTTAATGACACCACGCAAATGCAACTCACTGTATCCATCACGATAGACTTAAAGCTCAACTGTTCCTATTATTAAATACAATTTTTTCCGTATTAAAAATAATTGCACAAAAGAAACTTTCTTGGTAACTGCAGTATAAAATTACACTTTAACAACAATCGTTACATTTTAAACCTAAGGAAAACTGCTGTAATATTAACGTAAAAAAAGACTTATTTCATATATTTATAAGGTGTTCCATGTTAGACACCGTTCTATAGCCATCATATTCCTAATTTCTTAAATATGAACAGTGTAAATTTCACTGATATGTTAACCACTGAAGACATTATGACTTTAAAAGCTTTTATAACGCCATACAGTGTTGCCAGATAAAGTCCTTAGTAATGAATGAATAAAATTATTCGTATTCTTATTTAAGGAGATTTTACTTAATATAATATAATATATATATATATATATATATATATATATATATATATATATATATATATAGCATTTCCAAGTCAAATTCAACCTTTTCCAAGTCAAATTCAACCTTTTCCAAGTCAAATTCAACCTTTTCCATTTCAAATTCAACCTTTTTCGATTTCAATAAAATAATAAAAATCAAATTAACATGATTTTATGTTTTTATGGTTTTTTTAATTACACATTATGTTTTTAACCCTTGTGGCTTGTTTAACGTTCCCAAGGGCCTTTTTACATATAATTAGTCACGATTATAATAATAAGTATAAACAATACTTTAATTTTTAGACATTTTCGATACAAGGGCTGGTAGTCGGATTAGCGGGGTTTCGTTTAATTTTGGTTTTATAATCGCGGGCGAAAATATTATCAGTAGAGGTTTATTTTAACTTTTTCGTATTTATTAGTAGCTGCGTTCCCAAAGGTTCGTTACCGATTACACTATTAATTTTAATCGCGCTCTCTCAAATATGGGTTTATTATAACTTTTTCGTATTTATTGGATACAAGGCTCAGTAGCGGCGTTCCCAATGGTTCGTTACCAATTATAATATTAATGTCAATCGCGCTCTATCAAATATGGGTTTATTATAACTTTTTCGTATTTATTGGAAACTAGGCTCAGTAGCTGCGTTCCCAAAGGTTCGTTACAGATTACACTATTAATTTTAATCGCGCTCGCTCAAATGTGGGTTTATTATAACTTTATCGTATTTATTGGCTACTAGGCTCAGTAGCTGCGTTCCTGAAGGTTCGTTACAGTCAATATTATTAATTTTAATCGCGGTCGCTCATGAACAGGTTTATTTTAACTTGTTCGTATTTACTGCATACTAGGCTCATTCGCTGCGTAACCAAGGATTCGTTACAGATTATACTATTAATTTTAATTGCGCTAACTCAAGTCGAGGTCTATGAAATGAAAATGGACGTATAAAATTGTTCTGTTATGCTGATTATTATCAAACTCTAAAACATTTGCCAAAATGACAACTTACTATCCTGATAAAAAGGTTTAGCGGTAACCCAATAGATGGAAAGTTACAAAAAAAAAACGAAATAAACATATATTAGACCAACTGACTAAAAAAACATTAACACATTCACAAACGAAACCCCCCAAAACACAAATACAGAAATTAGCATAGAAAAGAATCACGAAGTTATAATAAACTCATATTTGTGCGAGCGCGATTAAAATTAATAGTGTAATCAGTAACGAACCTTTGGGAACGCAGCTACTCAGCCTAGTATCCAATAAATACGAAAAAGCTATAATAAACCTATATTTGAGCGAGCTATATTAAAATTAATAGTGTAATCGGTAACGAACCTTTGGGAACGCAGCTACTGAGCCTAGTATCCAATAAATACGAAAAAGTTATAATAAACTCATATTTGTGCGAGCGCGATTAAAATTAATAGTGTAATCTGTAACGAACCTTTGGGAACGCAGCTACTAAGCCTAGTTTCCAATAAATACGAAAAAGTTATAATAAACCCATATTTGAGCGAGCGCGATTAAAATTAATAGTGTAATCGGTAACGAACCTTTGGGAACGCTGCTACTGATCCTTGTATCCAATAAATACGAAAAAGTTATAATAAACCCATATTTGAGCGATCCGATAATCCGACTACCAGCTCTTGTATCGAAAATGTCTAAAAATTAAAGTATTGTTTATACTTATTATTATAATCGTGACTACTTATATGTAAAAAGACCTCTGGGAATATTTAACAAGCCACAAGGGTTAAAAACATAATGTGTAATTAAAATAAACATAAAAACATAAAATCATGTTAATTTGATTTTTATTATTTTATTGAAATCGAAAAAGGTTGAATTTGAAATGGAAAAGGTTGAATTTGACTTGGAAAAGGTTGAATTTGACTTGGAAAAGGTTGAATTTGACTTGGAAAAGGTTGAATTTGACTTGGAAAAGGTTGAATTTGACTTGGAAAAGGTTGAATTTGACTTGGAAAAGGTTGAATTTGACTTAGAAATGCTATATTATATAATATATTATTCAAATATAGTTATTTAGATAACTGTAAATAATCTAAAGTTTTGTTCAATAATTTCATACGAATTCAGCCTATTCTATTCCTTAAATTAAATTTTCATGATTGAAAATTGAAGACTTGTGCCTCAGTGATAGTAAATTTAAGGCGAAAGCTACATTCAAAATGAACCCACCAGGAATGATAGTTCCACACCAATAAGTAACACATTCACTCCATCAGGCAATTTAATTGAAGTCGATGAGCCTACCTACAGTATCAAACTATTCAAAGACAAACCACACTCACTATAATTTCACAGGATCCAATATTACCATGAAACCTGCACCTCTACATCCCATGAAGGATCTTGGGCTCAGTACATTTAGAGATTCGTACTATTTCTAGAACAACGGCCGTGAAATGAGATGATTAGGCTGAGATCACGAGGGTTTCCCCCATTTTTGGGTAACGTCATTATAGAGGCTGGGTCTGCCATAGGATGGTCTCCATACCCGAAACAGAATAAATAATATTCTGGCAAAGCCGGGATTCGAAGCCATGACCTGAAGCAGAGTAGACTATAGTGCTCTATCAACTAATCAAGTCGCTCCCTCAAGACTAAGAAGAGTAACTCAAATAAACCACGAAAACACAACTTGCACGAAGTCAAGGGAAACAACAGCGACATGCGCCAATTAGCAGGGAGGACATCAAGCCAACTATCGTGGGTGCCAAGTACTGAAGGACTTAAGGATTCAACAATACTTCTCTGAACATCAAAAAATCCTCTTCCACCACTAAATTTCGAGATATTTTCGTCAAAAAAACACTAAACTAGCCACATGCTAGGAATAATCCTCCACAGAGAGAATAGCCAGTTCAGTAGCTGAAAGCTTCGGCCTGAGAACAGGGACCACAAAATCAGCCACACTAATCATCAACCCTTAAAATGGGATCGCATTACAGGTTTTCGCCTCTCCACTACGAACCAACAAACTCCGGTGTGAGCAGGAAAATTCCTCAGCAGGCATCTTCAGATGATAACTCTCTATCGCAGATTTTACATATGCTTAGAGGTTTTAATAATCTTATTAAAACCCTTTGAGCCTTCTCCAAGAGGGACAGTCTCAGTTAACTCAAGATATGAACCCTCCAAATGGGCACTAATCTAATAAAGATAGAGTCAATATTCTTGCGCAACATAGAACATAACTAAACTTCAATTATATAAAAATATAATAAGAACAGTAAAAAAAAAAAAAAAAAAAAAAAATGAAGATTAGACGTGCAACTATTGGCTATTGTCTTTCCTCACGCCGGAAATTTTATTACCCTTTTTAAATTATTTAAGCCCATTTGCCGGTTTTTACATTACTATGGATAGGTTCGAATCAATAAATAAAGTGAAAACAAATATTCTTATCTATTCTATTTTGTATTATGCTGTTGAGTTGTTTTACAACTACTAAATGCTTTTAGAGTTGAATATCCAGTGAACCAGGATCACATTACCTCATTTGCTCAAAAATGTTTTGTATTTCATCATATAAATATAGTCAGAGCTCTATAGGGATTACCGCTAAAGCAAATAAAGTTCACTTGATTTATTCAATAAAAAATAATAATAAAATAAAGGACAATCCACAAAAAACTTAAATATTAAGCATAATTAATTTGAGTTAAAACTAACTAAACCATAACTTAATAATATGTTGATTTTATAATTTTTATAAAAAATTGATATAAATTTTATATTTAGCAAAGAGTGGAAAGCTCGGGTCAGCACACGAACACAGGGTTCATGCGGAATCCAAAGATCACGCTATTTTCAAATGAACCAAATCTGCAAAGATCGGAGAGATGTTATCGGTCTAGTTTTTAATATTTAATCACCTATAGGTGTGTTTTGGGGCTAAATAGAACACGATATTGTTCAACGAGTTGCAAGAAGTTTTTGTAGAATATGATAGCGATGATCATGCCCGATTTGAAATTAAAAAACGTTCAATTACATTCCATATGTAAACTAAAACTATGCACGAAAGCGTTGGGCATTCTCTGTTGATTGTATCCTAAATTAAAAGTATCTTGACCTGTCCTAATTATTAGAGTAAAAAAATAATATATCCCATGATTGATGTTTTTTTTAATGTCATTAACTTCACATTTTGCACATAGTCAATGATCAGACGATTTAACAGTGAGAGTCCTAAATTTTGGCTATCCTGATTTAATTAGGATAGTGGTCTATAACGAGTGCCTGACATCGCTCGGAACCAGCTTTCTACGTCCCCTTCGAAGGACGGCATAAGGGAATTTTTACTCCTATTAAACAATCCTAGACGCGCCTGTAGGTTTGAACCCTTGGAAATAGATGGCTTTTATGCTAGCCACTACACCAGAGATGACCCCTTGATTGTTAAAATAATTAAAAATATAAATAAACAAGAATGAAAACAATTTTCGGTATAAACATGTGTCGAACAAAATGAATCGTTTATAGATTTTAGAGAGTTTAAATATTGACGATGAACAGATAATTTTCTTCTATCAAAGTATGATACCAAGAATTTGAATATCATAATGTTAATCCTTGGACATGGCGAGTGAAAGTAGGTGTAGAATTCCAGTGTGGCCGGACACTACCGCTATCTTGTTTCAAGGGAGTTGACTAAGGATTTAAATTGCAGCAGACTGTGGATGTAGGGAGGGCCCTGGGGAGTTAGTGATATGGTAGAGGTGGAATCCAAGGAATTGATGTCTACGGGTGGAGGGAGGGTGCCACTTTTAGTCCGTGAGCCAGCAAAGAAAAATGCAACCTACTTTACCAAACTTTTTTGTGTGTTTTATGCAAAGAATTTTTTATGGTAAAGCAAAATTACACGTCTGCTAACTCAAAAAGGGTGGATTTCAAAATGGCGGTCATTCAATAAGGGAATATCACGAAATATCACTCTTTTCAAACATTTTAATGGGTACTATCATGGAAACGACTCATTCTATGAGGATAATCGTTCAAAAGTAAATCATGAGGTATTTAATGAGCTTTCATTTAAGATGTAAAAGAAATTTGCATGCCTAATATTCAACCATATAGAGGTATAACAAAAAAAAAAAAAAAAAGGTTTGCGGAAAATGAGATATCACTCCTTTTTAACATTATGATGGCTACTATAATGGAAACAGCTCATCCAATGAAAATAATTGTTATAACAATTCTACCTGTACCACTAAAACCCATGAAGGGTGTATCATCAGTACATATAGAGATTCGTACTGTTTCTAGGCCAACGGCAGTGCAATGAGGTGATTAGGCCTTAATGGCGCTCAGCCGCCAGGTTTTTTCCCCAATTAATTTGGGTACCCACTTTATAGAGGCTGGGTCTGCCCCAGGAGGATCTCCATATCCTAGGGTCGCTCCCCAACTGAATTAACAGAATAAATAATATTCTGCCAGGACCCGGAGCACAACAGACTAGTGCTCTATCCAATAGACCACGCCGCCCCCTTTATAACAATTAAAAAAGGATATTAAATCATCTTTAATTTTAGTTGTAAAACACGTCTGTATGACTAATACTTATATAGATAAGGCTCTTACAACAAAAACCGTCTATTTTTTTCATTAATTTCATTGATATCATGGAAACGGCTGTTCCTAACAATATAATGGTATTTACAATATTTTATATACTGCAAGGCATACAATTAACTTTAATTTGAGTGGTAATAGAAATCCGTAGGTCTAACACTCACTAATATAATGTCAGTGCAATATTTACATGGGTCAGAACTTCTGTCACTAAAAACGCTTAAGCCGCGGGTTCATTGCTCATCGGTCGTTTGGTTGTTATTGTGAAATCTAAAGGAAAATCCTAGTCAAATGAGTCAGGATTTCTTCTTTTTTGTCCCTATTTAAATGTCCCACATTTGGTAATCCACCCGTTTTGAGTCGTCAGCCGTGTAGTTTTTGCTTTACCATGATTAGAGTTTATAAAAAAAACAAAAAACCGACATTTTAGAAAACTGGTTTTCGAATAGTAATTTTCCCAGAAACCCGGTTTAGAATTTTTATAGAAAACATTTTTTATCGAATATTTTTTAATTCAAACAAAAAATTTTAACAGAAAATTTAGATTTATTAAAAGCAGTTTTTGACTGAAATTATTTACTGTTCAATTTTATGGATATTAATTTTTATTTTTTTTATGCAAGTTAGTACAACAAAGAAATAATAGTTGACCAGGATTAAATAAATTTAAAAACAATTATTCGTTGTTGATTCATGATTTTACTACAAGGATGTAAATATTTTTTATAATAGTGAAACGAGTTATTAAGCAAAATATATTTTCATATTTTTGTAATACCCACATTATTATTTTTTTTTTTTTTTTACAATGTTACTTATCAATAGTAATTGGAAAATATATAACAGTGTATCATATAATGTAAATTATAATAAAAGCCGAAAGACAATAAATAAAGTTTATGCATTCATATTTATTAAAATCAATTTTAGTTTTCAAGACAATTAAGCAAAGGACCATGTATTTTCTATTCAGATCAATTTCAATAAAAATTTAAATATTCTATTTATTTATTTTTTGTTTGTTTAATGAAATATGATTTCAGAAAACAGAGGACGTCTATCGATTTGCTATTTAGCTGTGTCCTTAGTTTATTCAGAAAATTTCCTGAAATAGAAAATACCCTCTCGCTTGCAACCAACTTATGCTGAATTGTTTTTAATGCCTGATATAATAATTCTAAATTTTTTGTTATTTTATTTGTGGTTTCCAGGGCCGAAAACTCTTTTCTTAGAGTTGGTTCCTTTAAATATTTATAAATTGCCACTTCCATAGCATTTTTCAATAAGACATTGTTAGGCTCTTGAATATCGCTTTCATCACGTTTTTGAATAACACATTCTTTCCCTGTAGAGTAATGTTTATATAATCTTGATAATAATTGTCCGGATAACTTAATAATGTCACTTTTCGTTGTTAATGGAAGGAATTTATTAGAAGATTTCGTTAAAACAGTTCGAGAATTTTGTAAATACAGGGTAAGTGAAATTAATACTGTATCTCTTCTTTCTTCAATCCGTGCCTTTATAGCGTGTAAATTTTTTTAAACGTGTTATTCATGCATTGAAAACAGATATTTTCCACAAAAAAAAAAAAAAAAAAAAGTTTTTAAAACCGACAAACCCTAACCATGCTAGATGTTTTGTATAAAACATACTAAGCATTCTTGTAAAATGGGTTGAATTTTTCATAGGTGGTTTCCTGACTGTGTGCCTTACTATATAACAGGAGACCTGTTTGGAGTACTGAAGGCAAATCTCGAGGGAAAAAAAAAAGGCACAGCCGAGAGGCCTCATACTTGGAAATGTATAACAGTGCAATAAAGAAAAAAAATCATAACCATATATTTAATTAGCAATATAAGTTCAATGAAAAATGTTATACATTATGAAGGATTAATTGAAAAAGTACCTAAGAGGGTTGTCAATACAAGTTCTAATATCACCCTTTGATACAGGCATAGCATGCTTTGAAAGTCAAAATCTTCTTAAAAGAAGCCATTTACAATTTTTCTTTTTTTCATACCCAGTAAATGAATCTCTTCATCTGCCTTGGAAAAATGGTGACATGAAAGCTATTCCGGCGCCGGCTTCCTACCTCCAAGCCATTCAGGAAACAACAAAGGCCGTGGAAAAAAGATACTTTAAATTTTTTAAGGAAAATGGTTTTTCGGAAATTCTTCTTAGCTTATCTTTGAAAGTGAAACAGATACTGTCCTAATTAATATGATAGGCTTTTATTAAGAGGACTAAAAATAATTTAATGTAGCTATTGTCTAATGATTATTAAAAAAAAAAACAAGACATGAAAGTGGTGTCACATTACATAAAAATATAGGAATCTGTTGAGTTGAATATTCAAAAATATGTTTAGAGATTTACAGAGAGTGTCAAAAGTATTCGGAATTCACTATCAATATGTAATTCACTAGATTTTGACTCCAAAAACCACGACAATAAATTTTATTTTTATTGGTTTGAATGTTCATTAACGAAAGACTGAAAAAAATAAAAGTAATAAGTATATGTAATTACGTGGTTTCCTATTTATATTAATGCTTTAATCATACATAAACATTCACTTGGTAAATATTTTTGCATAATTATAATTTTTAGTCTATAGGATACTGTTCTAAATAATTAATTAATCGTTTGTTACGAAGTATTGTCAGATGTTTATATATGTAATTATTTCTTTGACAAGAATCTTTTCAACATAATCAATATGATAGCGACTGATAATCATTACACGTAAAATTAATAAATCAGAAAACTAAAAGGAAATGTTATGTTAACTACATAATTTAAAAAAAAGAAAAAAAAAAAGAATTACAAATGAAAGTATTGCATTACAGTACATTCAACACATCCTAAATTTTGCCTATCCAGGTTTAATTAGGATAGTGATCTTTAACGAGTACCTAACATCACACCGGCTCAGGACTAGCTATTAACGGACCCTCAGAAGAACGGCATAACTGATGATTTTGTACTCTCGTTAAAAAGTCTTAGGGAAACCAGCGGGTTGGAACCCAGGATCTTAGGCATAGGAGGCAGTTATGCTAACCACCATGCTACGAGTAACCCACCTCAACTATGAATTTCTATGATTAGCTGCCCTGATATTTTCTCGTTCATTCCATATCAGATCAATAAAAAACATTTTCTCTCCATTAATTAAGAAAAGAGAACTGAATGGAAGATCATTAACAGCACACGGTTTTCCTTAATCGGTTAGTTAATTCAAACAAAGAAATAATTCTCGGTATTTGTTGATAACAATAGCGACAATAAAAATAAAATGTGTTCCCCTAGAAAATATGTTACCAACACTCTAAAGCACTCGAAAGATACCCAATATAAAGTTAAAAGTTTCCATTGCAGAGAGTAATAACGTTAAATATATTGCCATCTGTTAGTTGTAAAAGTTTTAGTGTGTATTGTATCACTGTCCAACCCTTTTTCACTGCCACAAACAATTTCATGACATGAGTTATGCTTCCAGAGGAAAAGAAACCATTTTTTTTCTATTAATTTATTAAACCTAACATGATTATAAAAAATACACGTGTTTCATAACTTTTGTAAGAGTTATTTCAAACTTTTCATTTATTAGCTTATGTACAATACGTACATATTCAATTAAAATTTTTTGACGTAGATATGGATGGCTTTTGGGTTGAGTCCTAAATAATGAAATGACGTATAAATAAAACATGTAAGAATCATTTCTGTCCTCTTTTAATATATAATAATAATAATAATAATTCTTTATTTATTCCGGGACGAGTCCCTTAAGAATAATATTACAGGAAATAAACAAGGGTCTTAAGACTAGAGTCTTAGAGTAAAAAAATTAAGAATATAAATATAAGTAAAAATAACAACATAATTGAATTAATAAGATGAAAAAAGTAAAATAACTCAAAAGACAACTTCTAATAAAATGCGAATACAAGAAAAATATAAGAAAGATATATCTATATGTTAAAATGAGTACAGAAAATAACATATAATTAAAAGTACAATAATATTATTAAAAAAAAAATTAAAAATATACAGTTAAAAAAAATTACAATGCTTCTATATGTTTGTAAAATTATATGTGATTTAATCTTTCATCTTTGAAAAGATAATCTTTTTGAATAATATTTGCTACGAATGTATCCATTAAAGTTAAATAACGTATCTGTCTGCCTTATTTGTTGATCTTCCCTGAAATTAGGATCTAATTGGGATTGTTGGGGAATTGGATTGACAGGAAATGGTTGAATAGACGGGATTTGAATGTTGAAAGAGTTTGGGAGTGACTGATATTGGAAGGGATGGAATTCCATAGAGATGCGGATCGGAATGAGAATGATCTATCGAAAGCTGTGGATCGATGGGGCGTTATATACAGATCAGAAAGCCGCGAACGGGTGTTACGAGAACGAACGGAGGATTTGAATTTAAGGAAATTGGAGATGTAAAACGGACATCGGGATTGGATTACTTGGTAGAGGAAGGATGCTAGGAAGTATTTACGGCGGAAGGAGGGGTAAAGCCACTTTAACTCTTTGTAAAATCAGGTGACAGAAGTGTCTCTGGATATCCCAAAGATGAAACGTATAAAGCTATTAAACATTCGTTTTAGTTTTGCCTCGAGATCCCCAGAAACACTCCCATACACCGTACAGCAATAGTCAAAGTGGGGAAATATTAAGGAGCTAAGCTAAATGAAGTTCCATAAATGAAAATAGTATGTTTTATTTGTTATTCATTGCAGTTCTAAAACGCAGGAAATTATTACACAACGGCTTGTTATTGTCAAATAATTATATTAGGTTATGATAATTGACATTATCTATTAACTATTTGAATTAAACAGATCATTACTACTAGACGGCTCATGCCAACTTCAAGAACAGCCGGGCTAATTTTAGGTATTCACAAATTTGTTAGGCGGACAGAGCTAAATTTAAAAAAAATGTCCAACATTTTCCGGAAAAGCAGTTTACGACGAACAGTCGACAAAGATTTTATTTGTTTGCGATATTCGGATTCCACTTATCTCAAGACCTTAAATTTTGAAGGGAGGGAGGTAATTTGTTTGTTTCTTTTTTTGTTCGGTTAGAAAGGTTTATTATTTATTTTTTTTTTTTTTTATATATTTTATTTATTGGAATTTACAACTGTATAACAAGTAATACAACAAGTAAATTTGAATGAAACATAAAAAAGGCATGAAACACATGTAGAGAAGCTTCCCAATGGAAGAACTCTAAAAATATTCTAAACTAGAAGGTCCCGGGGCCATCTCCTTTTCAGACGCCTCGGAGGATTGTCAGGAATTGAAGAGGAAGAAAGGATTGAAACGAAAGGATTAGGGTGGGAATGGAGTTTGTCATGGAAGGATTGATACCTCGTACGGGCCAAATCAGCAACATATGGGACATTAAGGTCTTTATGGATGAGTTTGTTGGTGACAAAGTAAGGAGCATTGAGGATTTTACGAAGGATTTTGGACTGAAGGGATTGGATACGAGAAGAATTCGATGGTTTAGTAGAGCCCCAGAGCTCAATTCCGTAAGTCCATATTGGTCTTATGATAGTCATGTAGATGAGTCTTTTGTAGTTAAGTGGAAGATTAGAACGTTTGTCTAGTAAGTGTTGAAGTAGTCGAAAACGTCGTGCAGCTTCTTGTCGTTTCAGTCTTGCATGAGGATTCCAAGTGAGTCGTTTGTCAAGGTGCAGTCCTAGATATCGGATCTGTTCAACCGGGACAATAGGAGTATTATTGAAGGAGACAGTAGGGCAGGAAGTCATAGGTTTACGACGAAGGGTAAATGTAATTTGGTTGGATTTGTTGGAATTTATTTTAATTCTCCAGTTCTGACACCATACTTCAAGGTCACTGAGGTGGGATTGGAGAGTTTGAGAGGCAATAGTTGGATCAGTATTGACTGATAACACACAAGTGTCATCAGCATAGGTAGAAAGGAAGGTGTTAGGATGGGTTGGGATATCAGCTGTATAAACTGTGTAAAGGATGGGTCCTAGGATACTACCTTGAGGAACACCAGCAGACTGACTAAAAATGGACGAAAATGAATTATTATGATTGATTTTGAAGGATCTGCCAGTGAGGTAGGACTGGATAATAAGGAAGTATGTAGGGGGAAGGAATTGGCGGAGCTTGTGAAGCAATCCCGGGTGCCAGACTCGGTCGAAGGCCTGTTCCACGTCAAGGAAGGCTCCAGTACAATACAAGCCACGCTCCAATGTAGACGAGACAACGTCCACCACACGATGACATTGCTGGATAGTGGAGTGGGACGTCCTGAATCCAAACTGATGATCAGGAATTATGGAATTAGTATCAAGGATGGGGTACAGGCGTTTTAGGATAAGTTTTTCCAATATTTTACCCATGATTGGTAGAAGTGAGATGGGACGGTAAGAAGATGGATTTTCAGGCGGTTTCTTAGGCTTGGGTATCATTTTGACGATGGATAATTTCCAGGAGGCAGGAAAGTAGGTGGAACGAAGTATGGAATTATATATGTAAGTGAGATAGAGGATAGCTTTTCGAGGAAGTGCTTTTAAAATATGGGAAGTTATAAGATCATGCCCAGGAGCTTTGCGGGATGGTAAACTCTGAATAATGTTAGATATTTCTGACGGATGGAACGCTTTAGGAGGAAGGGCCATTTGGAGTGGGATATCTAGTTCATCTTCTATAAACTTAATGTGACCAGGATTATGGACATCTGGATGTGGATTAAAGGTTCGAAAAAGGTGCTCACCGAATATCTGGGCCTTCTCTTCATCAGATCTTGTCCAGACATGGGATTCTGTTAGGAGTGGATGATTACAGTTTTTGAACTTCAGTAGCTTTTTTGTCGTCGTCCATAATGATCTGTCTGTAATAGTAAGTTTTTCGGTGAAGTTGAGTAAGTTTTGAATTTTTGCTTTTCTGATTTCTGTTTTCAGTCTGTTAGTCAGTTTATTATAATAAGTTTTGTCTGATGGATATCTAGTCCTATGCCACTTCGATCTTGCCCTGCGTTTTTCCCTTAATAAGATTCGAATGTGCTGTGGCAGGGTAGTCTCCTGTGAGTTGGTAGTATTAATGGTCAAAGTGTTGTCAAGTATGCTACTGCTAATTGAGTCAGTCAGTTGTTCAACGGCTTTATCAATATCATGTGTAGTCTTAAGTGGGATTTTTAAGTCCAGTTTGGTTTCCAAGTCACTTCTGAATCCGTCCCAGTCTACTCGTCCTGTAATCAGAGTGGGAATGGTGGGTTTAGGAACAAGGCTCGAGTGGAAGGAAAGCAGAACTGGGCTATGATCAGATGAAAGGTCATTTAGGGTTTTGATTGTGGATTGGGAGGAAGATATCTGAGAGGAAACAAATATATCAAGGATATCTGGACGTTTTTTGAGGGATGTTGGCCAATATGTTGGGCTCATAGGAGAAAGGATAGTATAACAATTGGAGTTAAAGACGCGAGAAAGGACATTACCACGGGAGTTGGATGTTCGGCAACCCCATCGTTGGTGTTTAGCGTTATAGTCACCTCCAGCAATGAAGCGCGGTCCTAAGGATCGGAAGAGGGTTTCAAGTTGGTTAAAGGAAAGAGAGTTACCAGGAGGACAGTATACAGCTGAGAGTGTAAGATGGAAAGGACGAGTTGAAATGATTACCGATGTTGATTGTATGGCATCAGTTGGAGTAGAAGGAATAAGAGAATGTGGTAAGGATTTATGGATAAGGATGCATGATCCAGCATGGGAAGTGTTGTCGGGATGGTCAGATCTATAAGTGATGTAGTCACGTATGTAAAAATTTGATCGTTGTGTGAAGTGAGTTTCAGTAAGTAGTGCTATGTCTATGTGGTTGTCATGTAGAAATAAGTCCAGTTCGTCACGATGGTTATGCAGGCCATTAGCATTCCACAAGATAATCGCTAGGGGCTTTACACTCATCGTTCGAGATTAAATGGAACTTGCGAAAGGACTCTGGTGAGAAGGGTGATCAGTGGTTGGATGGTAGCTCTGAGATCAGAGAGAAAGGACTCAAGGATGGAGTATATATTGGAAGGATCTTGATTAGGAAACTGATGTGGATAAGATACATGGGGTGGATAGTTTATTGGTTCTGGATTATTGGCTGGGAGCTGAACTCGCCGTGGGGTATGAAGCTGTTCAGTCCGCTGAGATAACAGAGGTTGGGGCTTTGGCTGATTTGGTGGATTATAAGGACGTTCAGGAATTTTGGTAGGATGCTCAGGAGGGAGTTTCACCCGTAAGGGTAGATTTTGGGAAGGGGTCTGTTGACGGGAAGCTTGTGGTTTAGGACGGGAGACGGGAGGTTTGAATTGGGAGGTCGGAGGCGCCTGACTGGTAGTTTGTTGCTTTCTTACAGCGGTGACTTCTGAGAGAGATTTCCTGGCTTCTTCAGTGGGAACTCTGGATGCAGGTGTGGCAGGCTGCTGTGGAGCGATCATATTAGCAGTTTTTGGAATTTCAGGAAAATCACACAAATTTTCCAACTCTGGTACCTGAGGACGTATCTTCTGATCCATTCTTTTTACAGTTGAATTTTGTGATCTCTGGCGAAGAAGGCTTTTGTAAACGACACAACCCCTATAACTAGCCGGGTGGCCTTCCCCGCAAAGAACACACTTTGCTGGCTCAGTCTGAGATTTCGGGCAAGTGGCAGAGGCATGAGGTCCGGCACACTTAACACACCTAGCCTGGTGGAAACAGTATGATTTAGTGTGTCCAAAGGTTTGACATTTGGTGCACTGAACAATAGTAGTTTTTTGTCTAGGCTCTTCGAAACGGACGGATGAGTACACCAGCCTTCTCACCTGAAATATTTCCGGATTATTACTGGCTGGTTCGAGGTCCACAAAAAATAATAGCAATGGGTATTTTCCTGTGGGGTGTGTCACTGAAGAGATGTTCCGTGCGTGATGCCCAATTTCTTCCAGACCTCGTTTAATTGCATCAGTGGGAGTGGATGAGTGGAGCCCGCGTAAAACCACTCGATAAGATTTTTCTTGTCTCAACTGATAACAATGGAAATCATAATTTTTTGAACTCAAATAACTTACCAGTTTTTTGTAATTGTCTTTTGTGGTGGTATTAATTTTGATATCGCTTAGTCGAGAATAACACTGAAAGTTCGGTTGTCCGATGAGAGCGGCGATTTCATCACCAAACGATATAAAATCAATAATATTGGAAACATAGATAGAAGGTGGCTCGGGATCAGAAAATCCTTGAGGCTGGTTTGAAATGTTGGCTGAATCGGAATGGTTCGTAATAGAAGACGTTGCGTTTGAAAGTGGTGTGGCGTTTGAAACGGAAGGCGCCGGAGATTCAATTTGGTTGGCTGCAGTGGTGCTGCGAGTTTTTGGCGGAGAAGGAATTGATTTTGGCGGTTGTTTGGACTTGGCCGATTTATTTTTTTTTTTTGTTTGGCGAATTACCGCCGGACCCAGTGTTGTTCCTATGGCGTTTCTGACGTCGCGTTAAATATTGGGAGTCGGATTCGCTAACCTCAGAGAATGGCGTTTCTTCCCCTGATTCATCATAAGATAGAGTCTTATCTAAATCCATGATGAATACAATAGAAAAAATAAATATAAAGTCCCCTTATATTGCGAGATAAATAAAAAAAAAAAATAATAATAAATAAAAAAAAAAAGTTATATAGACTTATATAAATTACTAATAATAGAAAATTAACGTAAATATCTTAAAACTAAACTATTTACAATATATACATATACATAGAAAACGTAAAACAAAACGAACATTTCTGATTGAGTAAAATAAAAATAAAGTCCTGGAAAAAGAGAAAAAGCACAAAACATAAAAAATAAAATATAAAAAAATATTAAAATACAGTCTAACAGGAAGAACATAAAAGTTTATATGACGAATGTCTAGGTTACGAAGTCGGAAATGTCAATATTGCCGACCGAGACCTTGTAAACAAAGATGAGGATTAGTAAGTCCTAGCCTAGGGCTTATCTCCAGCCTAGGACGGCCACCAGTCTATTATTGTCTATCGAACTAATTGCCACTCACCTCGTGATATGTGTTCGTTAATGTGTTTATCAGTGCAACCACTCACGATTTACAAAGTTTGAAGCATTTTCAAGCAGTATCACATTGATGAGAAGGAAACTAACATAGAGCAATACGTAAGTAGAACTGTGCCAGTCACCATTTTAGAAAACGGGTTTATTATTAAAAATAATAACCCTAAATTGAACCAGTCACATATCGTTTTAATTCCAATTAGCATGTAGTTGGCTCATGCAGTGCATAGTTCCACACGATACATAACATGATTCTCCTAGTTATATAATTCTCAGAATTGTATTTTAATTATTGCTTGTTCATGCTTTTAGTGTCCTTGATATCCCATCCCTTCAGTTAATAAATTCTCAATGAAATCCACTTCCTCTGCCTAAGAATGTATTAATCTATTTGCAGATTTATTTGCATTTGAGGTAACCAGTATAATCGGATTTATCCTGTATGCAACATGCAACGTATTCGCTTCAATTAAACGTATTATTTTAAGTAAATGTTTTTATGTTATAGAAAATTTGTAGTTATTGTGGACTCTTTGCTTCAATTAGTTTAAAGAGTTCTTTGTAAAAATTATTTCCGTAAATAAAATAAGAACAGTTATAAAAGGATAATTAATATTTCAAAAAAATACTTACCAAGAACAATCCACATAACTATGGCATTGCCCGTGGTTGCTACAGCCAGCATTGCGCCAAAGAGAGCCACCCAGAGCAACTTCTGCCACCAAATGAACACTTGAGGAGGTGGTGGTGTTAGCTTGAGGCAGTCAGTAAGCATATTCCTTGCCCTAAGGACAATAAAATAATACTTTATACATACATAATTATAAATATCTACATTTAAACTAGCTTGATCTAATCTTAAGAAAATCGAATCACGATGTTTGGAGATAAAACAAAATATTATAGCTTTGAGTACTACCTAATATTTCCCCTTAGTTGTTGTTGTTGTTTTAATTTTAAGGGCAAAAAACTGCTGATGGTTATTATCTCCCTCACATCTTTACAAAAAACAAAAAAAAAAGGAAAAACGATTTACCAAAATGATGATATCAGGAAAAAAAATTAAAAAAAAAAAAATTTATGAAAAGAAACAACGAACAAAATACTAAAACAAACAAACAATACAGTAACATTCACAAGGAATAAAAAATTACTCCTTCTGCGTGAAGATTCGTTTATAGATGCCTTCAAGAGGCAAGGCTCAGCAGGTCTCCCGGGAAATATCCAAATGAGGATTGCGGAGGACCCAAGGAAATGGAAGCGAGCAATCCGAGAAGACACCATTGATGAGTGGGACCGGCGGTGGGTGACAACTTCAAAAGGTGCTACCTTGAGGAAATTCTTCCCCACGGTCCGGTCACGATTGGAAGCTAAATGGGTAGTGCCGGATTACTGGGTCTCGCAATTCCTTACTGGGCACGAGGCTTTCCGTAGTAAGTTACACAGTTTTGGGAAAGAAATAGATCTCCTGTGCCCCAGTTGTGAAGTGCCCCACTCTCCGGACTGCTGAGCACATAATTGTGTACTGCTACGCCTTCGAAGCACTAAGGGTCCAACTACTCAGGGAATGTGGGCTCTGGGTCCTCACGGAGAGCAATTTCCCTCAGCTGGTGTCCAAGCAGAATTATGGACATTTTATAGCATTTATTCATGCTTGGAAAACTTCACTTGGTCCATCAGCTTTTAACGTAGGTGAAACAGGACGAGATCGAGGAAGGCCACCTCCGAGAGAAGATGCAGAAGCCGAAGATATGGTAATCGAGGAGAGACCAGAGTGAAAAACTGGCTACTGGCTACCGACACCCGTATTGCCATGAGGCAAGGTAGGGAGAAATAAATAAATAAAAAAGTAATAAAAAATAAAGGCATATAAAAATAAAATAAACGAAATTAACGATAATAATAAATAACAAACAAATAACTGATAATAACAAATTAAACACGAATATAATAAAAATAAAAAAAAGTATATATATATAAAGTATAATAAAATAATAATAATTTAAGTATTAATAAATAAATTGAATTTTTGTTTAAACTGAATAATGAAGAAGAAGAAAAAATAAATAAATAAAATTATATATATATAATACAAAAAGCATAAGAAAATTTATGTTACATTTGCTGAAACAGACGAATATTCTTTATAAACTTGATGGCACTGCTGATAATTGCTTAATTATCAAAGCCTCAGAGACATGGCGTGGTACCCCACATTTTTCAATTTCTCTCCTGTACCGTGAACAGTCCTCAGAAATATGACTCACCGTGAGAGTCACTTTACTGTGATTACATTGAGGCGGATTTTTCCTTGTAATAAGATACTCATGTGTGAGGCGGCAGTGCCCTATCCTCAGGCAGGTGATGACTACCTCCTCCCGCCGGCATGTTCTGGAAGATGTAGCCCAGGAGCTGACAGTGGGTTTAATGTCTTTAAGTTTGTTATTTGCTAATATATCCCAGGTTTGCTGCCATTCATTTAATATTTTTGCTTTTAATGGTTTAAATAACTCTGATGGTGGGACATAGGAGGGCGTTATTTCTTCTAACGAATGAGTCTCTGCTGCTGCTTTGTCAACTTGCTCGTTTCCGAATATTCCTGAATGACTGGGAACCAAAAAAAAAAATTATTCTTCTAGAAGAGTCCTCTAGCTGCTGGATTCTATAGTGGACCTCCTGAAAAATGGGATTTTTAGAAAACAGATTTGAAATTACTTTGGACTCCACCTCGACAAACGCCTAACATGGAATCCTCATACTAGATTGAAACGACAGGAAACTGCTCGCAGATACAGATTACTACAACACTTACTTGACAAACGCTCAAAACTTCCTACTTAATACAAAAAACTCATTTATATCACAATTATCAGGCCTATTTGGACCTGTGGCATTGAGCTATGGGGGTCTACTAAACCATCGAATTCCTCTCGCATCCAATCCTTGCAGTACAAAATCCTTCGTAAAATCCTCAATGCTCCTTACATTGTTACTAATAAAAACATCCATAAAGACCTAAATATCCCATTAGTTGAAGACTTGGCCCGTTTCAGATATACCTCTTTTCATTCCAAACTCCCTGCCCACTCAAACCCGCTTATCTGTGACCTCTCCTCCATATCTATTCCCGACAAATCACCGAGGCGCCTTAAAAGAAGATGGCCAAGAGACCTCCTAACATAAGACATTGGAGTGCTACCAATGGGTAGTTTCTTCTCAGGACTACCATGTGTACTAATCATATATAAAGCCTATTTACTTGTTGTAAATTTCTTTAAATAAATAAAAAAATATATATATTTGAAATAGCTCTGAGAGCACTAAGTGATTCTGAGCAAACAATTATTGATTCCCCTGGAGATGATAAGGCTAGAAGGATAGATCTTTGGATAGCCGTCAACTCAGCGGTGAAAACATTACAATTCCTATTCCTGTCCCCTTAGTTATATTGAGAAAAGAGATTTAATAGATAGGCAGGAAGCGCGTTTAAATTCTAGAAAGGGCTTTGGAACGAAAAAAAGCAAAGTTGATAAAAACAGAAGAGATTACAAATTCCGAATAGGAGACCTGATCTATGCAGAGAACGAAAAGAAAATAAACAGAAGAAAGTTGGATAGAATTAGAGTGGGCCCATTCAAGATTTTGAGGAGAACCTCATCGTCAATATATGAACTTGATTGTGGAAATAGGAAAATGGCATCAAATTTATTTCATAGCAACAAGTTGATACTTTATCTTAGTGAAAAGTGATTGCACAGGGGTAATGTAAATAATTATTTTATTTAGGTAAAAACATATTTATGAACATATCATTAATTGTTTAAAGATTATGTTAACAGTTGTAGGTCAATAACTTCCAATTTAATTATTCTTCCGATGTAATAAAATCTACTTGCATATTTTTTTTTAGTAATAACAATTTTTTATTGAGAAAATTTTACAATCTGTCCCAATTTGGACATTAATAGCATTGCTGAATGATATCAAACATACTACATTCATACAATATTTACACAACATAAAATTACAATAAAATATATACACAATAATGAATCAATACAAAAGTCAATAATTCACTTATACCTATATACACATACACACACTCATACATACATCACATTGAGTGGAGAATCTAGCCAGTGCTAGAACTCCAATATATTTACAAAAGGTCGCGGGGCCACTGCCGTTTCAACCTTCTAGGTGGGTTGTATGGATGAGTGGAGCTGGATAGGGATTGAGCTAAAGGATTAGGATGATGAATGAGGTTCTGGTGGAATTTGGAAAATTTGGATGGAATTAGGTCTGAAATAAATGGAACATTAAGGTCGTGGTGCAAGGTATAATTGGAGACATAATAAGGAGCATTTACTATTGTACGGAGGACTTTGGATTGAAAGGATTGAATGCGTTTGATGTTAGAACGTTTAGCTGTCCCCCACAGTTCAAGTCCGTAGGTCCAGATGGGCTTCAGTATTGTCTTGTAGATTAATAATTTGTTTTCAACTGTAAGTTCAGATTTTCTGTTGAGTAGTCGGTATAACTGTCCGAATCGTCGGTTGAGTTCTTGTCTTTTAAGTCTTGTATGTGGGTTCCAAGTCAATCTTTTGTCTAACAGTAAGCCAAGATACCGGACTGTATCTGAGAGAGGAATCGGTAATGAGTTGAAATAAACTGGCGGACAGGATTTTCGTCTAAGAGTAAAGGTTATGTGTTTACATTTGGCTTCGTTCACCTTTACACGCCAGTTATTACACCAGTGTTCGATAAGGAAAAGGTGTCTCTGAAGGTTTAAGGATGCTGTTTCAGGATTGGAACTGGATGATAGGATGGCGGTGTCGTCTGCAAAAGTTGCCAGAAAGGTATCAGGATGTGTAGGAATATCAGCAGTGTAAAGGATGTAGAGGATGGGTCCCAAGACGCTGCCTTGAGGAACACCGGCCTCAACGGGATAAAGGTTAGAAAATTCTTCACCACAGCGAACTCGGAAGGAACGGTTCGAGAGATAGGATCGGAGAATGAGGTATAGGGACTGGGGTAAATGGGTTTTCAGCTTGAAGAGTAATCCAGTGTGCCATACCCGGTCAAAAGCTTGCGCAATGTCCAGAAACGCACCAGAACAATACTCTTTGCATTCAAGAGCTGAGGAAATATGGTCTACAACTCGGAGCCCCTGTTGAACTGTGGAATGCTGAGGACGGAATCCAAACTGATGGGAAGGAAGATTTTGAGATTCTAATATGGGTAGGATACGTTTAAGAAGAAGCCTTTCGAAGATTTTTGAGAGGATGGGGAGTAGACTAATAGGCCTGTAGGATGAAGTGTTGTTGGAAGGTTTACCTGGTTTTAAAAAAAAGGATGATGGTGGAATGTTTCCATAACAGAGGAAAATAGGTGGTGCGGAGGATGCAGTTATAAATATAAGTAAGGAATATAATAGCTTTCTGCGGAAGTTGTCGGAGGATCTGGGGAGTAAGGAGATCGTGTCCAGGAGATTTACGGAGAGTCAGTTTTTGGAGAAGATATTTGACCTCAGAGGGATTAATAGCTTTAGGAGGTAGGGAAAGTGGAATCGGTGACATAAGAAAGTCTTGCACTTTTGCGGTGTGATTGATGTGGGATTCCGGGTGAGGAGTGAATACTTTGGAGAGGTGTGTGGCGAATTCCTCGGCTTTATCTTCATCAGACGCAGCCCAGGAGTCATCACCACGTCGGAGAGGATGGGAAACATGATGGTATTTTAGGATCTTTTTCGTGACATTCCACAGGGAATTATCACGAGCTGATAGAGAGGAGAGGTAGGAATTAAAGGACTGGGAACGGAAGTTCGCCAACTCCCTCTTCAATTGTCTACAATAGAAGTTATAGGAGCGGCGATCTGTTGGGTGTCGGGTGCGCTGCCATAATGATCTTGCTCGGCGTTTGGTGTGGATAAGGTCTATAATTGGTTGTGGAAAATGATTTTGGTCTGGATTTATATTGGAGTGTTTAGGAGAGGAAGCAGTCCAGACAGCTTGTTGGATGGCGGTGGTAAAGGAATAGACGGAATTATCTAGGTCATCTTGGGTTTTGAGGGTTACTCTGAGGTCAATATTATCGGTCAGGATTTGGCGGAAAAGGTTCCAGTTGACAGGGCCTCGGATGAATGATGGTGGAATGGGTTTTGGAATTGGAGTGAGAGATACTTTTAGGATCAGTGGACTATGGTCTGAGGATAGTTCATCAAGGCGAGTTAAAGACAAGTTGAGAGAGCCTAATCCGCTGTGGATAAAGAAGTCGAGGATGTCAGGATTGCGGTTAGGATCGGTTGGCCAGTAGGTAGGGGAGTCAGGAGGCAGGATATTAAAATTTCGGGAGTTAAGTGCAGACAGCAAATTTCGTCCCCGAGAATTCGTGGTTCTGGAACCCCACTGCTGATGCTTGGCGTTTAAGTCTGCACCCAGAATGAAACGATTTCCTAAGGAATCCAGGAAGGATACAAATTCAGAATTGGAAATGGAATGTTTAGGAGGGCAATATGCAGATGTGAGGGTTACCGGAAAGGAAAAAGTCTTGATTACTATGGATGTGGCTTGTAGGAAATCATAGGTGGGAAGTGGGAGTAAATGATGAGAGAGGGATTGGTGGACAATGATAGCAGAACCGGCATGGGCTTTACCGTCTGGGTGGTCAGTACGGTATGTCATGTATTGCGGTATTTTGAAGTACTGTTTAGTCGTTAGTCTTGTTTCAGTTATAAGTGCAACATCGATTGTTTTGTCTTGCAACAACGCTGTCAGTTCGTCAGTATGATTTCTAACACCATTCGCATTCCAAAGGAGAATGGATAAGGAGTTAGGTGAAGTCATTTAAGGATTTTTCAAGGCAGGGATTAGATTCGATACTAGATTTGTAAGGAGTGATATAAGCGGCATAACAAGAGATTTGATTTCGGAGATGAACGATGTCATTAGACTGGTAAGATCTGTGACGTTTGATGGTGGAGGGATATGAGAAATTTGATGTTGAGGAGTTTTTTGAAGATTAGGTAAACTTTGAGGGATAGATTCTTGTACAATAGATTGAGAATGTTGAGGAAAATGTTGTTCCGGCAGTGCCTCGACTTCATGATTCTGGTTACCACCTCCAAGCAAGTGGGCAAATGACACGTTAGAATTTACAAGTTTTGATGGTTCTCTTCTGCTTCTGGTTGGTACAGCTGTTTCATTCGGATCCTGAGGTTTTTGGTATCTGGTTCTGAGTTTCTTGTAGATTTCACATCCCTTGTAGTTAGCCGGGTGGTCCTTGAGGCACAGAGCACATACAGCGGGTGCTGATCTTGATCTTGTACATTCTTCTGTTTTATGCTGTTCACCGCATTTCACACAGCGTGGTATGTGATGGCAATAACTTTTGGTATGACCATATGCCTGACAGTTATGGCACTGGATTATTTCTTTCTTTGTGTAAGGTTTTTCAACTTTTACACGGGTATAGTACAGTCTGCTGAGGTCATAGATTTTTTCGACTCCTGCTGATGGTTCCAAGTCCACGAAGAATAGACTTGCATATATCCATGGAAATTGGACAATCCTAAATGCCAAGGTCAAAACGCTATATTCCCGCTATTTCGAAACCGATTTCAATGATTCTTTTTTATGTTTTATACGGTATTTAAACACCAATACTTAGACAGACGTATCTTGAAACATAACTCATCAAATTTTGATGGAAGGTTATAATTTTTTTTTACTTAGTTGATTACGAAGAATCATCATTGAAAATAGTAAAAAAAATATTATGATTATTTTGGTTGTTTATTTAGGATTAATTTTCTACAATTGGAAATCAGTATTCATAAATAAGTTATTGAAAAAAATATAAACAATAAGGAATTTCATAACAGGACATCGCAAGGTTATAGAAATAACAAAAGATAATGTATTATAACATGTCTTAATAATCTTATGTTTTTTCCACTAAAATAAAAGTAAACTAATGGAAGGCAAATTTATAATTTAGAGTAGTATTTCCGGTCCTGGGTTCCGATAGTAGGTCCGAACCCAGTTGTGGAATGATAATTATTTATTTTCTCTTATTATCCGTAAGTGGTGTAGGGCGAACATCCTAGGGCTCACCCATTCAGTAAAAAGTGGGTAACCGAAATTTGGGGAAAAAGCAACACGATTATACGTGTATCTAATTAATTCCTGCCTTTCATAGCCGTTGACCAAGAAACAGTACTGTTTTTACTATGCTCTAAGCTCAAATAATTATTAGTATGTAGTTTTAAAAATTACATTAGGAAATGCAAGTCAAGATTCAGAAATAATTATAAATAAGCAGTTTTAATTAGCTTCATTTTTAAAAAGATTAATATCGGGGAAACTTGCAAGATATTGTTTTATCATTCATAAACGTAATGAGTTATTAATGTTTGATTTTAATTACTAATGTCATTTGTTCTCAGTAAAAGCTTATCCCAGCCAGTGGTACAATTAGTTCACATTTATAAACAAGCTTTGTCCGTTTTTTTTTTTTTTTCATATTACATAATGACAATGGACGATAATGAAAACCTGGTTTACTTTGTTAGAACTCATGAATTAATATTATCATTAGTGACAGCTCATTTCCATTCAGTATATTATACGTTTGATTTTGTTGTATTACGTGTTGAAAATGCAATTAGTGTTAATCACTGTAGTTAAGGCACGACTTGGCCTGCACTATAAATTATTTATTTTTGATCTAACTGGAACCGCCCAATATAAAAAGGGAATATGATACTTTGCGATCAGTTAATGAACTCACAACAACCCACTAAAGACGGTTTGACGGAAAATTGCGAACAGTATTTATCCATTACAAGTATTAACCGTCAATATTCATTTTACTTTCACTTACCTTTGAGAAAATATTGTGATCGTAAAAAAAATATGTAATTTCAGTATTCAAAGGAATTACACTTTTGAGTCCAAATGCCCATGTCGCTCAAAAAGGTCTGTGTGTGTGTGTGTGATTCACGAACGTGAGCACGAAACGTTAAGCCGCACGAAACTGAAATTTATATTTAAGACAACTATACGCCCAAGTCGTTACAGCAACTTTCTCATAAAAATCGGTCAACCAGAAGAATCAATTTAAGCTATACATTTTGCACCTTTCTAAAAACGGCTCTAACGATTTTGATTATTTTTTTTAAATTGATGTAAAATATTACGGACTTCAATATTATGTGGTTTCATTCTGATTAAAGTTGTCAGACACCACTTAAATGCCGAGATGTTAGTTTTTCTTTGTCTAAAGTACCTTTCATTTTCAATATTTGAATAAATTAGCAATATCATCCTATTAGCAATAATAGAAAATAGTTAAATATATAAGTTGGTATTTGATCAGATTGGTAAATGGATTAGAAAGGGCAACCTCGCATACTATCAAATCAGTCACATAATTGAAACAAAAGAAATAACTAATGTCACCAAATTAGTCCTTTATAAAACAAATTTCCTTCCTATCCTCCTGTATGGAGCAGAGCATTGGACAGGCCCAAAGCAAGTTATAAATAGAATGACGGCCTCAGAAATGAGATTCCTGCGAAGGATAGTTGGAAAAACAAGAAGGGACTGCGTTAGAAACGAAGTCATCAGGGAAGAATTGAAAGTGGTGGCACTGAAGGAGACAATAGAAGAACGCCAACTACGCTGGTTTGGGCACGTGTGCAGACTCCCAGAAGACAGAAGAGTGAAATGGTTCATGGAAGCCAAACCTTTCCTATTGGTAAATAGGAAAGAGAATGGTTGACAGACCCAGAACTACGTATATGCAGTACCTGGAGGGACTCGGAAGAAAGAGAGGCAAATCAGTTACCCAAATGAAAAATATGGCAAATCAAAGGGATGAGTGGAAGCGATGGACAGAGGGTGGTGCTCCACGCTGAAAGGCACTAAGCTTGTGAAAGAAGAAGTATTTGGTATATGATGGATGATTGATATGATTATTTGATAATCAACTGTAAGAGAAAGGAGCAAAAGTATTATTTAATGTAATTTTTGTTTTTTTTATGATAAGAACAGTAATATAGATGTATAATAACAATTGAAAGCTAATAATCAGCTATAATGTTATTAGCATTGTTAAGAAACTACTAAATATACAAGTTCCACGATTTTGACAGACAATTAAAGGAATTTTCTTTTCTGAACACAAGAATGCTAACATAAATAACTAATATATTTTAAACTGTTGGAAAGTTAAATATTTGAGAAAAAAATTTAGAGGTGAGCGACTCAAAGTTTTGCGTGATACCAAAGTAGAGTTATTAATTACAGCTTTCTTTCCACCTGAAATTTCGTCCACCAATAAATTTCTTCAACCAATTTAACACGACGTAGGACATAGGTCTAAGGAAGCAATACGTGAAGTTAACTCATTTTATACATATATAGCTCGAGTTATCTAGTTTTTCACGACAGCCTCATATAAAAGCTATAAATCGTAATTTATAAAGACGAAAAGAACATAAACATATCTGATTATTGTTGATAATATTTTCTATTGTTAGATTATTTAATTTGAACACAGGATTCCATTGAAACTCAGTTTAATTATTTAGCTGTTTTTCAAGTCTAACGTCTTGTGTTGCGCGAACCAGTTTCTTAAATATTAGATAATATTGCAGAGATGAGTACTCTTAGAAACATACCTCATATTAGTTATAATAAAGAGTAAAGGCATATTATTTCAAATAAACTATTTCTAAAAATAAGATTTCTTTGAAAACTTTACTATGTGATTCATTTAGTGAATCGATAAGGGCAGTAGGAAAGCTCGTGTGACAACTTAAATTGTTTCTGCAAACATAGTTATTAGATGAAACGCCACCAAAAGAGACTGGCTTTAGGACGGAATTGGGCACAACAAAAACTTCTAAAACTAGGTCAAGTTTCATCAGGCTGATTAAAGAATTAAATTTTACTACAGTATTCAGTATTTTATTCAGAAACAACTAGAGAAAACAAAAATAAATCAAATTGTATCTTTGCTAATGTATCGTTATTCTATCTCTCAATTATACACTTAATAACAGAAATACATAAATTAAATAAATAAATATGTATATTAGAACATTTTTATTAATTCAAATTTACTGTTTACCGCAAAGATAAGAATATTAAAATAACTATGATACGAGTACCTCTAGTATGTTTCACTCATAATATTTTATCCAATCGAGCGATAAGATCATTTTTACAGAATGTAGTCTTTAAATATTAGGAAAAATAAATATTAAAAAAATCTGGTGCGCGCAACACAATATTTTCACTTTCCTCTGTTGTTAAAATCAATCTAGGAACTTTCAAATAATGTTAAAGTTAAAAAAAAAATGTAAAATAATTTCATTGATTTTTGATGGAAACATATATCAGATTAATTAATCTAATGAAAGAAATTATTTTTAAAAAAAGGTACCTGTAGATGACTGTATATGTATAATAGAATTTTTTTTATTAATTTACTGTTTACCGCTAAGGATAAGAATGTGATAATACAGGCTAGAGGGCGAGTCGCTATTTGCTAAACATATAACTTTTTACAGATTTATGGACCATAAATTACTCTAAAAACGTGTATTTTCGTTAAAAAACTGAATTAAAATTTTTAAACTTTGTATTTCATAAATAATAAAGGGAAAGTAAAAACGCTGCAATGTATAACACAATAGTAATTATTATTTTAAACAATTATTTACAACTGCTTATAACTGTAATCTTTTCGATTTTTCTCTATCTTCAATAATAACCGAGTTTTGGTGGATTACATCTACAGAGTTACAGAGAGCCTATAATACAGAGAGCTGCGTATTTTTAATTTCAATAGTTTTCTTTTTCTCATTGAAATCATTCGCGGTTTTTCGGTTAAAGAGAAATACTAATAAATTTTAACTCTATCTTCAAAAATTAAGGAGTTACATAAAAAACGTATATATAGGCAAAATTTCATTTTTTTTTCTTTTTTGGTTTTTAAGATTTTCTTTATCACACTTTACTGATTCTAAATCTCTCTATATGTTTTGTTTTTTCTCCAATCTTCCAGAATAACTGGATAATGGGCGTGTTTATAAATATAGAATGATTGAATGAACAGATAGAATTTATTACTTTGTTCTGGGGCGTAGTTCCGTAAGAACGTTTTTTATCTCCTGCTTATACTAAAAAGCCATAACGCAATATGACAGATCCGATGAAGTACGGACAACATGATTCAAAACCAAAACCAACTACGATACCATGATAACCATGTATTGTTTTGCTCATAAAAAAACAGAGCAAACAAATGTTTATAATACTATATGCAGTCTCGCTAGAATTTTTGAGAAATCACTATTATACTAGTAAATGAAGATATTTTGCGTACTTCACTAGTATATATATTTAAAAAATACTAAATGGATTGACAGCATTATTAATATTTAAGCAGTGACTAACAGATCAGCTGCTCCTTTGCAAGAGAAATAAGATGCGATTTGAGGTGCTTAGTAAAGGACACTGCTGCATTATTCACTCAAGTCGCTGCTACTGAATTTTCGTGATCGGAAATATCTTCTTAAAAAGATCTTGCTTAGCATTAAGTCTAAAATGGAACAGAAAAGAAAGGTTTCCAACATCCTTTGTATCAAAGTCTCCTCGCCTATGTTTTTAAAAATAACCCTGATTCAATACATTACTTTTGAAAATCTTAAAATATCAGTGATTTTTTATTGATAATAATCTTTTTTAATCTACGTTGAACCATTAAGGTGTCTTTTTGCACTATTTATGTACATATAAAATGATAAATCTATTATTGCTTTTCGCGGACTCCTTTTGAACCACGAGACGAAATTTGATAAGGTTTTCATCATCATTTAGGACATCCTTTCCTGAAAGTTTAACAGAAATTTACAAATTAAAATATGTACAAAAGGCTTCAGTTTCGGAAAAAATGTATCTGTATAAAAACTTAAATTATGACTATGGAACACATTATCTTGATGATAATAAAATAAACTTTAATGGGGTTAAATGGATATTCAAAGTTAGATGTAAACTTCTTTATCTCTTCAACAGATTTTATTCAAATATTAGCGTGATGTGTTCCTTGTGCAATAAAAAAGATTAACATAAAATACATTTCATTTCCTGGCTGCAAGTCCGATTCTGTCAGAAATTAGAAAAAATTGTTTTGGAAAGAATTCTCTAAAAGTAGATGATATAATAAAATGTCTCAATGGTGATAACTGGTTGTCTGTATAAAATTTTTGTAAAATAGCATGGCCTTATAGATATAGGCTTATTAAGGAATTTAATTATAATTAAAAAAAAAAACTTTCTAATATGTGATATTAATTGATTATTGTTATTTTTTTACTATTGTTTTATTTATAAATTAATACAGTTAGAAATTAAATAGAATCAGTGAGTGACCTGTTTTTGAATATTATATAATTTGAAAAACTTTACAGATCGGCTCCAGACTGACGGTCTAAAAGACCATAGTTCTACAAATGTTTTTTATATTTATAATATTTGTTTTGTTGTAATATGCTTAAAGAAATAAAAAACAGTTATCTATCTATCTATCTATCTATCTATCTATCCTGAAAGTTCATAAGTAAAATACATAATAATTAAGCTTTTCATTAAATGGGAAAACTGATATTTTTGTATTAATGTATCAAAAAGCTTTACTGAAATAGGGATGATAATATAGCTTTAGAAAGCGCAAGATTTGAGGAAAGTGAATTTCCAATAGAATAAGTTGTATAAGTTAATAAAATGAAGTTATAATCTAAACTTCACAAAATAAAGAAGTTATAATTAAGAAGGCAATAAACTTGTGAAGATAGGTTATTTGTTAGGAGGGAGTTTATGATATTCAATACTGAATATCTTAGCCACCCTCATTACACCCCACTGTATCGTATAGAATGTATTCTTCCATAGAGTAAGCAACTTTTTATATAAATAATATTACGAACTAAATCTGCAGTAAGTTAAAATGATTGGAATTTCTTATAAACCAATAAACTGACATTGCTTTGAATTATTTTTATTAATATCTTCTCTTAAGATTATTTGATGAAACAGATGTTTTACTTTAAACTGAATGAGAATTTCGTAGAATTTATTTATATGTATTTTAAAAACGCTCATTTGAATAATATATTAATAATTGGAGAATGGATAAACCAGAGGAAGGGTTGTCCATTTCTCTTGGTAAGCATACCTCAGTCTTCCAGGCTGAAGTAATGGCTATCAATATCTGTGCTCAAACCTTAATTTCAGAAGGGATGAGAGACAGACAGATAACTATCCATACCGATAGTCAAGGTGCTATTGGAGCTTTGGGTAGTTATATAACACGGTCCGAATTAGTAGAGGAATGCAAAAACAATCTAAATAAGCTTTCCCTGCTAAATAAAGTCCGGGTATATTGGGTGCCTGGTCACTCAGGCATCTTAGGAAATGAGAGGGCTGATAGCCTTGTGAGGAGGGGTTCTGCCCAGCTACCCCCCACACCTTAACCTGTGTGTGGAATTAGTCTCAGCAAATCCAAAGGTCTGATTAAGGCGGCTGCTGATAATAGATCCAGGCAATACTGGAGGGATACCGACAAGCAGCATCACTCCAAGATGTTTCTGGATGGACCCTGCAAAGAGAGAAGTCATACTCTACTCTCTATAGACAGGACAACCCTAAGGAGGGTAACAGGACTATACACTGGACACTGTCAACTTAATAAGCATCTCCACAATATGGGTTTGGTGGCCTCACCGACTTGCAGATTCTGCAAGAAGGAGGATGAAACTGCATTTCATTTGATATGCAGTTGCCCAGAGATTGCTAGGACACGGTTTTACCATTTTCGTGTCGACCGTATCCCTGATCCCAAGTTGCGTGAACTGATTAACCCCCACAGGTTAGTCAGATTCACCAAGGCGCTAGCCCTGTATTAACAGTAGATTGGACGGCGCACAATAAGCTTAAATTGGCTGCAGTGCATTGGATTAGCCGGCAAAAAACAAAACAAAAAAAAATATATATTAATAATTAACCGAATAAAATGGGAACCGTTATTTCTATTTCTTTTATATATACATAAGAACATAATAGAAATGCAGGACTGGACTAGTTATTATGAAAAGCTTCTGAACGAAACCAGAAATGTATTCTCAGATGAAGAAGGAGAACAGTACAGTGGCACATCCTTAAGTATTACTCGAGAGGAAGTCAATAAGGGGTTGAAAAGGCTGAGGAATAGAAAAGCTCCTGGTTCAGGAGGAGTATGTGCAGAGTTGTTGAAGTATGGTGGAGTGGAGGTGTCAAAAATGCTCGCGAGCCTTATTAATAAAATTCTAAAGGGTGGAGCATACCTCAACAAAGTTAGAGTATTTGACACCAATATTTAAGAAGGGTGATAGAAAAAAAATGTGAAAATTATAGAGGAATCTGTGTCACAAATCCATTAATATAACTATTAGGAAGAATTATAAAAGCACGACTGGAAGAGCAGTACGTTCAAACTGAGGAGCAATGCGGATTCACACCCAAGAGATCCTGTATTGACCATATTTTCACTCTGAGACAGCTATTAGAGAAATAAATGGACAATTCAAAGAAACTGGATTTAATTTTTATAGACTTAGAAAAAGCATATGACAGCGTGCCTCGTAAACTTCTGTGGGAATACCTAAATAAGGCTGGAATAGACCAAGGAATCGTGGACCTTATTGTAGAAATTTACTCAAATAATAGGTGACAGATGAAAATAGGCCCGTTATTGTCCAGAGAATTTCATAACGGAAAAGGATTACTGCAAGGATGATGCATGTCTCCCGCCTTATTCAAAATATACCTTGACGAATGCCTAAAATGATGGATACAGAAATGTGGGAAAATGGGCGTCGAGTTAGGAGTATCTTCTTCTTCTCTATTTATTTATAAAATCATCTCGAAATTCTTATTTTCTACGATAAATTCTAAACATTAATCACAACACTTTTCAACTCACTAATCTTCTCTAAAATAATGAACATTTATATATATATATATATATATATATATATATATATATATATATATATATATATATATATATATATATACGTCAATAAACCAAATTAAGAGGGAGAAGCAATTGATAAAGAGCTTAACACCTGATAAATTTTTAGTAAAAAATTACAATATAAAAAGGTCGACGATTTTAAGAGAGAGAGTGAGAGTAGTGAGAGGGGCATATTGAAGACGAGAGCGAGAGAAAGTGAGGAAGAAATAGAAGTTCGAGGAAAGCTATCACGTTCGAGAATCCACTTGGAATAAACTTTTATTTTTTAACATTCTCGTTTGCAGACAGGGAAATGTTTCGTAAGATTACTTCCTCAATAGCACCCAGTAGCTGGGCGTCCTACCCAGATAAACCTAACATTCCGCTTTTTCCTTCTCATCCTTAGATATTAAATATTAAACCGTTCTTTTTTTAATGATCCGAAAAACTATTAAAAAAATTGCCTTGTACAATTCTTCGCTATCCCTTACTACTTATTACATACTTAAATTCATTGGCACCACCGATAGAAGAAATAAAGGATACGAATAAAAATTAACTATATGTTATAAATTGAAGACCTTTATATTCACAATATTAGAACAGCTAAAATTTGTCTTCATAAATTCATATGTTTTTTCATCCTTTTGATGTCAGTGCGTAACGTTCTATGGGTACTATTTATGAATTTGAAATGAGATTAACTTTTTTTTATTTGAAGATTTCAATAGTATTTGAAGATGACACAAAAAAGAAGATTGCTTCAATACATTTCCTTCCAAGAAGGTAACAGGATTTTGAAAAGTGGTATTTCCCAGAGTAGTTCGAGGAACAACCGCCTTGTAAAGACGCATCTGAACTACTTTAGAATTCCAAGGAGAACATATGCAATAACTTCTAACTTCTGACAAAAGATTCTTCCTTCCAGTTTCACAAAGTTTCTTGTGCAATAGAAAATGCAGGGTTAATGGAACAAGTTCAAAAACTTTATCAAACTGCACTGAGGTCGGGTATTAAACTATTCTTAGAACTTACAGGATTTAATGAAAAGTATCGCAGAAGTTATTAGTAAAAGTTCAAACATTATTTATTGAGATGTGTTATATGTGGTTCAGATGCCATAGAACTTAATTCTTTAACAAACCCTAAAATTACAACAATATTTCAGGAAAAAATATTTTACCAAAAGGCATATTTAAACTAACATCGGCAGGTCGTAGTATAAAAATAAGAAGATAAATATTTTAGAGCATTACAAAGGAAACAAAAATTGAGTAAAAAACCCATATAACTTAACAAACGAAAAAATAACACTTTCATTTTTAAAAATTATAAAAAATAAAATATTCTTTATATGTATCATAATATCTTACACGGTAATTAAAATGATGTATTAAAAGTGTTAAATTATTTAAAATAAATCAAATTTATCAGAATATAATAAGCCTCAGCTGAAAATGATCCTTCAGGGTAGATTTAAAAAAACAAAAATCAGTTGATGAATTCCTTAATAAAAAATAAAATAATAATTATTAAAAAATGAAAAGAAAATCTGTGATTTACAAACTGAAAAGTAGTTAAGAATTGAGTGAAAAGATATTGTAAATGCTTCGAAAGCTGGGGCGTTCCAGGGCACTCTTAACAATAATAATTATTATGAGGGCTGGTTGTTTATAATGCAGTGGACTGTATTTGAAAACAAGGGTTATAATATGGTATTAGGTTACAATCTGTATCTAGAGCTAAAGAAAATTGAATGATGGTTAGGTTGTTAACAAGTTCAAATAAGGTTAAATTTTATTATTGCCAAACATATCTGAGTTCGGGTGGGGCGGTCTCTTCTTTTGACATATTCCCTAGTTCCTGGGCCGGCCGGCGCCCATTTATCTAGATAGAAGATAGATAGATGGAAAATAATTTTTATTCTGGGACTGGGTCCCTTTAGAATAACAGCTTTGTACAGTTTAAATATACAATATGTCTGGCCAACAGACAATATGAACATGATTAACTACTATTTACATTAATTGATGAATTTGTATACAACACAAAATAAATAAAATAAAAACAATCTTCAGAAGCTAATTTATGTTAGAAAAAAATGAGAAATATGTCAGTTGATAACAGAATCTAAATTAAAAAAGAAACAAAAAAAATTAAATAAAACAAAAATAATTAGTAGCATTGTACTTAGTATGTATACTTAGTATTCTTAAAATAACATTAACTCTGAAATAATAAAGGATCTATATTACACCAAGAATCAATGCAAGATAATACAATTAAAACATAAATAAAAAAAAAATTACAAATATAAGAAATGAAATCTTCTAGTAACAAAAATAACGATATAAAAAATTAAACAAATACTGTAAAGATTGAACCAAAGGAAAAAAATTATATAAAAATATATTTCATATTTAAAATATATGTCAGGCAGCGTCATTTCGGGATGTTAGAAGGTGCTGCAAAAGAAGGAATTTAAATGTAGAAAGGGAAGGAGCATGGCGGATGTTTGGTGGAAGAGAATTCCAGAAACAAGTAGAACGGGCCAGAAAGAAGCATTCGTATTTTTTTGTTCTGTGGGAAGTATCACTATAAAGGTTGGAAAAAACGGGATCTAGTCTCTAGTGGGTGAATTGAGGGTTTGAACTGTAGGAGATTGTAGATATATGGAGGGTGTTGTGAATTAATGGTTTGGTATAGAAAATATCCAAGGAAATATTGCCTACGGGTAAGAGGAAAGAGCCATTTTGATTCGGTATAAAGATAGGATACATGAGACCGCCTCGATGTGCCAAAGACAAATCTTAAAAAACAGTTCATAATTAACTTTAATCGTTTTCTCTAGCATCATCGAGAGGCCATCATTTACCATACATCCATAATCAAACTGAGGGAAAATTAGAGAGGATACAAGGAGCTTGCGAGTGGAATAAGAAAGAACATGGCTTGAACGATGGAATAGTTTAAGAGTACTGATTGACCTTCGGGAGGTTTGGGCCACATGTCGTTTCCAGAATAAGGTTTGGTCAATATGGATGCCTAAATTTTTCACCGAGGAACTGAATGTGAAATAAGGTATAGGCGTTCAGAAATAAGGTAGGAATAGATGTAAGGAGGGAATTGGATCCAATAATGATTGCCTGAGTTTTCCCGGCGTTTAACCTTAGTTCGTTCTGATTCGCCCAATAGCAGATCCTGTCTAGGTCTTCTTGAATACTCGTAAACGCGGCTAACAACCCAGAGGGAGGAAAGGATAGGTAAATCTGAACGTCATCGGCATATAGGTGGTAGGAGCAGTGCTCTACTCTCCATTACGTTGAGGAATTTTTCTCAATAATATTATGGAGTTCGTTGGGGGTATGGATACATGTGCTTACTAATCTCCCTCTTTGTTCTCGTTTCTCTCTCAGAGGATTCTGGTGCTAGCGTGAAGTACCTCCCGATGCCATCAGCTGGCCTTATGTCCACTAGATTGTATCGCTCCACGCTATATTCCAGCACTTGAAATTGGTTAACAAGTTCACGCCGGTGCGAATATCTACGTTTTTTCCCGTGAGGCGGGACTGTCTTTGCCGTTACGCTTCTTGGGGCGGGGCGACACTGGTGCTGTTCCAAGTTCCAACGTGTTTAATGTGATATTGTTTTGATAACAGTTTTGACATACATATATGACTTGAAGGAGTAATAATGGAAATACTTAGTACATAATAATTCTTATATTGTTATTTATTATTAAAAATAATTTTTATATTATATTTTTATTTATGGTGATAAATGTATAAAATTAAATTACGCATAGCTAAATGAAATTCTTTAAGCAGATTAATTAAGGAAAATGAGCAGTTTCCATGATTATTTCGCTGTAATAATTTTCTCCAACTTTCCTAATGATACTTTTTAAGTTATTCCTATACTCTTATAATACTCTTTTATTTTGCTGTTGAATGGTTGTTTTTTTAATGTTTTATTTAGCTTATGTATTCAGTGGCTAATTGCAAAGCAGCCTGAAGAACCAAGTAGAACTCCGCCACTGCAATATCTACATCCCTGGTTAGATACACTTTCTCCCATTTTTCCGAACTTAAAGTAAGTTTTAACGTTTCATAATTAATTTTACACATCTTCGGGGTCTTTCTTTGTTACATCGCTACGTTGATGTCAGCATTACAAAAAAATTGGGTGATGATTTGTTATGGATGATTGAATAACACTCGATTCACAAGGTAAATTTTTCCCTTTGACAAATATGAGGTCACCCCGACCCTCGGAACAGACAAGTCTGACCCACCGGTGGGTCACCCCGGCCGTTAAGGCCAGTGTTCCCTTAACAGACATAGATATATTTTCAAATTGGACATAATTTTAAAATGATACTTAGGACATGTTTTCCTTATCAACCGTACGACAGAGTACTTAACTGGAATCGGAATAAAATAGTCCGTTCTATAATAAGTTTGTGTTATTTTCACTATTTCAATTTATTCTTCTGTGTTTTTAAAGTCACGTTTACTTTGTCAATAATGTTCACATATTCTAAAAAAGGATTTGCTAAGGATTCGTACGTTTCAAACGTGATTATTTATCTTTAAGTGGTGTTTTGCTTCCTCAGAATATAAGAAAAAATAATTAATTTTCATGATTTAATGTTGTTTTTTTATTTCCGAAAAGGAAACTCCTCTACACAGACAGTTAACAAAATTTGCAGTGTGTATGGGGATGATGCATTAGGAGATAGAGCACTGTCCCTAATTGGTTCGCTTGGCTCAGAACCGGAACTTTTGTCATGAAAGACACAAATCGCTTCGCGCGCAATAGCGCCGTTATAAAAAGGATGGTTTTAAAAAAATACCTGAAAGATTGCATACAATATGGATGATTGAATAACACTCGATTCACAAGGTAAATTTTTCCCTTTGACAAATATGTAGTCACCCCGACCCTCGGAACAGACATTTGTATTTGTATTTTTTATTTTTTTTATTTATGTTTTAATTGTATTATCTTTCATTGATTCTTGGTCTAATATAGATCCTTTATTATTTCAGAGTTAATGTTATTTTAAGAATACTAAGTATTAGTACAATGTTACTAATTATTTTTGTTTTATTTAATTTTTGTTGTTGTTTTTTTTTAATTTGGTTTCTGTTATCAAATCATATATTTCTCATTTTTTTCTAACATAAATTAGCTTCTGAAGACTGTTTTTATTTTATGTTATATACAAATTCATCAATTATTGTAAATAGTAGTTAATCATGTTCATCTTGTCTGTTGGCCAGACATATTGTATATTTAAACTGTACAAACTTGTTATTCTAAAGGGACCCAGTCCCAGAATAAAAATTATTTCCTATCTATCTATCTATCTATCTACAATAGATCAAAATGGATCATATATAATTAATTAAAAATATTTACAAGAATCTAAAAGATTTTTATTGAAATCACCAGAAATAAAAACGCTACAAACTTTTTTTACAAACCAATAGTTTAAAATGTGCCATTAGAATAATTATTTTAAGAATTTGAAAATTCCAGCATGCTATAATAATAACGTAAGATGTGGCAGATCTTGTATTGTAATAGTGGGACTAATGGTTTTTAATGCCAAAATTCTTTTTGAATACTTTCATGTACAGTTTATAAAATTACTCAATAATGCTTTGTGGAAAAGAAATTTCTTAGATCAATTATTTTATTGTACAAACTCTTATGTGGTAAATAATATTTGCATACCTAGTTTCTAAAGTACATCTATTTTGTAATGTAATGTATATGTTAGTTCCTAAAATTATCCAAGCCATCTTTCATTTCAATAATGAAGTTTGTAATTTACCAACAAATGAAATAAAAAATACCCCCTTTAAAATTTTATTATGTTTCGAGATGCATAGATAAACTCAAATAAAAATCGTTTGTCCACCGTCTGCCGTCTGCGGCATTTCTCCGAAACTATAGGAACAATTTATTCGAAATTCGCCATAAAAAAGTAGAACGTTGAAGTTGATATCAGCTAGTTATTTTTAAAATGGCGGCAGATTAAAAATTATTTAATTCAATAACTCCATTATTTCTTGAACAAAAAAAACCCGCAAATAATAATAAAAAAGAGAAAAAAAGAAAAGAAAAAATTGAACTTTCATCGATAAATACGCCCATAACTAAGTTATTTTTTAGGATAGAGAAAAATATGTATTGAGTTTTAGAATCAGTAAATTGCGATAGTAAAAAAATAAATATATCAAATAAAAAAAAGAGCTGTATATTCAAGTCACAAATTATAAAAGATGTAATTCCACCAAAAATCGGTTATTTCTGAACTTGGAGAAAAATCCATTTTCCTTTGAATTATTTTTTGTTTTTCATATCATTTTATTGCCTGTCAACAACTTTATAACCAATTATACTTTAATATTATTATTTGTAAATAATGAACCATTTTGTAATAATTTGTAGTGTTTAAAGTACATTTATTTTGCATATGTAAGTTCCTAAAATTATCCCAGCCATCTTTTGATTCTTTCTTTTTTTTCTTAACTTAGGAGCTGAATTCATTGAATAATTCAAGAGTAAAAGGCTGTGAATATTTTATAAATGCCCCTCCTTTCAGGAGCGAAATCAGTCTCCATTGATCCGAGGCATATTGATATAATTCACACCGGCATTGTGGAAGGAGATGTAATATTCATGGCTGGAACTGTGAGGTCTGGCTAAGCTGAGGCCTGCGTTGGAGGCTTGGGCGTAAATCAACGAAGCAGGGCGCTCGGAGCAGAACACAGGAACGCTAGGTAGAATTGGAATGCCGTTTGATACCGGCCTGCGGGTGTTGTGCCCTTTTTTATTTCAGAATAGACAAATATTTAAACATTATTTTGTTTTAAAAATATATACTGTATAACCTATATTTTCTACTAAGTGCATATATAACTAAAAATCTTGTGCGGGCAACACATGACTTTCACTTACCACCATTGTTAAAATCGATTAAAGAATTTTCAAATACAGTTAGAGATAAAAAGAAGTGAAACTAATAAAGAATTAATTTAATTGAATTTCTAGGAAAACATGTGTTTTATTAAAAAATCTATACTAATATTATAAAGCTGAAGAGTTTGTTTGTTTGAATCTCAGACACTAATGGTTTTGAAATGAAAAAGTAGTTTTGTGGTGGATAGCCCATTTATCAAGGAAGGCAATAGGCTATATAACATCACGCTGCGACCAATAGGAGTGAAGTATCAGTGGATAATCTGAAAAAAAACAGGGGAAATTATTTAACTTCGCATCCCAATGATTCCAAACGATTTACCTTTTAATTTTAAAATATTTCAATTTCCCGTTAATTTATCTTTTGCTGTAACAATTAATAAGTCACAGGGGCAAACATTTAAACACGTAGTTATCGATTTATGTCAAGATCGGGTTGCAGAGAACATCAGTATATTCTTTTACCACAAAAAATAAAAATATCATTCACGCAGAAGTACTTTGAAATATATTCCTTTAAAAACTTCTTAATAGCTATCATAATAACAGAAATTGACGCAGACGAAGTCGCGAGTAACAGCTGGTCTATTATATTATGATCTGAAATAATAGTCCGTTAGTTTTATCGGCTTTTCATGACACCTTATTAACTTTTACAAGCTTGTGTATAAAATAATCTTTCTTCTAAAATCTTTAGCTTTCCAAAGGCATATTACACATCTATATTAATGTTCTTATGTTTAAAATCGAAAAATTGCAATACTTTTTTTTTTTTTTTAGTTTTATCCTTTAGTTAGGGGTAGAATTCGTTCAACTTATTTATTTACCTGTTTTCATCATTCATAACAAGATTATATTGTTACCTTTTTAATATCTACAAAATTCAAGGTACTTTACATGAAGAAAATATCGGCATTTAAGCCCTGTCAGACTATTTCAATCAGAATATAACCTACATTATATTGAAGCAGATCAAATTCTACAACGATATACAGAGCTTAATCAAAATCGCTAGAGCCGTTTTTGAGAAAATTGTAAAAAGGTGCAAAATGCAAGGTATAAAGTAGATCTTCCGGTTAGCTGATTTAGATGGAAAAGTGTCTGTAACATCTCGGGCGTATAGTTGTCTTAAATATGAAATTTCAGTTTCATAGGACTTTTCGTTTTCGCCCGGGAGTTACCACACACACAACTTTTTTGCGGGTTTTATGGGTTATTTGGACTGAAGGGACCCTAAAACGTGTATTATTTGTTGAAAACTGGAATTCGAAAATTTTTACAATCTCAATACTTTCCTTTACTATATATTTCATATATAAAGTGAAAGTAAAAATGCTACAAATTATTATTACACAATGGTTTATAATTTTCAAATTACATTATTAGGGTATAACTGTTTAAAACGTTGTAGATAGGCAATAAGGCAATATGCAAAGCAATTAATAATTCAAACGAAAATGGCATATAACCACTGCTAATTCCAAAACGCTATATCTCTGCTAGTTCATAAGCAATTTAAATGAGTCTTTTTTAATTTTGTAGAACTGTATATATTGTGTGAATGGGATCTTATATCACTATTACTAATGTTCATTTAGAAACAAATTGTAATATATCTAAAAAAAAAAAAAAAAAAAAATTGTAGAAAATTTATTTTTGAATGATATTGAAGATGTATAGTCGACTGTAGAAACTATTATAGGTGGAATAATCAGGAGTCAGTGTTTTTCTTAATCTTTTTTATTTTGCCGACGTTTCGGCTTAAGCTTGTGACCCATCATCAGGGCATTACTGACCCATGTCCAAGCATATAGTTTATAGAAATTAACTGTGGTGATAAGTCATTGTCCTGTGAATTATTTATTGCTTTTTATATTAGTTAATAGCCGATAAACACACACACACACACACATATATATGTATGTGTGTATAAAGTAAACCCTTATATAGTTACTTCGATAAAATAAACCATTAAGTAATGATTTGCAGCCTTTTTATCAACTTTTTGAAAAAAAATTTTAAACAAATAAAAGCTGCTTGGATACAGGTTTGTGCAATATTTATTACCAAGCAACCCAGTGACATTTGCTGAACTGTTACAGCTAAATTATGTTACCTACCGCAACGACTCTAAGCACTTGCTAGATGCTAAATATAAAACAGTCTGAATTAAATTAGCATTTTCCACTCCTATTTTAGCCCGACCTTTGTTAAGTGACGCCAACGGGATATTGTCAATGTACTTCGCAAAAATATTATCTTGCTGAAAATTATCCTCCTGACATTAAACTTAAAACCCTAATTCACTGAATTTTGTTTTATTTATGTCCTGAAGATCTCTCTAATCCATATTGAAATTTATTAAATCTTTGAGATAAGACAGAATAATTATTTTAGAAATTCTGAGGATGCCTTTGATCATGTATCATAAGTCTTTTAACCTTACAAACAACATTGTATTTACAAGTATTAGTCACTAAATACTGCTGTACGGTGTCTCTGGGGATCTCGAGGCAAAACTATAACAAATGTTTAACTGCTTTATACTTTTCATCTATGGGGTATCCAGAGACACTTTTATCACCCGATTCCACGAAGAGTTGAAGTGGCTATACCATCCCTTTCGCCGTATTTACTTAAGAATGATTAAGATCCGATCCGCATCCCTATGGGATTCCATTCCTTTCAACATCCGGGGCTCTCAAACTGTCATCATTTAAATTTTGTCTATTCAGGCATCTCCTATCAATTGAATTCCCATATAATCCCAATTAGATGCTAATTTCAGGTAAAATCAACAAATAAAGCAAACAGATACGTTTATTTATTTATTCAATTTTCATATTCATGGATACATTCACAGCAAATATTGTTCAACTACCTTTTCAAAGATGTAAGATTAAATCATACATAATTTTACAAACATATAAATAAAACCATTCTAATTTCAATTTTTCTTTTAGCTTAACATTTTTAATTTTTCTTTATAATGTTATTATATTTTATTTTCTGTTCTCAATTTAGCATATACATTTTCTTTTCACATTTTCATCAGAGTTATCTTTTGAGTTATTTTATTATTTCATTTTAATAATTTTGTTTGTTGTAAATTATTTTATTCTAAGGTTTCAGTCTTGATATCATTGTTTATTTCCAATAACATTATTCTTATGGGACTCGTTCCAGGAGAAATAAGGAATTGTTAAATCTGTTATAGTAGAATAGTCTTCATTTTATTTTTTTTGCAAGCTCAAAAATTTAACTTAGGTAACTTTATTATCCAAGTAAACTTCAAAATATTTAAGAATTTGAGATATATTGCATAATTTGATACATTATTTATAATGTATAAATTCAAATAAATAAAAAACCTAGGATTTAGAATATATCATATACAATATTTTCATAAACATTGATGAATTACAATTAAAAAATATTGAGGAGCCTTCTTAAATAAATTCTCCTATGTTTAAACACATTTTTTGATATTTAAATTGTAAATATATACTTTAGAGATCAGCTGTTCAGATCTTGCATAGCTTGTCATTAAGAATGTAATATGTCCGTTAATAATTGAAGTTTTAGATTTATAGAATATTCTGGCTAAAGTGCATTCATCTATGCTTAATAGCGTTGCACTGGTTAATAGATTTCAGAGAGAATTAGATACCGGTAAATTAGCGATCTACGTGCTTTTCCAGGTATAAGGCAATTTAACTTTTCAGTAAACCGAACATCGTGCTGTATATACTACCAACTAGGTAAAATGTAGTACATATACCTTACATTTGCATATTTAACTCACTCTTTGGTTCTTAAAATAGAGTCTATACATATTTTAATTAGATACACTGATTGGGAATTTTCCTCAATATTTTTAAAATTCCCCTTACAATATTCGCAGGTATTGAAAGGAGGCTAAAAATATTACTGAATTGGTTTATAAGATTTATTTATGGGCTCTCTAGATAATCACATCTTTCTTCCTGGTCAACGGTGGCTCTATTCCGAATCCCGAAGAAAATACCTACTTTGCATCTTCCTATTCCAATCCAGCGAACCAGAAAACCCTCCTATATCTCCGACCTCCTTACTCCGCGCTCTTCCGTACACACCCTAAGTACAAGATCCCAACCCAACGATCTTTTTTTGTTTTTGTTCTCCCCCACTTCGCCTGTGAAGGCTATACGGGGTTCCTCAGGCCAAGGGGTGAGGGCTGGGGATAAATGCTGAAATAAAAGCCCCCCACAGCATCGAGTCTCGAACTTGTAATTGTTTGGTTTTCAAATTATTTGGTCCTCTGCCTTGCTATGCAACGCGCGCTAAGCCGCTCAGCTACCCAGCCCCTCCAACCCACCGATCTATACCTACCCTCTCATAGAACAGCATCCTATGAACAGTCCTTTATAATCCGTTCTACCATACTTTAGAACTCTTTACCCATCTTCCTCCGAAAAATGTCATCCCTAACAGCATTCAAACACCAATTATTTAACCACCTTCTCAATAATCAATGTTCCGCACATACGTAATAAATCTATACTATGATAATACTTAACTAAACTCTTTTGATGTTATATTTTTTCTTTGTTTTCATCTTTTATTTATAGTAACCTATTTTAGTTTTAATTGACTAAATAATCTTATATCAAATAAAGCCAGACAGATTGGACATTTTTTGGTATTTCGCTATACCTGGAACGGAATGTAATGCATCTGAATTATAATTAATTTTAATTTTTTTTTGTTTTATTTGTTTGGGCTAATCAGCTAATTTCATGATATAATTAGGGTTGAAACCATACAAAGATTGGAACTAGGTGACCTCATCCACTTATTGCATTGCTACTTAAACTGAAAAAGTACTTGGAGTCTACTGCTCGGCATTGCATCAAAAACTCCGTGAATTCCAGCTTCTCATCTTACCGTCACACCTCAAAGATAGATCTATCAAAATGAATTTCAATTGTCCCAACCTATCCTAAAACTTTCATTTTTAAATATGCTAATATATATTACTTATTTTTTTATTTATTTTTATATGTTATTCTTTTCTTGTATGTAGTTATCGTATATAATTGTTTGTATTTTACTTAAAATATTGTATCTGTATTATTAGTATTATCTATGTTTTAGTGTATTATGTATTTTATTTTATTATGTATTATATGATTAGTATATATGTATGTATTATTTTAGTATTGTATGTATTATTTCGTATATTATGTATAACGTTTGTATTGTGCTTTAATATTTATCATGTATGTATTATATGTATGTATTATTATTAGTATATATGTATGTATTATTAGTATATATGTATGAATTATTAGTATTATTACTGTTATTATATTGTATCTGTATTATTAGTTTAGAGCTAAAATAACCTTTATTGTTGAAGAGCCTTTATTTTACAAAATAAATAAATAAATAAATAAATATGCTAATTTGTTTGTTATGGCTTTGAGGCGTAAAACATTAACATCATCAACGCCTATACGGATAATTGTATATTTGTTAACCATATAAAAAAAGAACATAGAAGAAAAAAAATAAAACGACATAATTAATTTACAAAGTAGAATAAAGTTGTGTCATAATTTCGGACGTATACTAATGAAACAATAATAATAATAATAATAATTGGCTCAGCGAACCCGAAGATTCGATGCCGATACCACTAAATTCTACCTTTCGGACGCATACCAGTCGGTTCAGCGTATACCAATTTTCTCGGAATCCGTTCCTCACCGAGCCCGACAACTTTACTCACCCAGTCTCCGCGATGCAATCAACCCAATTATATTCACTGGGTATTAGCTTCGCAATTCCCCGTTGTGAATTTTCATCTTGCGCCATGATTTCTTCTGAAGCAGTCCCCACCCGGAGACCAGAACGGGGGACTAGTTTACTTCCGGATAATGGGCGTTTTACCTCAGAGGAATCTATGACTTTTATGGGTGTTTTGTGAACTAAAATATGTGAGTAAAGTGTTCGAACCTACATCACATCCTCCAGCAAGCCTGGAGGGCCGCTCTCATTGTTGGTCAGCGGGTCCATCAGACTTAGCCGGGAGGAACTTCCGAGAAAATTCCATCGACTATCCCCCTATCTGCCATCTGTGTGACGCTCCTCATACGCGGTAACGAGATCCGCGCGAGGTATGAAACAATACTAGTACAAAATGTTAGAAGTAAAAAATTGCTTTATCACCGAATCCTACACCAGGAGTCTTGGAACAATAATGTTAAAATTAGACCATTGAAATAAATCTCATTAAATAACCATTACCCTTTGTCGTAAACATATGAAATCCTGCCCTAAAGTATCCTTTAATAACACTTTGTTAATCTCTACCGAACAGACCCAATAACTAGGACTCCAACTTGACAAACGTCTTACTCCATATAAAAGACTGAAAAGACATAAAACTGCCTGGAATATTTGCTACTTCAACACTTACTAGAAAAACGAAATAATCATAAATTAATCAACTAACAGCTTAATTACATGACTATCATACATCCAATCTGGATTTACGTTGTTAAGAAACAGGGCTCTACTTAACCATTGAATTCCCCTCGTATCCGATCCTCAAAATACAAAATTCTTAGTACTTTCTCAGATTATTACTTTGTTAAGAATAGATTCATTCATAAATACCTTAATGTTCCATAAGTTACCGATTTAGCTCAGGCTAGCATAATATTTCTGTGTTGAAGAATATCAATGTTGAACATTGACTTAATGTTCTTCATGTTACTGATTTGGCCCGAACTATGCCAAATCCTATGACCAGCTCGAAATCCTTCGAAAAATCTTAAACGCTCCTTACTTTGTCACAAATAAGCTCATCCATAAAGACCTTAATGTTCCATAGCTTACTGAATTAGCCCGAAACAGGTATCAGTCTTTTCATGAAAAACTCCCTTTCTACTCTAATTCACTTGTTTCTATTCTCATCCTCTCGATTCCAGATAATCCTCCGAGGCATCTGCAAAGAAGATGGCCCCGAGAGTTCTAGTTTAGAATATTTTTAGAGTGTTGCCTATGGGTAGCCTCTCAACATGTATTTCATGTCAGTTTACTAAGTCCATCACATTTACTTGATGTATATAAGATAGTTGTAAATATCAACAAATAAGTTAAAAAAAAAAAGTTTCAATCCTTGCTTCCTCATCGATTCCTGTTATTCCTCCAAGACGTCTGTAAAGAATATGGCCGTGAGACATGATTTATAATATCTTCTGGATCGCTGCCAGCGGTAATTTCTCAACATGTTAGTGTTTGGCTTTTTAGCATATTTAATTGTTGTATAAAGTAATACGCCCAGGAATAAATTAGTCCAGGTGACCGTCAGTAATAGAAAAAACAATTGAAATTTGGAACTATTTATTGTCTTGCCAAGTTAATATCCGTAATGTAAAAAAATGTCGATGTTAATAAAAAAAAAAAAAAAATCTCAGCTTCAGCCACCAGTTATTTTTGTCGGTTAAGTTTTTATAAAATCGTAAATTGAGAATAGCTATGAGCTTGTTTTTATAATTTAGTGCATCGTTGGCGGGCCATGGTTCTGCACTAACCATTATTAATTTTTATATAAAACATTTGTTTTTGTACCTCGTCTTTTTAAAAAAAAATAATAAATCACTAAGCTCAAATACGTTCAAGCAAGTATTTGATACCTTTTTAATTTTTTGGGATTATCATTTAAAAAAAAAAAATTAAATCTGAAATATTGAGTGTTACAGAACACTCAAGTAAGTTAGCGTAGAGAAAACCATCACAATCTATGGTTCAATTATTTATTTCGATGAAGACACAATTGCCATGTTATTAAACTGCTCTGTAAATTAACTAACAGTTGCCAATAAACAGGGTATAAGCTGGCCAATAGGGGCGTGCTTGGATCTTTTTCCTCTTTATCGCCCCTTAATCCTTAATAACAAGGAGGTATTAAATCCATAACTCGTCCCATAGTGAGAGTATTGGTCTTAGCCAAGGATACTCGACCCAGTTTAGGCCCGTTTATTGTCCAGATTTTGACCCTTAGCAACTTCTAGAAGAATTTAACATATTGATATCCTTTCAAGAGAAGAAAAAAAAAAAGTACGTGCTTGAAGAATGTATATTATTTTGTAGTTTGTGGTTCAATTACATTCACTTACTTATATATAGAATATAAACCGAGGAAAAATATTGCGATCTTGAAAAATGTTTATTTTATCTTTTAACATAAATACATATTTAATGATCTCATAATTCTAAATGATCAGGTCCAGAAAAAATGACGGTACGTATAGTCTATCTCGAAAACAATAAGATGTATAACATTTAATTTTTAGATTTTGGAAGCGAATAGGCCTGGGTGAAGGGACGAGGAAAAAAAAAAGAATCAAGCAGAAGAATCGATAAGATTTCGGTGTGTCAAAAATTCTGTAGAGTATGCTAGTCATAATGCCAGTAAGTTCAGAATGTACAAAACGTTAATAAAACCTACGCTAGTAATATCTGGACCATGAACAAAAAGCCAAGCAATTTTCTGGAGCGGTTTGAGCGAATGATACAAAGGTACATCCTGAGACTGATACGTGAAGGCGGAACATGGCGGCGTTTCGATCTCAGAAAGATATGAACATCTCAGTAGGCATCAGAGTCAAGAGATTGAAATGGTTTGGCCACCTGATGAGAATGGAGAACAGCAGAATGCCAAAGCGACTTTATGAGGACACACCGATCGAATAGGTAGATGAGGGAGACACAAGGGCCGCTGGAGAGACAGTTCTCTGCAGAACAAACGGCAGACCAAAGTCAACACAAGGCAAGCGAGGAGCAGAGAGGAATGGAAGGTGGTTGAAATAGCCAGAGGCTGCTATATGTCAGGCTGAGGAAGAAGAAAACGGTTCTAACAATTTTGATTTAACTATCTTATCGATGAAAATTTTAATAGGCTTTAATATCATGTAAGTTTCATTCTGATCGGCATGGCTTATGTCCCAATATTTAGATTTTAATCTTTAGTACCTTTGATTTTGTAAATTTGAAAAAAAAACATAATGTCTTGTTAGCATTGATAAAATATTGGCAAATAAACAAGAATTCTATAACTAACTAAAGAAAACAAGAGCAAAAATAATTTGAAGTATTTTTTTTTAAACATAAAAAGAGTAATGTATATGCTCAATACTTTGTTTTTTGTGTTTTGTTTTATTAACTTCTTTATTTATATCAAAACACAGACATTTAAAGTGCAAGTAGAAGTCACTATCCCACTAAGGCGAGCTCGTGAGTGGAAAAGGAGTTCACCTGCGGCAATTCAATGAAAGTATAATAACAAACAGTAACCAGTACACAGTAAGATATAATACAATACTAAAATAATATAATACATTTTTTTAACAGGAAGCACTAATAAACTACACAGTAAAAAACAATATATTACTTAAGGAATATAAAAATACAATTATAAAGAAACAGTACACAGTATGGAGCAGTAATTGACTATTGCTGGAAAGAAACGTCTTATATCATTAATAATTTTTATTGTTGGGTTATTGAATCGGAAGCACCTGTATGTTCTTTAAAATTTAATTTAATTTTAGTTTAAAGTTCTTTAATTGATTTTAAAAACGGAGGTAAGTGAAAAATTGTTTTAAATACTATTCATTTTTATCTAAACATCATATGTCCGTAAGAGTTGTGAAATCGTGTTTAGTGTGTAGGAATATTTTCGTGAACTGTTCGCATATGAAGGTCTGTTTATGGAGTAACGCTGTTGACACACCATGGAGTTTTGCTAATAATATTTGACTTATTTTTTTTTTTTTTGGATGTTCCGTATATCAGTGGAAACTTTAAAAAACACCTTGGCGCAAGAAACGTGTCAGAAAATGGCCGTAGTAAGCTGAATAGCAGCTTGATTAGGGGTCTTTTAATATAGCGTTATTATGAAACCAAGTTAGTAAAATATACAGCTGGGCATTACTCCGTCACACCATCATAATGAATGTTTACCCAGCAAACTCAGGGTTGGTCATTGTTGTATTTCATGAGAGGCCTGGTTATAGAAAGTGTATATTATGTCAATTAAGTATTATTAAAGTAGTACTGAAAGGCCTTGAAAATACATGGCCCACTATATCCATCATTTAGAAAATATTTACTGCAAGATGGGAACTGAAGAAAAAGGTATTACCGAAGTCTTCGTCTTAGTCCTGGCCATTGTGAAATTCTAGACAACGAAGAAGCAGACGAAGTGGCTAACTGAGCCTACAAGGTAACATATCTAGATGGACAGTATGAAAAGGGAAGTCAAAACAAGAAGATTCGATCAGCCATTCAAGACCAGGGAAACATGGTGGTGAACAAGCCAATCTAAACTGGTCGATATAAAAATGACTCCAAAAAATGGAGTTCCGTAAATGAGAAAGTGATATTATGCCATCATCCTATTGGACACTCATAATTTCCAAGAGATCATTACTAATTGATTTGAAAGTAATATACTACAAAAACTATAAAATATGAATCGGAACAATCTAGGTAAGTATTGCCACTAATAATACTTCTTAAACTCTACCTCACTTCTAAAGTCTAACTAACGTTTATACTTGATACTAGAGGACCTTACAGGTTATTTCCGTTCAATATTTAGGTTTTTCATGATTATATATTTAATCATATATTTATTATTTACGAAAGATGGCAAAGAAACATAAAACACATCTTTTTTATTTGTTTTTTCATTGGCTTTAATAGTACAAATTATAAATTGCATGAATTTTATTGCAGAAAAAGTAAGCGTGATGAAGTTTCATATATAAATGATACCTACTATTATTTATTCTTACATTCCCAGGAAATATAAACAGATAAGTAAATCACAGTTTACCCTAGGATCGTGAAATTGGCCGAATGTATATAATTAAGAAAGTAAAGGAGGAATTAAAAAAAAAAATTCAAATAGAATAATTATACATGAAAGATATTGACAGTGGAACCCTTAGGTCAAAATAATTAATTGACATATTATCGTAATCACTAAAGGTTTTATATAAGTATAATAATTACTCAAAATCAGTTGGTTATTTATTAAACAATATTGTTTAATTTCTCGGAAGAATGCGAGGCAAGCACAATTTTTCTCAGTTATAAGAAATCATAAGAACAATATTTATAAATCTCCGAGATAATCTAATTGGAGCAAAACACTTTGTTCAGTGTTAAGCAACTTGTGTAGGAGGTTTACGTAGAGCCAACAAATTAAGCTTCCTACGCACATGAACTGACAGGAGATGATGAAAATTACGTAGGAGTTTTTCTCTGTTATTTTACCATGTTACAAAGATAATAAAAACAGTATTTTCATTAAGAATTATAACACTAATGACGGGAAATTAAAAAAAAAAATTATAAAAAATTAATATAATAATACTTACGACGGTAAGTAATAATAAACCGGTCTAAAAATCACTGACGATTAGAACCATTTATATCAAATGCATTTTTCTGAACAGGTTCAATAATCATAATAATAAAGTACATAAGCAATGGAAACTAAATAATTTTGCATTTCGGTTGATTTGGTATCAAATCACTCAATAAAATAAATTCATGTCATCAAGCGAAGATATTTGTTTGAAATAAATGAAAGAGAAAGAACGTGAGACGAGGTTAACTGTAGCTGGGTGGCTAGCATAACAGCCTTCCATGCCAAAGGTCATGGGTTCAAACCCGCAGGTGATCCTAGGATTTTTTAATGGGAGTAAAAAATCCTTAGTTATGCTGTCCTTCGGAGGGGACGTCAAAAGATGGTCCCGAGCCTGTGCAATGTCAGGTACTCGTTAAAGATCCCTATCCTCATAAAACCTGGATAGGCAAAATTTAAGACTCACTGTAAGACACTGTAGCATCGTCCGATTAGCCATAGTAGCATAAAGTGACGTTAAATAAATAAACAACAAAATAAATAACGTAGAATCCAGGATTAACAGATTTCTCTACATTATCATGTTTCGAAAATTCAGGTCACTTGTTTATTTAGATTCATCTATGATCTAAAATGATTCGGCAGAAGGTTAAGGTTAAGGAGTCAAACACTCAAAATAAGGAAGTAGGTGCAAAAAATAATATTAAAAACCATAAAACCATTAATAACAGAAAAAATCTCAACATTCGATTTTTCTTTCTAACCGTTGACAATCTTTGAATATGAATCCTATGAGTTTTTTTTTTTTTTTTTCTGTGCCACAATATAACTGAACATATATGAGACACATATTAGACTCAAATTTCTTTTGTATTTTTTTGTAAATTCTAGCCTTCTCTCATCTTCCAAAGCACAATGGTAGGTTTTGTTTTGTACCGTTTTAAAGATATATGTATAAAAATTATTTTCTAAGATCCGGGATATTTATAACCTAATGATAAAAGAGTAATAGCTACATAATTTGATACATATTTTGGAGGATTTCTGGGAATATTAAAGTTTAATTTTCTGCGTGACGGTTTGCGACACTTACTTTCTTATTTTGAGATTAAAATTTATTCGTCTTCTGGAAAATTGTATTTACTTTTATTTGGTACAACTTGTTTTTCTAAGCATGTTCATCACATAGATTCATTTGAGTTTTTCTGATAAATTAACGATAAATAACAGCGAATCACTAACAATAATCTGTTACCCTAATGTACTTGACCTATAATAGCTGCTTCTCAAATAAATTCAAACATATATATTGTATATGGTAAGCAATAGGGATTAAAATAAGAATATCTAATAAATGTTAAAATATCTCAAAAATTTCAGAGATTAGTTTTATAAGTGGATTATAGAAATGGCGGCCATTAAAAAAGGGAATATCACTCTTTTTATATTTCATTATGGCTACTAACATGGAAACCTCTCATCCTATGAAAATAATCGTTATAAAGTAAACCATCAAGTATTTAATAAGCTTCCATTTAAGTGGTAAAATACATCTGTATGTCTAATAGCCAACGATATAGAGGTAATACAAAAAATTTTTTTGCAGAAAACGAGATATCATCACTGAATTCAGATATCACTGAAAGTGAGCCAATGAACACCAATAAGAACAAATAGCAGTGTGATATGAAATAAAATGATGGGTGATATATGAAAAATCATTTATATAATGAAAAAAATAAGTCTTGAATATGGGTAAACAGCCCCGAAACGTCGACAAATATGAAAAGCTTATGAAATAAAGTGATTAAGTGACAAATGGAAGTCAATGTGTGCTCTTTTAAGTGTTAAAATAAATAAATAATATATATAAAAAAAAATACAAAAAATAAATAAAATATAAAAAAAACAAGAATAATTAATAAAGAATAAATAAAGAAGAAAAGATATACGTATATAAAATAAAATAAATAATATATAAAAAGAAAATAATAACTTTCATCTCATTCGTACCTATTTACAATATTTACAAACTGCCCCTGGGATCACCACATCGATCCCCGAGATCCACTAGTGGATCTTGAGGCACAATGCCAGGATTTTTATTCCGTATGAAAATTTTTGTTGATACCCTCCTCTTCCTCCCTCCTTCAGAGTTGTCTCGCTTTGCCCATCTAAAAATCTGGTCACCTTATTCTAACACGGAGTAATGATAAGCCGTAAAAAACTTTCGTAGATAATATTATAACATAATATTTAATAACATAAAAATCAAATGTAAATAATTCTTAAACAATTTATTATGGTTTCTAAATTTGTTTTAAAATTCTTAAATTGATATTATTAACTGAGGTAAGTGAAAGTCGTGTGTTGCGCGCACCAGATTTTTTTTCTTTCCCATAGTAGATGCTTTGCATAAAACATACTAAGAATTTCGGTAAAATAGATTGCACTTTTCGTTGCTCGCATACGGACTACTAGTAAATGAAAGGTCATCCCAACCATTACATATGAATAGATCAAACTAAATTTTTGCAATTTAAGGTGTAATAGTTTTTTTTTTGTTGTTTTTTCGGACGGAAATCGGAAAGCTTAAAATTCAAGTATAGCTACGGGAATTTTAATGACTGAATAGTTCCAAGAATAAAGTAATATGAAAGAACCACTGTTATCTATTCCCACAGACTTATAAATTTCTGATTATACTACCTTAAAGATGGAAATAAATCGATATTTTAAGAATTTAAAATGTAAATGTGGGCCTTTAATTAGATCAAGGTTTTTAAATGGAAAAAACTCATAAATAATTTATAAAAGCATAGCTAATAGACCAGAAATTACCGCAGTCTAATACATTATAAAGTCAAAAAATTAATGAAATTTATTGATTTATGCGTCCTCATTCCGAACATTCGAAGAGAGGTTATTAGCATTTTTTTTCTACGATTTCACCTCAAATACAAGCTACCTTATTTTATTTTCATATATAATAGTTAAAAATAAATATAAAAAAAAGTTTTTTGAAAGTTAGACAAACTGACGGTCACTGGTAAAAAAAACAAACAAAAAAAAACATCATAACTTAAAGTACCTCTGTCACGCTTCTCATTTCATCAATATAGTCCTGGTAAAAACGATTACTATCTTTTTATAGTTACCAGTTGGTTAGCTAGATACCTTGGATATTTAAAGTATTAGTATTTATTTTGTATCGACTATCACAGTACTTCGTTCCAGTAAATTTAAGGTCAATTTATTTAGTAGAAAAAAGATTGAGTAATACTTATATTCCTCACCAGTATAACTTATTTATTGCTTACTTTAAACCGCTTAAACTTTGATTAAACGTTAGTAACGTTTTAGATGTTACTAAATAATCACATTGGCCAGCATTTACGAGTGTCGCTAGCTAATAGCTAATAACACATTAATGTACATATGAAATCTTACTCTAAGTACTCACCTCAGAAACAATACAAATTACGTTAAGTGGAAAATTCTGATATTATTTAGTATAGCATTTGATATATAAAAAATCTGGTTATATTTTTTTTCTACTTTCACGTAGCCATCCCATATACGAAATATATAGTAATTGAAAGTATTCCGATTGTGATAATTATCGAAATCGAGGTTTTACTAGAAATAAACGTTTTGTGTGTGTCGTAAGTCTGATTCGAAATAGATAAGTTGTATAAAATTAAACCTCCATATTTTTGAAGCGTATAATCTACACATATAGTACACCCAATTGGAGAAGAACAACCGGGTCCAGACATGACTCCGTTCCAAAAAATGAAATCTAGGAGGCTCTACAGAGTCAAGAATGTCCCAAGAAGCTTAGCGGAAACCATTAAATCCATCTACCAAGAACCTAAAGCAGTATTAAGGCTGAACAGACAGGATTCTGATATCTTTAGCATAGCAAAGGGGGTCAAATAAAAGGAACCCTTTAAACTCTTTACTATTCTTGCTCTACATGGATGGTGGCCACCATGTGCAAAAGAAGAAAGGAGGAGACTTTCCTGGACCGTAGAAACCTTCGCCAAGTGGTGATCTAACTTCTCCTCTGCGCGAAGACGTTGTTCTTGTGGCGGACACTGTTAATAAATTACAACAAACGGTGACTGAATGGCAAGAAGGGCTCTGCCAAAAAGAAATGCAAATCAATACCAGCAAAAGTAAGATATACAAGTGCGAAGGCAAGTAAAAGATTCCCATATACACTGTAACGGAGAAAAAAGAAAGTGGTTACGGATTTACCTACCTCGGCACAGTAATAGAAAGATCTGGGAAAGTAGACTCAGAAATATCAAATCGAATTAGGAAGGCAAATGCAGCCTACTATCCGATCTGCAATACGAAGCGAGAGTTGGGTAGAAGTGTTAAGAAGTGTCCATATCTTATATCCATTTATTGACGGACCGGCAGGACACCAGAGTCACAGCTGCTGAAATTTCCTGCGAAGAACTGTGGAGTAGACAAGGAGAGATCGTGTCAGGAATGAACAGATACGCCAGGAACTGGTGGATGCACCGTTGAAGGAAATTCTGCAAACCTGTCAGTTGAAGTGGTTCGGCCACGTAATTAGAATGGAGAAACACTGGGATTCCCTAAAAACCATAGATTACGTGCCAGATGGAATAGGCCTCGGGGGCGGGCCAAGGATGTCCTACTCAATTTAAAGCCCAGATGAGTTACATCTCTTTCGAAAGAGAAGCTTGTTCACGAATAATCACCGGTTAACATAGACAAGTAATGGACTCAGAGGGTGAACGCTCATAGTCTCGTTTTAAAGTTTGTAAAAAGTCTATCGATAACTTACGATTTTCGACTAATTTAGTAAAATGAAGTCCCTGCATAGAACAATGGGGAAAGGGACAAGAAGAGATCTGTCCGAAATAAATGGGTACGTCAGGAACTGGGGATTGCTCCGTTAAAGAAATCATGCAAACCCTCAGTTGAGTAGTTCGGACACGTTATTGGAAATAAAGTATCACAGGGACCCCTAAAAACCATGGATTACGTGCCAGATGGAAAAGGCCTCGGGGTGACCAAGGATGTCCTACCTGGAGTACGTTAACAAACATTGCAGAGGATGAGGGAAAGATCTTCGCCATCCCAGGAACCTAGCTGGGAATAAGAGAGCATTAGAGCTAGTGTCTAAATGCTCCCCTACGCTACACACAAGACAAAATCATAAATTTAGTGGACAAAGTAAAGTCAAAGGTTGGAAATTTCTGAGTGCTTGACCTTTTTATTAGTAGTTGGTAAGACGCTCATTACTAATGTTTCCCGCCTACCGTGCTTACAAATTAAATAGTAAATCAGTTTTGAAAATTATATTCTAATAAGAATTGTGTTCATATATAATTTTTTCCGTAATCTGGGACCCCAAAGGTTAAAAATGTACAAGTTTCAGAATTTAGTTCACCTAAATCGTTATATTTTTCACTGTGCGCTGTACGGTCACCAAAGGAAAGCAAAAGAAGAAGCTTATAGGTCTGGGATGCAACAGCAACTTTTTTATCAACATAGGATAGTTACTACTACTTTATCATGTTAGCATGGTCTGTGAAACGGAGGTCAGTTTTACAAAATTGTTTAAATGTTTGAAGTTTGTTTTGATTTCCAGGCGTAAAAGCTTCATTTTGTTTTAAAATATTCATTAACGACCGTTCAATTTCATTTTTCAATTTTCTTGGGCCATTTTTTTTTTAATCAAATACAACGATTTTTTACTTTATTAATTTTTGATTTGAATTAATGTTTGCTTCACAATTTTTACACGCATGAGGAAATTAATAAACGTAGCCATTAACATTCTAGTTTATAAGTCATTTTAAATTTTTGAAAACAAAGAATCGAGTCTTCAGTATAAAATTTAATTTATTACTAAAATTAATTGCTTATCATTGCTTCATGATAAAATATCGAATGAGTGACTATAGTACGGAGTATAGACTGATTTAGTTATCAATTTATTTGATCATTAATAGAGATATAATAGACATTAATTAAATTGCAAGTAATATATAAGTATTAAAACAAACACACAACATCTTTCTAACAAATAATCAATAGATGTATGCCACTTGACAGAAAATCCTTTATAAAACCTAATAAATGGAAACAGCTCTTGTAGGAGTATATTATTTTCCTAGCCAGCTGCAAAAATATTATCTGACGCAACTCGAAGGGGAAAGGGTATAAGAATATCAGTCATACGTCTGTATTTCAGTGTCACACTATATCAACTCTCTGACATATTCGGACACAAAAAGTCTTACATAGGACAGCTCGATTTCTTGTGTAAGATGTTTTGTTTGGGATTTTTAAAAAAAACACCAAAAAAAAACAACAACACATTTAATGGTGATTAAAACTTGGGTTTGTTGACCTTTAGATAAATTAAACAACGAATAGGGAAAATTTTATTTTCAGTTTTCCAGACAATAGCGAAAACATAGTTATATTACAGTTTGACTCGTTGCTTTTCTCGGAATCTTTAATTTTGTGTTGATTTAAATTTACAATTATATTTACAAGGCCACATAACATTATCAGTTATTACAGTTACTATTTCAACTGTTTTCATATACAACGAACATTGTGAATACTTGGGGCCTCATTTCTAAATTTGTTTTTTGTTTTTATATTGACCGGTATGCATGAATAAATAGAGCCATGCTCAACATTTTTTTATTTCATGACATTTTTACCAGTTTTTCTCCATATTATCTTCAATTTTAAACGGTGAATCTATTTTGTCAAACCAAGTATACAGAGTTTGACTAACTGTTTAACCCTTAATGAGAAAGAAAAGTCACAATGAGCCTTGTCTTCACATTTTATTTAGTTATTCAACAGTTACTACTTTGTTATTTTTGCTAAACCTGTCTTTTGTTACATGTATTATATAATTGTTTTTCCTCGTAATTAAATACACTAATATGCATGTTTACGTATCAAAATCAGAATATTAAATAAATCTCAACCGTGACTATGATATTTAAAACCCATTATTTGGTATTTTTATTTCACTTGTCAGTCAAAAATCAATTAAAAAATATTAAATAATTAACCATGTCATATTATTATAATTTCATGTCATTAGCAAGTATCTTTTTGAGGAATGATCGTTGAAGTTGATATTTTATATTTATTTGTTTCTCTCTTCCTACATACTACCTCATCATCCAGTCCTACCGCTCGAAAAATCCTTCAAAATAAACCTTAATAGTTAATATCAATCCCTTTTTAACTCAGTCTGCTGGTGTCCCTCAAGGTAGTATCCTAAGACCCATCCTCTACACAGCTGATATTCCAACTCATCCCAGAACCTTCCTTTCTACCTTGCTGATGACACTTGTGTGTTATCAGTCAATAACGACCTTACTATTGTTATAAACTCTTTAATCCCACATCAGAGAGTTGAGATATGGTGTCAGAATTGGAGAATCAAAATCAATTCAACAAATCCCCCCCCCAAATTATTGTTTTCCTTTTAACCATCCTTCTCGTCCGTTCCAGTTGAATAATCCGCTACCTAGGACTTCTACTTGACAAATTCTAACAAGGAATCCGCACACAAACGAAACATTTCGGCTTACTACAACACTTACTGGACAGACGCTCCAACCATCCACTTATCTACAAAAGGCTCGTCTATATCACCATCATAAGGCCTATCTGGAGTTACGGAGTTGATCTTTGGGGTCTACGAAACCATCCAAAATCCTTCGAAAAATCGTCAATGCACCTTAATTTGTCACCAACAAACTGATCCATAAAGACCTTTGTGTCCCATATGTAGCTGATTTGGCCCGTACGAGGTATTATTCCTTCCATGACAAACTTCACTCCCACATTGACCCAATAGTTTCAATCATTGCTTCCTCTTCCATTCCTGACAATCCTCCGAGGCGTCTATAAAGTACATGGCCTCGGGACCTTCTAGTTTAGATACCTAGAGGAGTAATGCCAATGGGCATTTTGTCTTCATGTTTTTTTTTCATGCATTTTATCATTACCAGCATATTTACACGTTGTATTACAAAATACAGTTGTAAATTTCAATAAAAATACATTAAAAAACATTTGTTTCTAATGTAGTATGTATATATTAATTTTTACTAATAAGGTTTTCTTTTTAACGCTTACAATACTTTTTTCACTATGACGTCGTTTATCGTTAAATGATTTTTTTTTTATAATACGCCTTTTTATTTTGTATATTTCAATGGTAATTATCTAAAGAATATTTTTCTTTTTTTCATTTTACATCGTTATTCTTAAAGATTGACCGTTTTCCTTTATTCTTTTTGTTTTTTTATTCTAATTAATAAATGTAATAAATATTTAAAATATAAACGAATTAAATTAAAATTCCTTCATTTATCTTCTAAATTTAAAATTGTATATTATTTTAGATTTATATATATATATATATATATATACATATATATATATATATATATATATATATATATATATATATATATATATATATATATATATATATATATATACATTTTTTACCGACATTTTTTCCTTAGAATAAGCTGCTAAAAAAACTACCCTAAAACCCGCTTGGGGCAGCCCATCTAACAAAAACACTGGAGAAGATCAATGACCCATTAAACTGACTGCTAGTTTGCTACACTCACAATTTCGTGCTGAATCCTGTGAAAGGCACTATCATTAGAGAGATAAGCCAAAACGATTTGTAGGCTATTTCTAGAATTAGGACTGAACAGGTTTGGATAGAATAATAGTTTTAACTATAATATGTTGTCTCAGCTCAAAAATATTTGATGAAACTACTCAAAATATCCTTATTACTACTAATCATTTGTAAATATTAATTCTATAAATCAAATAATCTTTTATATGAATAGAAGGACAAATTTAGCTTGATAAATAAAAAAGAAAAATTTACAAATTTATAGTTAGATAATTTTCATTAAAAAAAATGAACTGTTTAAATTCTTAATTACATGATAAATAGAAATTATTAATACAAACTCAAATATTGATAATTTAAAATAAATAAAATTTATGTGCTAAAATATAATACATTATTGTTTTCCTTGGTTTTGAGGGAGCTTCTTGGAAAATAATATTTGCGTTGGTTTATTTGCTCCTAATTGTTTCAGGAAAGTTTGAAGAAAATTGTTTAATCTCGTACTAAAAATATACTATATATTTATAGAAAAATACTATAAATTTTTATTACACTTTACCATTAGCCCTTATAGTAACAAACAGAAATAAACTGATTACTATAAAAATCAGTAAATTAATAAATAACTTCATAGGTAATACGTTTATAATTCTCTATGCATTAATTTTGTATTAAAATATTAACTTTGTTCAGATTTTATAAGCGCAACCAATACACTCACAAATATCGACCCTTATCTTTTTACCCTGTACTTTCGGTGAATGGTTCTTATGCGTAGATCCAAATAATTATGACCATGAAACTATTTGAAATATATAATACCAATAGCCTAATAATAAAAATAAAATTATATATATATATATATATATATGAAACCATTTGAATATACCTTGTAAGTATAATTCTATAAACAAGTTGATTAATAAAACCTAAGATTGAGTCCAGCTAGGTTTCAGTTCTGTCTTATACATTAGCAGTCTGTTTTCAATAGATGGTTTAGAATAGTGATGGGCAAATACTCAAAAAATTTGAGTACTGATTACTGTAATCAACTGATGCTCGCTGCTGATTACAAAATCTACTCAGCTTTTCCTGCTGATTACTTTCTATTTTCCTCTGAAGTACAATATTTCGTACTTTTGAGTACTTGATTACTTTTTTATATGAGGTGGCCAGAATAGAGTATATTACATACTATTAAGTTAATTTATATTAATCATTTCTTTAAGCCATCTTTTTTTTCATATTGTCGATTATTTTAAACTTTTCGTAAAAAAATTGATAAGGGTAAATTATTATTATTAAGATGATGGGTTTATAGATTATTGTAAACTCTTCAGATACAATCGATATAGGGACCTATTATTATGTTTTTTTTACACTTAGAATTTCATATTAACTTTTACGTATTTACTGGATATTAGGCTAGGTAGCTGGGTTCCCAAAGATTCCTTTCCGATTATGCTATCAATTTTAATCGCGCTCGCTCAAGAATGGGTTTATTTTAACTTTTTCGTATTTATTCGATACCAGGCTCGGTAATTGGGTTCCCAAAGGTTCGTTACCGATAATGCTATTGATTTTAATCGCGCTCGCTCAAGAAGAGGTTTATTTTAACTTTTTCGTGTTTATTCGATACCAGGCTCGGTAGCTGGGATCCCAAAGGTTCCTTTCCGATTATACTATTAATTTTAATGGCGCTCGCTCAAGAATAGTTTTATTTTAACTTTTTCGTATTTATTTGATACCAGGCTCGGTAGCTGGGTTCCCAAAGGTTCGTTACCGATCATACTATTCATTTTAATCGCGCTCGCTCAAGTAGAGGTTTATTTTAGCTTTTCCGTATTTATTCGATACCAGGCTAGATAGCTTTGTTACCAATTGTTCGTTACCGATTATGCTATTAATTACTCGCTTAGGAATAGGTTTATTGAAACTTTTTCGAGCTCATTTGTTACTATTCTAAATAGCTGCGTCAACAACGGTTCTTATACTTACTATACTTTTAATTTTGAAATTGTAACATTTCTGTGTTTTATTTTTCGGTGGTTTGTCCAATAAAAGTTTTATTGATTTTACGTTGGTCTACAAAAACATTTATTTGTTTTAATTTGTTTTGTGTTTTTTTTTAATGCTAATTTTATATATGTGTTTTAGAGGGTTTAGTTAGTGAATGTGTTATTGTTTTTTTAGTAAGTTGGTCTAGTGTATGTTTATTTTAATTTTTTTTTGGTATTTTTTCATTGATCGGTATAATATAGTTATATTTTTGGTTAGTATGTTGGTGATTGATAATAATCAGCTTAAAATCAGGATTTCTTTTTATAACAAATTTTCAGACAAAATCTACTCTACAGCAACTGACTGAAATCAATAATACCAATAACCAAAGCCTTTAAAAAGTAAATATATTTCCTCTGAATATAAACCTCTATTTAAGCGAGCGCGATTAAAATTAATTGGATAATCGGTAACGAACCCTTGGCACCGAAGCTACCTAGCCTGGTATCGAATAAATACGAAAAAGTTAAAATAAATCTTTTCTTAAGTAAGCGCGATTAAAATTAATAGTATGATCGGTAACGAACCTTTAGGGACGCAGATACCTAGCCTGGTATCGAATAAATACGAAAAAGTTAAAATATACCTCTACTTGAGCGAGCGCGATTAAAATTAATAGTATAATCGGAAAGAAACCTTTGGGAACCCAGCTACCTAGCCTGGTATCGAATAAATACGAAAAAGTTAAAATAAAACTATTCTTGAGCGAGCGCGATTAAAATTAATAGTATGATCGGTAACGAACCTTTGGGGACGCAGCTACCTAGTCTGGTATCGAATAAATACGAAAAAGTTAAAATAAACCTCTACTTGAGCGAGCGCGATTAAAATTAATAGTATAATCGGAAAGGAACCTTTGGGAACCCAGCTACCGTGCCTGGTATCGAATAAATACGAAAAAGTTAAAATAAACCTGTTCTTGAGCGAGCGCTATTAAAATTAATAATATAATCGGTAACGAACCTTTGGGAACCCAGCTACCGAGCCTGGTATCGAATAAATACGAAAAAGTTAAAATGAAATTCCAAGTGTAAAAAAACCATAATAATAGGCCCCTATATCGATTTTATCTGAAGAGTTTACAATAATCTATAAACCTACCATCTTAATAATAATAATTTACCCTTATCAATTTTTTTATGAAAAGTTTAAAATAATTGACAATATGAAAAAAAAGATGGCTTATAGAAATTATTAATAGAATTTAACTTAATAGATGTATGTAATATAATCTATTCTGGCCACCTCATATAAAAAGTAATCAAGTACTCAAAAGTACGAAAATTTTGATTACAGAAAATAGAAAGTAATCAGGAGGAAAGCTGAGTAGATTTTGTAATCAGCAGCGAGCATCATTTGATTACAGTAATCAGTACTCAAATTTTTTGAGTATTTGCCCATCACTAGTTTAGAATTTCGGTTCAGTAGTCTGTATAATTGGGGGAGCCCATGGCTGAGTGGCTAGCGCGCTAGTCACTCCCAGCCTCCCTCCCGGGTATTTAGGCGTCGGGAGTGATGACTAAGATTGGGCATAATCGAATGATCTTCATAATTGAATAATCGGACTTCGATGATTTAAATAATCGAATGATTCACTGGCTGAGCTCAGGTGGAAATATGCATACAACTTATGTGATGAGAAAAAAAAAAAAACCTCTTATAATCTCTCGATTACAGTGTTAAAAAACGATCTTTTGTTTCTCCAAACCGATTATTTCGATAATCGATTAATTAGAATAATTGAAATAATCGAATGATCTGGTAATCGTCATTCGATTATGCCCACCCCTAGTGATGACCCTACACTACAAAATGCAGCGAGAAACATGAGTGTAATCTCCCAGAAGAATACACCGCGAGGCCCAGTGACTACACGGCCTGTCGCGCCACTGGAAAAAGAAGAAATTTTGAGGGAAGGGTAACATTAATTTAATTCTTATGATTGTATCTCGCTTTAGGGCAGTACTTCACTATGGTTTGTCACTTGGAAAAATTATGTTAGACATCAAAATAATTTTATATGTAATATTTCTTCTGGTCTTTCTTTCGAATAAATCTTTTTAGCCAACTATGGGTTCTACTTTACCAAAAGCTTAAAAATTAATCCATGTTTTTTAAATTTTTTCTACAAAATAAAGAAACGAAATTAAAATTTTGAAATAAATCTGCTTTCATTATGTTTTGTATATATTTAAAATTATTTTAGTTCTTATGATATTTATTGAAAATTTATAATAAAGATTGTAAAAAAAGTTAGATGCGAGAAATCTAGATATATACAGATATATTTATATAGAAGTAATTTGTTACAAAGGCATTTCTCTAAAAATATTGACAAAACCTTTATATTTCTATGACATAAAAACAAGCTAAAAAAAATACAAGTAAACCATCTAAAGTAAATTGACCAAGGAAATGACGTTTAAATAGCTGATACATCTTAAATATGACGACCACTGCAGACTTTTCTCCCGAAAAAGTGGGTGTGGAACCACTGTGCGTCACCTGAAATTAAAGGTTTCCCTAGCCAAAAATCGCATAACGCGCCGAAGGAAGTTTTTACTTTAAAAAAATATATATATATTAAGAAGTGAATAAGCTCCGGATGTATCGAGAATTTTTTTTTTATTCCTTTAATGTAAAATAAAATTAATTAATAAAAATATCTGCATAGTTCAGACTAAAGGGGTTATATATACTATGCATGCATTACCGTATTGTCGTGCGGTATAATATGAGCCACAGAATGAAGGGGCGACGGTACTGCTGTTTAAGGGCTATTTTCTTTTAAATCAAGTCAGCTGTTAAGGGCTTTAAAATAACTCAACATGCATATTTAAAAACCGCTGCTTTAAATAGTAATATCTATTGATTAGATGAAGGGAAAATAATTTTAGTGATCATAAATTGAATAACAATAACTTGTAACAACTTAAATAAAAACAACAAGATCTCCAGGAATGTTATGCAAAATGTTTTTATTCAATACTTCATTCTACAAACTAGCTGTTGCTCGCGACTTCATCTGCTTCAATTTCTGTTATTATGATCACTATTAAGAAGTTAAAAAAAATATATATTTTAAAGTAATTCTGCGTAAATGATATTTTTAGTTTTATTTTATTATAGCAGAAGAACATACTGATTTTCTCCTCAACCTGATCTTGTCAATTCGACTTATAGTTGGCCGTGTAAAAAGCAATATTGATGTAAATCGATTTCTGTGTGTTTAAATGTTTGTCCCTGTGATTTATTAATTGTTGTGGCAAAAGATTAATTAAGGGGAAATTTATTTATTTATTTATTTGCTATTCCGCATCTACCCTTTCCGGTCATTAGCGGGTCTTGATTCTACGTTTATATTGAGTTTAACAGACCAATGTCTCTAAGAAACTCAAAAATGCTTAGAATTATGTCTTCATCATTTCCTAATGCTTCTTTTAAGCTTGAAGGTATGTTATGTCTTGTTCTGGTGTCAGTGTACAGTGTGCATGATGTTACAATGTGTTTTATGGTCAGTGTTGTGTTACATGTATCACAGAATGGCGGATCCAGGCCTCTCATTAAATATCCGTGCGTAAAGGCTGTATGGCCTATCCTCAGCCTTGCTAGCACTACCTCTTCCTTTCTACTTTTTCTGCATGATGTGGTCCAAGGAGATACATCTTGCTTTATCTCTGTCAGTTTAGTACTGGAAGTGGCCCATTCAGTTTTCCACTTGTTAATAATGGTCTTCCTGCAATGCCTCTTCCACTCTTCTGCTGTGGTTATGTTTACATTTTCAGTCGCAGGTTCATTCAGCCTTGCCCTGTTTGCTTCTCTGTCGGCTACATCATTTCCCACAATACCGCAGTGCGACGGGACCCATGCAAGTACAACTTTTTTGTTGAAATTTTCTTGCAATAGCCAAATACAATTAGTTATTTCCCTTACTAGGGAATTGTTTGATTTTGTATCAGCGATTGCTTTAAGTGAACTTAATGAGTCCGTCACTATGAGCAAGTAGTTGTCATTCATTGTCTTGACTAGCTCCAAGGCTTTATATATTGCAAATAGTTCTCCAGCAAATATGCTGTTCATTCCGGGTAATATGAACCTGTGATTAATTGTATCACTTACCACAGCACATCCAACTTCATCACTTACTTTCGATGCATCGGTATAAATTATAGAAAAATTATTATATTTCTCTTTCAATTCCAAAAAATAGCTTTTCATAAAGACGCGATCTTCAAAAGATTTCCCTCTTTTTTGTAAGGGTTGTGTCTATTCGGATAAAATTCGTATCCCATGGATCGAATAAAAAGTCGTTCAAACTTAAAATATTATTTACGTTTAAGTTTAATTCCAGCAAAAGATCACTAATTCTTCCTTTGATGCCAATTTTATAATTATTTTCATTTATATCGGATGCGACAAGTTCGTAGTTGGGATGGTACTTTTTAGACAAAATGGATGCTGCGTAAGAAAGAGTTAGGTAAGCTCTTCTTAAGGCAAGACTCGGTTCTCCACTTTCTGCATATAAGCTATCAACCGGCGAAGATCTGAATGCACCTGTACAGAGCCTTATCGCAGTATTATGAACGGTATCCAGCAGTTTAAGTGTTGATTCCGAAGCAGAACTGTAAACTGCGCTCCCGAAATCAATTTTGTTCCTGATTATCGTTTTATAAATGAAGAACAGAGTTTTTCTATCAGCTCCCCAATTTAAGCCAGATATGACTTTTAAGATGTTCATCAGTTTTAAACATTCTGTTCTCAATATTTGTAAGTGCTTGGTCCACTTCAATTTTCTATCCATCCATAGTCCTAGAAACTTAATATTCTCTACAAAGGGCAAAACATTTTCTTTTAAAACAAGTGTTGGGTTATTGCACCTCCGTTTTTTACAAAAGTGGAGACATTTTGTTTTAGAACTTGAAAAGCTGAAACCTGTTTGAGCAGACCAAATTTCTAAATCAGCCAAGACTGGTTGCAACTTCCATTCTATGAATTCGATCGATTTACTTTTAATAAGTATAGTAAAATCATCGGCAAATAGAGTGCATGTTGCTGGTCCTTCTACATGTCTGACAATATCATTGATTGCTATCAAAAATAATGTTACACTCAATACAGATCCCTGGGGAATCCCATTTTCCTGTAAGTATGTGCTTGAAAGCTTTTCACAAATTTTGACCCTAAAAGTTCTTCTATCTAAGAAATTACTGATGTACCTGACTAATCGTCCCCTCATTCCCCACTCCATTAGCTTGTCTATTACGTACCTTCTCCATACCCTATCGTACGCTTTCTCCAGGTCAAAGAATACCGCAACTAAGTGCTCCTTAGCCAAAAATGCTTCTTGGATAAGAGTTTCGACTTTAATCAAATGATCAATCGCCGAACGGTATTTAACAAAACCACATTGCTCTTTAGCAATGATTTGTTTTTTTGTCAAAACATTTACCAGTCTTTCATTGACCATTTTTTCCATTAATTTGGAGGTACAACAGGTCAGCTAGATGGGTCGAAATTTATCAGGTGTTACGGCATCTTTGGTTTTAGGAATGGGAATAATTATTGAGTTACGCCACAAATCAGGTAGAGCTCCTTCCGTCCAGACATAATTAAAAAAGTTTAATAAGTATATCTTCCCCTCAATTGGAAGTTTCTTGAGAAAAACATAAGGTATCTCATCGGGACCTGGGCTTGATTTAATTTTGCAGTTTTGTAGTGCGCGATTAAATTCGGCCATTGTAAACTTATCATTATATTTTTCAGAGTCATCACATGTTATATTTACAATGTGAGATTCAATAAATGTCTTATGCCTTATAAACTGGTCTTCATAGTTTTCGGTTGCAGACACTTTCTGGAAAAATGTGCCTAATTCATTAGCTATATCTATTGCCTCTGTTTTGACTCCTTTTTCGGTCTTCAGTCCAGGTATTGTATTGTCAATTCTATGTCCCTTAATCAGTCTTATTTTGGACCATATTGCTCGGGAAGTGGTAGAAATGTTTAAAGATCCTACGAACTCCTTCCAGCACTCCTTTTTACAGTTTTTAATTATTTTTTTTGCATGGGCCCGTAACTTTTTGAATTCTATTAAGTCTTTCATCTGTTTCGTCTTTTTATATTTGTTCAAAGCTTTCTTTTTTGCTTTGATTGCGCTGTTACAATCGGAATTCCACCATGGAACTCTAACTTTACTGTGCTCCCTGTTTTGTCGAGGTATACTAACCCTTGCTGCTTCAATAATGGATTTGTTTATAAAGTCTAGCTTTACATTTGTATCTAAGGATTCATTGATCTCAATTTCATTAAGTGTTTCTTTAATTCTTTCCTGATAAACTTCCCATTCGGCGAGAGAGTATTTCCATCGGCTACGGTATTGTACAAAAGGTCTATTGACAAGAATTTCAAGAATTATCGGGAAGTGATCGCTTCCAAACAGTTCCTCTAATACCATCCAATTTGTTTTGGGTAGAAGACTTTGTTCACAAAGACTGAGGTCTGGGGCTGATAATGTATTATTGCTTGAGTTTATATGGGTTTTGGTTCCATCATTTAGCAAAGAAACGTTGTTTTGCATTTCTAAGTACTTTACTAAGAGGTTACCCCTTGTTTCGGTAAAATTTGAACCCCAAAGTGGATGATGTCCATTTATATCACCTAAAATATAGAATGGTTTAGGTAGCTGCCTAGTGAGATTACAAAGTTCTTCGGAAGTAAATTGTTTTCTTTGTGGAATATACAGGCTACATAGTGTTATAGGATTTGGTAGGTAGATAGTTATCGCAATGGCTTCCAGGTCAGTGTCCAAGTTAATCTGTTAAAAGTAAATTCCGTTCTTAATAATAATGCACACACCTCCCCAAGCTTTGTACGAGTCTCTGTCCTTTCTGATCACTTGGTATTGGCTTAATGAGAAAGAATGGTGTTTTAATAAATGTGTCTCTTGGATACATGAGCATATGGGGTCGTATCTGGAAAGTAATACTTTAAAAAGGTCTAAATGAGAACATAACCCGTTACAGTTCCATTGTAGTATCTTAGTCAATGTCATGTTGTATAATTAGATGTTTAGAAAATTTAAGGGCAGGTTTTGTCTTCTACTAGTGGTTTTAACTTTTTTAGTAGTATAGTACACCTAATTTTTGTCGAACGCTCAGTAACTACTTTACGTATGTCAGTTATCATGTCTAAAAGGTCTTGTGTATTTTGAGTGAATTGTTTCGTTATATTAATAGGGTTTTTTTCAGCTTTGACCATATCTAATAATAAGCAGAAACTTTCAAAATTCAGCGGATATTTCGAAGAGTTTTTGTTTATCACATCTTTAGCAGCGAGGAATTGTTCTTGAGTGGATTTCATATCAGTTTTCTTTATTTTCGTATCGGTTTCCGAATCGATACAGGCTATGTTGCTTGTGTCTGGAAGGTTATCACATGTTTCAGATAACTGTGATAACAATAAATCTGTATTCTCTATGTCACCTACTTCTTGATTAAGGTTATCATGTTCTTTAGTCACATTATTATCATCTAAATACAAGTGAGAGTTACTGTTTGTTGTTTCTTTTGCTGTATAATTATTTACATAATTTTTTTCTAAAATTTGTCTACTCGAATGTGTAGAACTTTTATCTAATTGTTGTTTAGTCGATTCCAATTCTAAAGTTTTCTCTTGTAGATCTGGATTATGTGTGCATTTAGTGCTAATGTGGCCAACTTCAGAGCAGATAAAACATCTTATTTCATCCTCTCCCAGGTATAGCCTGAAGGTGTCCCCCTCGAAGTCGACCATAATACTCTGAGGTATCGTAGCAGACTCTTCGGGTTGTACGAATACATGTCGTCGAAATGTATGGATATGTTCATACCCTGGAAGTTTTATCCCTGCTCTAAGGTAATTCACACTTGATAAGAGTTTAACATTGCTTTCTTTTAACTTATCTTCTATTAAGTTATTAGGCAAGTAGGGTGGTGCATTGCTGATAATAATTCTTTTAGAAGGTACTATTAACTTTCTGACAGGGAGAACATTCCCGTCTATTCTTATGTCTTTATGATTCCGTGTGAAGGTCTCAACACATTCTTTTGAATTCAAGAAAACCGCTATACGGTTATTTGATATTCTATTAGCAAAATTTATGTTCTTAGGGCCAACTATTTCTCCTATTGCTACTAAATATTTAATTATTGGGATTCCATTTACGGCTGGGAGCAAAATGCCTTGTTCTTTTTTAGGCGTAATGACATTAAATGGTTGAGTTTGGTTCTTAACTGTACTTGCAAATGTTTTCATTGTGGTAGGATATGAAAAGCTTTTAGTTTCAGAAAGAGACATTTTCAATAAGCTGGTGTCACTGTTTAAAGTTAGGTTACTTCAAACAGAGACCCAGAGGGTTCTAAGAACAAAAATATTCTTTAAAAAAATTGAAAGAAAGAAGCAAATCACTCACTTCCAGATTCTTCCTCCAATCTCAAGAAGTTGCTTTGAGTTAAATCCGCAAAAAGCAAAAAAATCAAAATCAATATTTCCCTTTTTAAATTCAATTTTCACTTCCAGATCACCTGTCGAACTCCAATTAAGGGGAAATTGAATTATTTTAAAATTAAAAGGTTAATCATTTGGAATCATGCGAAGATAATGTTTCCACATTTGCCACTGATTCTTTACTCTCATTGGTCGCAGCATTATGTAATGTAGCCTAAAGCCTTCCTCGATAAATGGACTATCCGACACAAACATATTTTTTTTTTATTCAACCCAGTAGTTTCTGAGATTAGCGCGTTCAAACAAAAAAAAAATCTTCAAATTTATAATATAGATTGAAAAAGTTATACCTGCAATTTTCATATCATCAAAAATACAGGTAGCGTTACTGTCTATGATTACAATATAGTTTAGAATTATTATCCATTTACAATCATTAATAATAACCTTAGTTTACTATAATTTATAATTTTAATTATTAATTTATAACACTACATTTATAACTCCGGAACCAGCTTAGTCTCAAAAAAACAAATTTACCATAAATGGACGTTAAATAAATAAACAAACGTCCAAATTTAGTTACATTTATAGTGAAATATCGGAAAAATGATGGATCTCGTACATATTATACCTCAATATAATAATTACTATAAAATAAAATTTAATGGATGAGACTAAACCGGTCCAAGTGTTATTAATATGGTTCGACAACAAGTAGGTTGATACAATTGGTACAACAATTAAAAGGCCGTAATGTGTAATATATTATATTTAGAAAACGAACTTAGTCTCAACCATACAACATTATTCTAAATAAGTTGTAAAGACGTATAATCTGTATAAATTTCATCATTTTTTATTTGGTCCTTATTAGGATATCCCGTATTTGATATTGATGTACTTAGTGATAGCACTTCTTTGAAAATGTATATCAAAAAGGACAATGCGTACACGATCGAAATTTCTACAAGATGTAGTACAACGATAGTAATATAACCTCCCTTGTTAAAGCCTGCTATAACTTTCAGTGGATTTAAATTTTCAACAAATTTCTTAGCTACTTAGATAATATTTCGTAAAGACTAAAAATGTATACAGTACTCACATCATCACTCTTAGTCTTGTTTCGTTCTGGAATATGGAAAATTACAAGAGTTAATATTTTTTAAAGAAAATCTTATTTTGACCTCTAAGGAAATTTTATAACTCCGGAAGCAGCTCAGTCATAATATTTATGTCAGTAAAAAACATCGGACAGATAGGTAATCTGTATTAGTTTTGAATTGTCCACCCTGTCAATTTTGAGATATTTTCGTTTAAACGTCGCGAAAAATGAAACTTAGCCAATTTTTAAAATGCATATACAAATAAGGTCTATGTTCTCAAGATCGAAATTTTTATAGCTAGTAGGACTATGACTAAGCTATAGAAAAAAAATAATTAAAAGTGTTCCTTTATATACCTTTATCTTGTTAAAAACCTCGTTTTTTATTGATTTTCGAGAATTTTTCAAACAGCTTTCTTCACAACTAAGATAATGAGTAGAGGGAAAAATAATACAAAGCATGCTCTTATCTTACAATATTTAATCATTTAAAAAATATAATACTGCTATTTAGTATTCATAAATAAAGCATCTGTTTCGCCTAATAAACGCTAAACACAATTTCTCAACCTAAAAAAAAAAAAAAAAAAATGACCTGTGCCACTACAACCCATAAAGGGTCTTGGGCTCAGTACATTTAGAAATTCGTACTGTTTCTAGGCCAAAGGCCGTGCAATGAGGTGATTCGGCCGAGATCACGCTCAGCCGCCAGACTTTTTCCCCATTTTTGGGTACATACTTTATAGAGACTGGGGCTGCCCCAGGAGGGTCTCAATACCCTAGGTTCGCCCCCTGGCTGAAATAACAGAATAAATAATATTCTGTCATAAACGAGATTCGAACCCAGGAACCGGAGCACATTAGACTAGCGTTAGATCCACTAGACCACACAGCTTATCCAATTTCAAAACCATTGATACATAATTGACATAAATATATGTACTTATTATTATTATTATTATTTGTTTAATGAAATATAATAGGCCTAAAACCTTTCATCGCAATATGAACATTCTTAAGCCCTGAAGAGCCTTCGAAAGAACGGATTACATTGAAGTACTTAGTTTAACAGGAAAGACCTTCGTGTACAACACAATACCCAGAGAGGACTTACTCGCTTAACAAGAGGCAATACAAGGAAGGCAGCTGTGTCCCTATTCCACCCTAATCAACAACGATAGTCCTATCCTCGCACTAATTAAATCCACTAGAAGGGTATTCGCTTCCTTGTTCAACTTTTCAACCTTCAACTTCAATTTTTAAAATGATATTTGTGATTAAATTAATGCCTACAGATATATATATATATATATATATATATATATATATATATATATATTATATATATATATATATATATATATATATATAATAACCCTCTGAGTTATTAGCAGCGTTTACCAGTATTCAAAAAGACCTGGACAGGATTTGCTATTGGGCAAATCAGAACGAACTAAGGTTAAATGTCGCGAAAAATCAGTCAATCATTATTGGATCCAATTCCCTCCTTATATCTATTCTCTCTCTTCCTACCTTATTACTGAACGCCCATTACATCACATTCAGTTCCTCTGTAAAAAAATCTGGTGCGGGCAACACACATCCTTTTTTAGAATCGATTAAAGATTTTTAAAATACAGTAAGAGATAAAAATGTGTGAAACCATTAAAGAATTAGTTAAATTTAATTTCTATAGTAATATGTGTTATCAATTATATTATCATCTAAAATAATCAGTTAGTTGTATCTTATTCAGCCCCTTTTGAGCCTTCTCCAAGAGCTCGCTTACTTCACTCAAGCTATGAACGCTCCAAATGGTCCCTAATCGTATAATGATATTATACAATCCGGCGTAAGATAAAGACTTTAATCATTTAAAAAATGATGGACACCATAAATTAAAAAAAAAAAAACCTGACGAGAAGACGTGCTGCAGGATACTGTCCTTCCTCATGCCTGACATGTCATTATTTTGTTTATTATTCTATCCTATTTGCTGATTGTCACATATTGCTGACAGGTGCAAATCAATGTATAAATTAAAAAAAAAAAGAAAAAAAAAAAAGTTTTATCGGTTTCTCATCACCCTTTATTAACTTTTACAAGTTTGTGTATTAGATATTTCTTTCTAAAACCTTTGGCTTTCACAGTATATTACACATATATATTACTGTTTTATGTTCAAAAACAAAAAATTGCATTAAAAAAATATTATTTCAGTTTTTTCCTTTAGTTGTTTTCCAAATTCGCACAACATACATATTTAGCTCTTATTTATCAATCCTAACAAGATAATTTGGTTATTTTTATATAATATACAAAATTAAAGTTACTTTAGAGCAAAAAAATTTAAGCCTTGTCAGACCATTTTAATCAGAATGAAAACCACATGACGTTTAAGCCTATTAAATTTAACATCAATATATACAAAAGGCTCATTTACACGGCTATCGTAAGAACTATCTAGTCTAAACAACATGAGTTTTCGACCCTAGTAAAACATTGAATTCTTCTCGTGTTCAATTTTAAAGTCCAAATTCTTTTTAGAACCCTCAATTTTCCTTACTTCGTCCCCAATTAAATCACCCATGATGACCTTAATATTTGATGTGTTGCCAATTTGTCCAAACATGTTACCATTCCTTTTATATCGATCTTAATTCCCACTCTAATCAAATAATTTTAACCCCTTTTTGCTTCCTGATAATTTTTTGAAGCATATGAAAAGAAGATGCCCACATGTTTTTCTGACATTAAATTCGAATATTTGTCGAATGTACATTATTTACATGAAATGAAATGAAATGAAAAAACTTCTTTATTATCCTGGGACTAAAGTCCCTTAAGAATAAAATAAAATACATAATTGATGACCGGAACAGTGTGGTCATGATTTAGAATAACAAAATACTAAACTAAAAAATAATTAAGGTAGTAATATATGTACATCTTTACAAGTCAGACTTCGGAATAAGAAAAACAAAAAAAAACAAAACAGAAATAGCTGGTTCATCAATGATAATTTGAGTAATACAAACACACAAAAATAATAATAATAATAATTGGTATTTATAGCATCTGCAGTTTGAAGTTATTGTCTGTTTGACTGGGTAAGGAGAAGGTGGTTGAAAAGTAGCGATTTGAAGGAGGAAGCAGTACTTGCATGACGGATCTCAGGAGGAATAGAATTCCAAAGTGTGGTTGCTTTGGCTAGAAAGGACTTGTCAAAGGCAGCAGTACGGTGAGGAGGAGGGTAGAGGTCAGAAAGACGGGATCTAGTAGAACGGGACTGAATTGATGATTTAAATTGAAGGGATTGGAAGATGTAGCTGGGACGATGAGTTCTGATAACCTGGTAGAGGAAGGAGGCTAGGAAATAC